>JAQFVV010006260.1:5958505-6558505 GCA_028023455.1 Epiperipatus broadwayi | reverse complement strand
TGACATAACTTGAATATATATTATATATATATATATATCACAGGGTATGCTTAATAATTAATAATACTAGTTAATTTATCATGTGAGAAATATATTTAAACTAAAATATTAAAAGTTGATCATTCAATAGTATAACTGATCATAAAAAGTTATTTTTTTTGTGATATTATATTGTTGTTAATTTGTGTTATTGTTTCATTTAAATCATATATATATATATATATATAATATAAAAAGCATGCTAATAGCTCTAAACAAGCTTTTCTTTTTGGATAAATGCTACAAGAGAAAGCATTCAAATCATCTTTATCTAAGGTTGTCCCCATCACCAGACCGGTTTTAATCTATGGCTTTCTTCAGTGAGGAGCTAGAACACCAGATTCAAAAAACCAACTCAAGCTAAGCATTTATCTAAAAGTTAACTCTTAAGAAGAAGATCTGAAAATTTTAAATATCTACAAGTTTTTAAATTCAGCTCTCCAACTGAAATAATCATATGGGTCTGAACTTAATTCCAATACAGCATATATTAATGGGCTTAGTAATTTAATTTAGCCAAAGCCCCCAACAGCAAAATAATAATAGTAATAAAATCAAGTCATATGTCACATGACTTGTATAGCTTGCATTTACAAATATGTAATATAAAGAGCATACTAATATCTCTAAACAAGCTTTTTTTATTGTTTTTATGATAAATGCTACAAGAGAAAGCATTCAAATCATTGTTATCTATATAGAGAGAGAGAAAGAAAGAGAGAAAAATCAGTATATAGTGTTTTTTATTCTACTAATGTGAGCAAAGCCACAGATATAGCTAATATATATCAGATATGAAGGTATAAGAAAAATTTCATTTAAGAATGCAAGATTACAAAATCAATTAATATGTTCATTAAACTTGCTGGATGTGATTATCTAAGGTCTACTCTGGTAAAATCACATTTTATGGAATGGGACATGTGAAATGAGTAAACATAACCAGAACTTGAGAGAGAGGCAAACCCTGATTTATTATAAAAGTTATTTCCAAGTTATTCTAAAGAAGTGTGATATTGATTGTTTTTATTGGAAAGAAACAGTAGGAAATAAAATACTTTGACAATCTACACTTAAGCAGAGCGATCAAGTATCTCAGAAAGAAAAGTTAAAAGTCACTTTGCAAAATATATAGAATAATGGATCAGCATGTTATACATGGGAACCATTTGCGGTTCACAAATTAATTTGCATGGTCATTATAAAACTCATCTCCAATACAGTAGTAGTAATAATAGTTGTTGTAGCAACAGTAGCACTAGTAGCAATAATAATATTTCATTTGTCTTTTTATTTATTTTTTCTCTTGGAAGTGGAATAACCATACTTGTTTCAAGTGGCTTTTGATGATGATGATGTTAATATTATAAAATAAAGCAAAACGTCAGAAATTTTACAAAATTCAGTGTGCCAACATAAAAATAAATAACAGTTACTGATGGTTTCCAATATAATTGCAATCCCCAAAATTATATAATATGCATGTTTGAACATGAATGATCATTCTTCCCATAATTTGTATACATAATTATATTCATTATGCACAAATTATTCATTACATTTTTAAAATATGCCCCTTTGATTTTACTTTTCCTCAAATGACTTTCCACATACAAAATAAAAACATCGTTCCAACTTTTACTTCTGCACCAAATAACCGAAGCTCAACAAACATCGATTTAAATCTTTATCGGCAGAATAATGTAATTTTTTAAACAATATTTCATGTTTATAAATTATCCTTTTTAATGCACATTTTGACTCACTAATGAAGTTTTTATTTTTTTTTCTCCTTTATTTTATATGCATTGTTTATTATCAAATGAAATTAATAATGCGTTTCTCATACTCTCATATAAGTTATATACATAAAATGTATACGAAAACTTAAGTCAAAATAATATTTTATAGGTATTAAATAAAATAATAAAATATATTTCAAGATTAGTGTAATTAAAAAGATATATGCAATATTTTGTACAATTGTAATTAGAATATGAATTATGTTTGTTAAAATACATTTATAGTATGTTTTACGAAATATTTTGTAGCTCTGATGAAAATTGTTGGGCAGTCCATGCTGTAAGAAAAAAAATAAAATTATTTATAGAAATGAAATGTTTGTTTGCATTAAAGAAAATGTATAAGAAAGGAGTTATTTATTATAATTTTATCAAGACTTCACATCTGTATATAAAAAAACATTACACTTGTTAATTTTATCAATAGCCTTTACATTAATAATTAACCTACTAATGTTCGGTGCTATATTAAATGTGGGATTAAAATTAAAAGAAGTAACTGATATAATTATATAATATATTCTACTATTTATATGTACTAATGAATATCTACTTCTCTTCAATATTTTAATTATTGCTATATGTAATCTTATGGAATATATTTAAAATATCTTTCCATTTATATCCTTTGTTCAATAATTCATTAACATTTTTCAATGTTGTCTAACCTATCACTTTGACATACTCATAACATTTTGTCCCTGAATGAAAGTGTCTTAAATCCAACCAATATGTTTGGGATCCTTTGACATGGGGTGTATTACTTCTATAATTGATAATGGTCACATAAACACCATATAATCAGTAGTATTGTTTTGTCTCTATAAATTGAAATCAATATATGTATAAATTACCCTCAGAATTAAAAGACCTATTTAAGCCATCTGTTTCAATGAATTTATCTACAAGATGTTTAACCATAACTAATAATCTAACAGTTAAAAATATTAATAAAACTAAAACAATCTTTAATCCTGAGTTGAGATTTTAGTTTTTTTGAAATTTAATTACAATTACTGCTGAGGGTTGGAGGTCATAAGCTACCTATAACTCATTTGTAATATTTAATTTTGGAGAGATAATTTAATTGTATATATTAAAATCATGAATAATTTCAGGAATAACTATGCAGAATATTAAAATATATAATTACCAATCCTTTAGAAAAATAACATTTGCTATTGACTGGTTAAAGGTGTTATTATTGTAGAAAGAACAGATGAAAACTCCATTTTTTGTCCAAGAAAAACAGTCTGTGAATCAAACATGAGGTAATTATATATTTTTATATTCTATACAGTTGTTTTTGAAATCTTGTATGAATTAACATCTTTTGCCTATAAAAATCTTAATTTCAGTATATCTGATGATGGAATGCCTAAATCCCTTGATGATGCCAGTATTATTATCATACCCATATTGACTTTTAAGTCACTCTGACCCCTCATATATAGGACTTTAATATGTCTATCTAAATACACAAAAGAGGGATGGACAGAATATAGGCTGAATATGTAATATTAAAAATATAAGTATATTGTTTATACTAAACTTAATGTAATTTACTCAGACTCGCAAACTCTCTACAGCTATTCATTCTATGTTATACAACTGGTGCATATGACATGTGAAAAAGACAAATGATCTCCAATATATATATATTGTTCTGAACTAGCACTCATCAGTTGATTCAGATCACCATCTCCTCCCCACACACACACACATATATAATCAGTCTATATTAAGATATCAAATCTTCAAACTTTAATGGACAAGCTTCAATCTTCTCCATCCTCCAATTCTTCAACCTTCCATATTATTTTTAACATGTATGTGTTCATGTGTATCCATTGTATAAAATAGAGTGAATAGCTTCAGGAAGTTTGAAAGTCTCAGTTCAAGTCTCTTTTAATTACATTAAGTTTAATATAGACAATATATTTATATTTGAATATTATATATATCATCTCCTTTTAACCATTATTTGTCCACTACAAGCTGATGGTCTGTCCATTTTTAATCCAGTTTTTCTGACTTCTATTTTCTCCTCTCCTCAACATTCCAGCAAACTTCATTATTTCATTCTTTCTTGTTCTTTTATAATCTCTCGGGATCCATTTGTAAACTTCAATTGCTCATCTATTATCATTTCTTCTAACAGTATGTCCAATTCAGTTCCATTTCACTATCTTAACTCTTTCAATGATGTTGGTGATTCCTGTTTATTCTATCGTCCATATATTTAATTTTCAATCTCTTCTTATTACTTCTAACAATCATCTCATATATGTGTGTTTATTATATATGTATGGAAAGCTCTCTGTGGAAGGCCATTTCAGCAGTCAAATGAATATTCATGAATGTGTGTGTTGTGCATGTTTCTAAATGTAGAAAATAAACAAAAAAAAAATTGAGGGGAAAACAGCTTTCACTGTCAGTTGAAGTACCCTGTGTTCGAGAATGGTTGCCAGAATGTTAATCTCATTCACTGACATAAGAAACCAATGGATGGGTACATTATTATTGATAGATTAAAGCCACAGTGAAGACGTTGGCAAGATTCAGCACTATAAAAGAAAAAGTAGAAATTTAAAAGTCATACTGCAATGCTGAAAGGGTGTAGAAAACACAAAGTGACATCTTTCAATCATCAAGTGTCATAAACCCACTCTCCACTACTTATTATTGTGAACAATATATATAATAATCTTTATTGCAGCGTGAATAGTTAGTGCACATCTTATCCATGATCTGAAATTCAAATTCAAAGGGAATTCTAAATCTTTTTATATGACTTGGGATTTTCAAGCCTGATTAGGATTTTTTTTTCCACGGATTTGCAGTTTATATACAACTCAATGGGTCAACCAATATTTGGTCGGTTATCTAGTTATTATTAAATAAAGAAAAACAACCCCCTCCCCTCCGCGAACCTGTAGTTTATACACAACTCAAGGGGTCGTCCAATTATTGGTCAGTAAATGGTTATTTAGTTATTGTTGAATAGAGATAAATAAAACACCATTACCCCCTTTCGCGGACCTATAGTTTATACGCAACTCAATGGTCAGTAAATGGTTATCTAGTTATTATTAAATAAAGATAAACAAAGCACCCCCCCCTTCGCGGACCCGTAGTTTATACACAACTCAAGAGATCATCCAGTTATTGGTCAGTAAATGGTTATCTAGTTATTATTAAATATAAAAAAAAAAACACCCACCCATCCCGCTAAAGTCTCATTACTGAGAATTTGACTAGTTTGGCAAGTAATACCTTCTGCGCTTTTCCCGTAGAGGAATGCGAAAAAGATTTTTCTCTTGTAGAGTCTGTTTACAGATATTTTATCTATATAATTATTATTTTTTTTTACATTTTTATCTATATAGTTATAATAAAACAATACATTATTTCGTAGTCAACCTAAACTGTTTTTGATACAAATTCTAGCTAAAAATGGCTAAGGATCTATTGGATATCCAATAATTGGTTGGCTACAACCTAATTAAAAAGATTCTAATATTGTTTAGAATTTTTTAATTATTAAAAAAAAAATGTCAAAATTTCACTCCGGTTCAAATCCTAGGTCATGGACTTAGTTCATTTATTAATGCATTGAACTATTTCTAGCAAACCCCTAAACATATATAATAATCTCAGTAATTTTGTGTGTGTGACGGGCGTATTGTTTTACTTTACTGTTCAGGCAAATCAGTCCAACAGTAACAGTCTATTTGCGACGGTTGGGCAGCTAGCTCGTTGCGGTGGGCTCACCGCAGAGAAGCATTCGAGGTAGAATTAAATAAGCTATTTCGTTTTTTAACTGCTGGTTTTTTCCATCTTCGTGTTGGGAGAATGCTGCTTTTATAATGTCGAAATCAAGAAACAATACGAATCAAACCTTTATATAGACAACAAAAGAATATATTAGTAATAATGTTCTAGCAAGCGAGAGAAGGCCAGTCTGTGTCAGGGTCTATTTATTCAACCTTTTAAGCCTTAACATTGACAAAACTTCATTCTATTTTTTACTTGGAGTATTATTTAAATAAGTCTGTAAAATGTAGCAATTCTTTGTTGTTCTTGGGCGGTGACAGCTGCTGCTGATTTTGATTTGACTCTTCCCCGCTGAGTCCGTTGACAGGAGTGAAATAAAAGCTGCTTTCTTTTCTTTACACTTTGTCTTGAATTTGACGGCTGCCATGTCAAAGTAGTGACACAAGTGAATTAGAACAAGACAGCTAGCTACCTGAAGCACTCCAAACACTTTCTTAATTATTTAACAATTACATTATCAAGGATCTAAAACAATTCTACTTCGTTACTTTTTTAAGAAATGTGTGTGCGTATGCTCTTGTATACTATATATATAAAAGTTTATATAAATTAAGCTGCCTGACTTGATGGGATTGGGAGGAGGCACAAATCTTTATAAAAAATTGAAAACCAGATGAAATTTATAAAAAAAAAAAGAATTAATTGTACTTGTCGCTGCAGGAGAATTTCGCTTATACAATATCTCTGTTGAATATAGACAAGTAAATCCACGCTGACAAAAAGTATATACATAATCCTACATTTGAATTTAAAGATACATATATAAGATATAATGGTTATACTGATAGTTATGAAAATAAATATATGATTAAAATATATAGTCTATTAAATTGATTATGTTTACATATTCAATTCAGTGAGAAAGATATATTTATTTCTCTATACTATCAGTTTATCTGTTTGATTGACTATCTATTTATTTTTACATCCATCTGTTTACTACTTTCTTGGCCTACCTAATTACATGTCTAACTTCAGAATAAGCATTCTGAAAATATAATGTATAGTTATTTGAGGATTTTAGGGGATAACATTTAATAGCAGTTATATGTTGGACTATTATCATCATATATTTCCAACACATTTCTCAAATATAATGCCTTTAAATCAATCCTGGAATCTTGTGTCTGCTACTCCACCACAACACAAGTTTATATTTATATATAGTTAGATGATAAAAAAAAAAAAAGAAACCTTGAAATCTAGTCATTAACGCATCCACCATTCACAGGCTTTGGTTTTAAATTCAGGTGAAACTTATAAATTTGTCTTAGGTAGCAGAGAATTTACAAGCTATATTGGGACTTTCTTTAGTTGGTCAAGATTAGAAAATGCGTATCTAGCTATTTATGAATTAGAGGAAAGATAGCCTCAAAATCTCTTTCCAATCGGAAAAAAATCTGGTGAATATTGTTAATTTTTTTTGATAATTTTGTATCTTTGCTTGTAGGACTGTTTTATAAATATATGTGTATATACTATGACATCTATGCTAACAACGATCACTGTATAAATTTAAAAGTTTATAACTAAAAATAGAGAATATAAAAATGCAGTAAGACAAGGACATTCTTTTCAGTAATAATAATATCGATTGTTTCCAAGAAATATAATAATCAAATCCTTGTCTGCGAGAATTATCATCACTTCAATGTAGCCCACTGAGTAATAATAATAATAATTGAAGACGGAATTTTGTCTATCTTTTATTTTATTTAACGTATATTTGAATAAGTAATTAAATAAATGTTGTTTTAATAAGAATGTAATTAGCATTGGGTATATAAAAGAGTTAATTGTATCACATTTGTTTCCAATAGTACGGAGTTCAATGTAATATTATATAGAGTTATCACAGCCTGAAGAAAGTTTGTGATGAAAATAAATGCTAATAAAACTAAAGCAATGAAAATATCTAAAGAAAGTATTATTTTTTTTTGTTTTTAAGTTTGGCAATCTTTGATGCCAAAGTGATGCATGATTGACAACATGAGTTAAAATAGTTAAAAATTATCATGAAATGCATGGTATAATTATCAATGCTAAAGAAATGTATCAAAATATAAAATCTATTAGTGCATAAAGTAATTTAACAATACATAGAGTATTTATTTAACAATGCATGAGAGACATTTCTATAAAAATAAATAAGTAAATGTATACTAAATTGTTGTACTTAATTTTAAAACAAAATGATTGTTATTTGAAAAAACAAATCTTTGTTCTGAGATACTGTAGATAAAAATCTGAAAGGCCATGTAAAATGAAGTAAAAAAATTACCACAATATCTTTCCTACATGTGGGTATATTTGGGATGTAATATTAGTGTTTTGTGGGCAGTATATCCATCACAAATTATAATTAAAGTCCATAACTCATCATCATAAAAGAAATTTTCATTTGGGAATACATGCCTACTTTTTTTACATTATCACTTTTTGGTTACATACATGGTAATGAAGCTCAGTTATGCAAAATTCTAGAAAATTTACACCATGCACAAACAAAATAATGAGAAATAAATGGTAGTGGCCTAGCCAATTTGGAAGCCTATTGCTGGTAATGTTAGTCAAGCAACAGTAATATTTCCTACTCATTATAGTTTATTTATATAGATATGTCTTTATTGATATGTATATTTCTCTAATGATAGATAGTTTATGACCTAATATCTCTGAACATTTTTACTTGTTTGAGCTGGTACCATTAACTTTTACCCATCATAACACCACCAGGAATCTACATTCAAACCACTTTCCATAATGTGGTAATTCTATTAGTACTGAGTAGTAGATTTGGATACATAAGAATCACAATATTGCACTATTTAATTTATAATACCTTTTTGAATTGATGAACTGACAGAATGAGAATTAAATAGAGGCTAAAATTTAAAATTCAATATTTTACTCTGCAGGCAATAGCAAGATTCTAAATGTTTCAGTACACCCCCCCCCACACAAAGAAATGAAGTCAGCCAAAAAGAAGAGTATGACCATCGATAATACGTATTAAAAATAATTTTGATACTATCTAATGATTTTTAATAGTTTCCATTACCTTCTTTATTTATTACTATAAACTAAAATATTTCTTTATTTTTCTCCCCTTTCTATATGCCTGATATCTTAATTACAAAATATCAGAAAAAAGAAAAAATTAGTAATCAAATAAAATTTCATTTTAAAAATATATTTAAAAAATATGTACAATATTATCCTTAATCTTGTGGAAAGAAATTAATCTTTCACACGCTGTTAGATTAAATTTACGATTAAGTGCGCTAATAGTGCATTTGTGAAGATTAATTTCTTTCCACAAAAATTATAATTGTATACATCACTAAATTATTTATTTACAGTATTATCTTCAACTAAATATAATTATATAAACAAATATATAATACATTTTTGAGTAAAATAAATTAATATTAAATATAATAATCCACCTTTAACTAATTAATGTTAATTCGTGAACATATATATTTTTAAAAAAATTGTCATATGGCACATATAGATGAAATTGTATAACTTTCTAATTTTCATAATTGTTCCAATCTGTTTATACATGATTAAGGTATATTCTAGATTTAGTTTTTCTTCTTTCATTCTGGCAAACGGATTTAAGTCTATTTATCCTCACGTTTTCTGACTCCAGGCTGGTCACCATCAATATGTTTTCTTATTTCATAATCTATGACGTGTAGACTTTTAAAGGGAACCAGCAATTGTTATTCTATAGTCAAGCTACACATTTTTTTTAATGATGAGTGGTTTTTTTTCATTCTATGGTTGGATTTTTTAGACTTAAATACATACTGATTTAGTACGGGATAGGGTAGAGATGAGTGGAGGCATACTTAATCATACATATTATAGCAGCACACAAATATGTAGTTCATTGAGTCATTGCATAATTATTTTTTCTTTCACTGGAAAATATACCACTTGCTGTATATTAACTTCACAATGAATGGTAGAGAGCTTGGTTTATTCTGCTAGCAAAATATATTGTTCTATTATAAATCACCACAGACCTTCTGTAGATAATCATTATTGCATCCCAAAAAACATGTTATTGAACATCTTAAACTGTTGTTTCCCTCCAAAATCATGATATCTATTTTAAATTAATCTTTAATTATGGGTTTGTTTATAAACAACTTTTTTTTTTTTTCAAAATTAAAAACAAGAACAGGCATTAGTGGAAAATACTGCCGTTTTAAATAATTTTAATTTGGTTGAAACAAACTCATTAATTTTAATAACTTGATAATCTTTTAATTCTAGCAATTCCAATTTTTAATTTCTCTTTATTATAAGTTATTATTATTATTTATTAAGAGATAAAATATTTAAAAAGAGAGTATCTATTCGTCTATTTGAACCATGGGAATAAAATTAACCCTCTGTCTCCCAGTCTGTACATTACTTTAATTTATATTTGTAGCTAACTATGGAAAGCTACAATATATATATTAAACCGGGTGCCTCCGAATATCTAGCCATATTAACTCTATGAACTTTATATCTTTTGAATGTAACCACTACAGGAATGCACCGGCCCTTCAGCAGAGGGGGAAATACCATTGACAACATCCATCAACAATACCCATGGTAAGATTGAGCTATACAAAGCATAGCATGATCACATTTCCTGACTGGACCCAACCTCGACTGCTGTACTCAAATCCCTGCCATCCAAAGCATTTTATTTGTTTTAAGGATTAAACTCAAGTGCCAGCCAACTATGTTATATAGTCGGCATGCTTCGGATGAAAGGTACACAATCCAGTGCTTCAAATATCCCATGGCTAACTCCTATTCTTAACCAGGGTTCAGCACATTTACTTAACACATAAAAATGACTATACTCTTAAATTAATGATGATGCAGTAATAAGAGAGAGTAAATCAAATAACAATTAAGCAAACATTATTTATTTATACACACACATATTTAACAATATCAGATAATAAATTTTACATAAAACATATAAATGATTATTTTCAGGCTAAAATTATGATAATCCTTTGTCAAAGTTCATTTAATTTTAAATAAAGTATTATTTAAAAGTATATTTACCTAGATTTTCATTTGTGTGCATTTTCCATTGGTTTTGATTCTAACTGTTTGGCTTTTTGGTTCTCCAATGATGGCTTCATGGCTTTCCTTCCGGGTTTCTGTCGAACAATGAGAGAATATGCGACAGCATCTATTTATAATCTAGGCATTTGTTCTGGGCATTGATTCCAGGTAAGGCCAATTGATTTTTTTAGTGATTACTAGAGCAGGAAGCTCAGTTGAATACTTCATCTAACAGTGCCTGTTACTACCATGGCTTTTGTATTATTGTTGACTGCAGCAGTAATTGATTGGTTTACTACTGTGTTTACAGTTTCTGAATATCTGGATGTCTGGTTGTTTGGATTCTCAGTGAAAAACTCTGAGTCTGCATTCTGTCCAAACTGAATAATAATAATCCAAACTGAACTTGAACTGAGTTTGAACTGGACTCAAACCCAACCGAATTACAGATTGAAGAGCAGACTTATTTACAGATTGAGCACCAGACTAATTTGATCACAAAATGAAAAATGAAATAATTCAATCTCAAAATGCAGACCAAACTAATTTATATATTCAAGACCAGACTGATTTACAGATTGTAGACTGACTGATTTTCAATAGGCTATAGTGACTTTACATACTTTTTCTCTTTCATTGTTTTAATTCCTTATCATAATTTTTTAATTTTGATTGTACCTTAAGTCTGCTTTTCAATTATTTTTACATTTGCTTTATTCTAATTGATTTTTACATTACATATTATCTAATCTTTGCCTTAAATTAATCTACTATCACTTTTATGGGATAGTTTACATGTTTTTCTTTTAATTAATTCAATCAGTAATATTTTAAACTAATTGTATTTTCGAAAGTTTTCTTTTACAAATTTTTACACCTTTGTTCTTTTACCTATTTTTTTTTTTAATTTATAAACAAGGAGAGTTTTCTTTAAAAAGGAGAGAGTTTTTAAATCATTCCCTGCCCCATTCTCTTTTTTTTAAAAAAAAAATAATAATACAATCTTTTTTTTATTTTACAAAATTGCATTTTAAAAATCTTAAAACAAAAGAAAATTACTTATTATAAAACATTTTATATTTTTTTTCTATTTTCATTTTTATTAATAATTTAATCATTTATTTTAAAATTATAATTATGTAATGCTGGTATATATGTTTGTTTCATAACACGTCTCACTAGCATTACATCACACACACACAGTTTGAAAGGTAAAATGTATCAATTTGACCCATTTTACCTCTAATATTTTTTTTTTTCTAGCTTTACCATTTGATTTTTTCATTTTTATTTATTTATTTACTTAATATTTTTCTACCAAATAAGTGTACAAATTGCATACGGATTAATAAACTACAGAGTCTTTTTTATGCTACTGTATCTCATCAGGTCATAATCTACATTGACTTGCAATGATTGTCATATGTGATGACCACAAGGAACATCATGCATCTTTCTGGTGTGTACAAAGAGAGTAAATACCGCAATGGCGGAACTTATTGGCTTATATCTGACTTACGCAATAAACATATAATCTAACTTTACTAAATGCTGGAATTTCTCTACCAGCAGGTTAAATGAGTCCATGACTTTCTCCAATGGATCTGACTAAAACTTCAATTATTTTTTATATTTTCTTTTAATATGTTTGCTAGTATTATCATTTCCATTCTCATAATTTCTTTTAAATTAATAATTTAAAATAGGCATAAATGGCTGCATAGATTCGTAAGATTGTTAGTTTAAGTGTGTTAATTTTGAGCTAATTGTTTCGCAGTTGGATCAGTGCTGGTAGATAGATGTACAGATGTTTTATGTCAATATAATTTGAGTAGGTGCATTGGATACTCATTCCCTTGTACCGCGTTAGCATACAGGGCATAATACCCATCTGAATGTATGGCCAAAAGTGTAGCCATCACGTCAATGGTCGTAGAGTATTTCCTATGCTATTGATTTTTTTATACTCTGACTGGGACACTAAGCCGGCAAAAACCACTATCACCTTTTGCAGAGCATTTCTTCTATATATATTTCAATAAGTTCATTTTTGTGTCACCAATTGGTCAATGGATCATTCCTGTCCATTGTTGAGGTTTATTAATGGTCATGGGGAAGATGCTCATTCCTTCCCACCATGTTCCATTATTTCTCAAATGATATCATGCTACAGATGTAAATTCCTGTTAGCATGGTTGTGTTATACTAATAATCTCATTTTGCATTGATCACATCGGTATATCAGTAAGTTAGCATTGGTTTAAATGTGAGATTTTAGCCTAAAGTTAAAAGGGATTAGGTTGGTTATATGCTAATCTATGTAGCATATTCATGCTAAGTAAAATATTAAAAATTTTATTAAATCAATTAAATGCTTCCATCTGTGCATATAATTCAAATCAAATATATTTACTAGTTAATTTAATTTTATGAAATTTTCCTTTTAATGTGTGTGTGTGTAATAATAAAATGTTTTGTTTAATTAAATTTTGGCAGTAACTTATATATTTTATTAATAATATTTAAAATTCAGAATTAAAAATTTGAATATACAGTGTGATGCTTTAAGCTCAGCTTCTCCCTGAACTAGCGACTGGTACTTTTGGTTCGATAAAAAGTAACCTCTCTTGTGCATATCTGTCTACTATATAAACTTTCCAGATTTAAATGGCCTGATGGCACCTTGTATGGCAGATTAGGTTAGGGAGGTTCTGTTGACCATTATAATACACATACTAATTTTTCAAATAGTATCACTTATAATAATCTTTTCAGTATATAGGAACACGCAGAGTCTTCAAAAATAAAAAGCTGGTAAATGGATTCTCTAAAATTAGTTCTATGAAATTTGTACTGTCATAGTTTACAATTCAGAATTTGATTTCCATATATAGTCTTATATTTTAGTTAAATAATGAATTAACAAAGAATGTTTAAATGCTCTTACACATCCTTACAACAAACAAATTGTTATCAAATTGAGATTATTAACACACTAATGTCTGTTATTATAATGCCATATATTTCATAGAAGATAAGTATTAATGAAAGTTAATTCAGGGGATCAATAATATTAACCCAATGTTTCATTGAATCGGAGTTTGAAAGAAGTACTGGAATGGCTATAATAGAATAATAATTGATGATGTATGTTTTATTATTGCAGCTAATAGGGATGGGTCATTGCTTTTAAGGAATCCAATAAGTCATCTTAAAAGTCGTAAGTTATCATGCAGAAAAACAATATGTGCCTTGTGGAAATCACATGGGAATAGCTTTCTCAACAAATAAATTGCATTTTAGTTCCATTGATTAATATTTCATTTAAGCTGTATATTTTTTTAAAAAACATTGCATGAAACAATTAGTCAAATTTACAGCTAATTTGATTTTAATTCACAGCTATCTAGGTTTGTCACAAATATCAGCCTCTTCATTTCATGAAAAAATCATTCTGAATAAAATTTTGGACAGTCATTACATCTTATTCAACTTATAATAACTGTCACTAATTTGGTTTCTGAATAAATATGAGATTGAGGTTCACTTGAATCAAATCAACCAGAGTCCCAACCTTTTACTACATGAAATATATTAAATTGTAATGATGTCTTGTCTTTGGCAATATTAGCATTGTGTTTTTCTAATTCCTTCAGTATTATGAATCTAATTATCTAAAATCTTTTCAATGGTCTGATGCAATAATAGTGACAGAATCTGGAGTTTTAAGGTCCTTATGGTATATACTACTGGTGATCTAGCTTTTTATAAATTCCTGAACAACAAAGCATTTAATTATTATTATTATTATTAATGGACATTTCCCATTCATAAATTTATGGTTTATAGTCGTAATTCTTTTTATTATTTTTTTTTTCCTTTATTGTAAATCTTACTTCATATTTACTTTGAAAATACAAATATATATTTCAAGTCTTTGCATTCTTATTAGAAGTAGTAATCAAATGGCATAACTGTTTAGAAGTTTGTAAGAACTTTGAGTGCCGGAAATGCCAAACTAGAATCAATCCAAGGACATTATGCTCTAGAATCTGATATCTTACTACTGTACTAAACCATGTAGGACATTCTTAGTAACTATCGTTAGCCACAAGATGTTTTTTTTAGTATATAATAAATATGTTTTAGATTATTTATAAAAAATCTTTACTTAAAATAAAATTTACTCTAGAATTCGAATTCCACCCCCCATCCCCCCTCCCGTTGGGCTTCCATTATGGTTTACTAATATTGATAATGTTTTAGTAATATATATGTATAATATAAGGGCAAAACTAAATGAAAATATGAAAAGTGAATTGGAGAAATTCATCTGTCTGATTAATCAGGTCTTCTTACTGTTAAAATGGGATGAAATAAATTAATGACCTGATTCTTAAATGCAACAAATCATTGTACTAAAGGCAAACAACATAGAATATTGAATACAAATAAAACAGAAAATCTTATTCAGTAAAAATGCAATACAGAGAGCATACCAATAGCTCAAACAAGCTCTTAATTAATAAGTGCGGTATGAGAAAATATTTAAAATCTCTATCCAAAACACTCTCATCTCCAGACCAACTGGGTTTGAGCTTATGGCTCACATCAGTGGAGAGATAGAATATTCGGACACTAGATATAAAATATAAACTCAAAACTCAGCACTAACTCTGAAATTTTCGGACATGAAAATGTCTTTAAATTCAGCTATCTAACTTAAATAGCTATATGGGACTGAACTAAATTCAGATCTACCATATTTTAATAGCCTCAGCATAGCCAAATCCTTAAAAGTAAAATTATAATAATTAAAAAAGCAAGTCATATATAACGTGGCATTACTTTTATAAGCTTGTAGTTATAAAAATGCAATACAGAGAGCATACCAATAGCTCAAACAAGCTCTTAATTAATAAGTGCATATGAGAAAATATTTAAAATCTCTACCCAGAACACTCTCATCTCCAGACTAACTGGTTTCAAGCTTATGGCTCACATTTTTGGTTTTTTTTATATTATAATTTTACCTTTTGGGCTTTGGCTATGCTGAGGCTATTAAAATATGGTAGATCTGAATTTAGTTCAGTCCCATATAGCTATTTAAGTTAGATAGCTGAATTTAAAGACATTTTCATGTCCGAAAATTTCACAGTTAGTGCTGAGTTTTGAGTTTGTATTTTATATCTAGTGTCCGAATATTCTAGCTCTCCACTGACGTGAGCCATAAGCTCGAAAACAGTTGGTCTGGAGATGAGAGTGTTCTGGATAGAGATTTTAAATATTTTCTCATATTGCACTTATTAATTAAGAGTTTGTTTGAGCTATTGGTACGCACTCTATATTGCATTTTTGTAACTACAAGCTTATAAAAGTAATGTCACGTTATAAATGACTTGTTTTTTTAATTATTCTTATTCAGTAAAAGAAATATAATAAATGGGTGGGGGGATTCTTTGAAACATCATGATGTATTGCTTTTACTTTTTTTGCAAAAAAAATTTTATTAAGTATTTTAACTTATGGTTATGAAGCATAAAAGATAATATAATGATTACTTAGGGGTAAATTATATACCGATAAAAATGATAACAAACTTTATGTGTTCGTGACTAAATTTTAAAGCTAAGAAAGACTTGAATGAGTTGAATTGGAAGCTTACTGTGAGCATATATACAATAGCGTAGGTCTCAAATTTCAAGGGAAGCAATGTCTTTGGGTCCCATGAGCAAGGATCGATAATGTCAAAACATTATTTTTACATGACGAGAGGTGATGCCTTTTCAAACTCGATATGTGTTAAAAATCCTAAATAAGTCAGTAATCGAATGGTTACATTGCTCAAAAATTCATAAAAAATTCAAGAGATGGAAGTGCCAGCCCCGGAATTGACCCAAGGATCTTATATTCTAAAGTCTGACTGGTCTAAACCATAGCTAAAGTAAACCATTTTAATATTTTAAAGTTAAATAACTGATTCTTTTTCTCGGAACAATTTGTTAAATAATTAAATCAATTGGTTTCATGTTTGAAAGGTCTTAGTGAAAAAATGTCATTTAAATAATGCTCAACATCGTTAATTATTAAGACACCTGTTTGGAAATGAATTTAATGAAATATATATCTATTTTTTGTTGATATTTAAACTTCTCCTAACTATGAATAGCAATGAAAGATTTCAAAAATAAAATAAAAAAATAATATATATTTTTAAAAAAAATCCAATTGACCATACCAGGCTTTAAAGATCTTGTTGTTCAGCAGAAAAAGTCATCCAAATTGTCGTAAGAAGTAATTAGTAATTTTATAAACACAAAGGCGGGAAGGAAGTATTTTTAAAACAGATGAGCTTTTGAATTTGCTTTTTATTATAAGTATGCTTTTTATTATAAGTAATAAATAATTTTGATGAAAATAAATGAAAAACAAAAATTTATTAAACAATATTATTACATTATTTCATTATTAGTTTATTTAATTTTTAATATAATATACTTTTTTTTTCTTTTTTAGTTATCAAGACCAAAATCCGCAAAAATCAAGATGGCATTACTCAAGGCAAAAAAACTAAAGTCTACAAAATAGAAAACATGGGTAAAAATGAGGTCATCCGCTCTAAACTCAGCCTTGAAAATAATTGTGAGTGCTTATTTCTTAAAAATGTAGGTAAAGGACCCTTTTTAATAATGGGCAAAAAAGAAATTCAAGGTTTGGTGGCAAGTTTTATATTACCATGGGAACAGAAGGATAAGAACTTTAAAAATGCTGTTCGAAAGTTTAAGAGACTAAATTGTACCGATCCTAAAATGGTATCTGAATCCATGCTAAAGGACCAGACTGGCAAAGAAGGGCGCAATCGTAAAAAAGACAGACGGAAGAATAATAAAAAACTGGTTATATGAAGCCATATGTCACAAGTATTCTTCCACAGTGGATATTCTGTGACCAATTTTTATTATAAATAGAAAGGATTTTTTTAAATGTAAATAGTTGTAAAGAAATTTCACCGCATCCTTTCCTCCTCCTTGTCACTAATTCTGCAGTGACATTGGGAATTTCTTTCAGCCTTTCTTAGTAATTTCCTGAAGGAGAACTGATTTCAATTGAAGCTGTTATTTATTACTAAACCAAAGACTACCCTAACAACTAGTTGCTTCTCTCCACAGAGATCTGGACTTCCTACCAATCTTCTGCATCAATGTTTCCCTTTTTGTAATCAAATTATTTTCCGTTTTTAAAATTGTTAATGCTATAAAAATAAAGTAAAACATCTTTTCATTTAATTAAATGCTTATCACTCATCTTATTGCTCAATGTTTACCTTTTGAATAGTTTTTAGTATATTTCTCTTTTAATTTCTTACAAAATTCCAAAAGGATAGTAAATCTTAATATAATTATTCCCTTCAGATTGAATAGATGACATTTTGATTTTTAAGCAATTGGAGTAATATACAATTTATAAAATAGCTTTAGAATTAATGCACTAAATGTGAAGTGATGTATGTGGTTAAAAAAAGCAAATACTATGGAATGTGATAATGCTGCATCTCTCTGAGGAATGCCAGAGCACAAAAACATGGTCAGAGGTTTGGGTGGGATCCTGACAGAGATATTTTAAATGCTTTCTTTAGCTAAGCATTTATCACAAAGCTTGTTGAGGAATTGGCAATAGGGTCATGCGATCTATGACTCTTATTTTGAATATAGATATTACTCTTAAAGAATATTAGATAAATTAGTTTTTTAACACTTTTACAAATGCTTATTTTTTTATAGATACACTAATTCTAAATTTTGATAGTTAAATTTTAATCTGAGACTTTTCTAGATAGCTTAATCAGATTCCTTATGATTTTTTTTTTAAAAAGATATATAACATGACTTACCTGAGATAATTCTTAATTGCAAAGCATTAAAAATAAGACATGTTGAAGAGTTTTATATTTGCTAGCTGACCCAGATCTTGCTCTTCTATGTAGCCATCTGCTGCACATAGGAGTCTGTCTAAAGTAAAAAAGAAATATTTCACAATAAGTATTATATATCAGATATTAGGTATTTTATATCATATATTATACAAAGAGAACATTAATTAATTATAATTTATTATAAAAATGAAAGTAATTATAAAATAACTGCAAATATATATATATAATATAAAAGAGCAAAGAGAAAAAGTGAATGGATGAAAGACTAAAAAGTATTTTCAGTGTGTATGTACATCACATTTCTACGCATGGTGATAACTATATAAGAATTTTTTTTCAATTAAAATATTAATAAAAGTATAAAAAAAAAACTATAGATTGCAAAAAATAAAATATAATTGATGTACATGACAAAGATATACTATACAAAACAGACACGTGAGATGCTGCATATGACAATGAAATAAATTTGATGTTTTCATTATAATCATTATTTACAAAATATATGTATATAATATTTATACTATAACTGATAGAAAATATTATTTCCATATAAAATTACAAATGGCTAAGTTCTAGGTGTTTGGACTTATATATGTCTTGAAAATCAAACAAACATTCTACAACACAAAATAAATCGTTATTTTACAGCATTATAAATTATATAAAAAAATACATGAAAACAATTATATACTTACAGCTGCAGTTTTATATAATTTTGATTACTTACATTCTAAATCCTTTCATTTCAAGGCATATGTATTACAATAATGTTTTATTGTCAGCAAAAAAAAAAAAAAAACATTGTTATTAATTCTTTTCCCTGAAGTTTAAAAAAAAATCAAAGAAAAAAAACAAAAAAACTTTTATTAAAATGTTCATAAAAAATGCAATGTTTAAAATAGAGAAAAAATGAAACACTGTTAGAAAGATGATACAAACACAAAAAAGATGGTGTATACCATATCTCTGTACTCGTTGCCATTTATGTGCGATTGTGGTTTAAATTCAATGTTTAGTTAAAATTCTAACTTAAGTTGCACTCATGGGCAAGGACTCCGGTCGATAAAGAAAGGATTTCAATTAATTGATTTTACTATAATTTGCATATAGTAATCTCTTTTATCTATTATTCGGTGCTAAGTCTTCATGAGAATACTCAAATTCATAGTCAGTAGCAAATCTTATATAATATACATTATATATAGAAAGAGCTCACAAAATAAACTCTTAACAAGCTTTGCAGAATATCCCCAACTCCAGACCATTTTCTGCTACTGGTGTACTCAGTGAGGTGCTAGGATATTCAAGCATTAGATTAAAGATATCAGGACAAGCTCAGCACATTATCTAATGTATTAACCATTAAGTAGAAAATTTGAAATTTTCAGACATCCATATGTCTTCCAATCCAGCTATCTAATTCAAATAGCCAAATAATTCAAATGGCAATTTTGTATTGTTAAAGCTATTAATATATGGTGTATCTGAACTTAGTTCAATCCCATATGGCTATTTGAGTTGGATAGCTAGACTGGAAGACATATGGATGTCTGAAAATTTCAGAGTTTCTACTTAATAGTTATACATCAGATAAAGTGCTGGCCTTGTTCTGGTATTTTTAATGATTGAATATCCTAGCACCTCACTGAGGATAACAGTAGCAGTTCTGAAGTTGGGGGTATTCTACAAAGCTTGTTAAGAGCTTATTTTGTGAGAATATATAACATTTGTAAATACAAGCTTATTAAATTAGATCATGTGACATCTGATTTGATTTTTGTGTAATTATATATATATATAATATAAATAAAACACCCATTAATTAAAAAATAGTCATACCAATATATATATATACACACACTGTACATTAATGCACTATACTTTACAAGTGTTAAATCTTCTGCCCTAACAACTTTGATACCAACCACCTTACATAAACATGTTAATGATTATTATTAATCAGTTATTAACCTTGAGATTATCATATTCCAAGCCAGTACATCAACTTTAAATCTCGGTTAGCAGTACATCAACTTTAAATCTCAGTTAAATTATTAATACAATGGAATTATGAATTGTACTGAATTTAACCACATGACTTTGATTATATGGTATCCAAAGAAAAATATAAAGCAAACAAAAAGAATACACATTGTGATTTTAAAAAAAGTAAAAATTGTAAATAAATTTTATAATACACCCAGAACTGTCATTCCATCTCAGAGCACTGTACATGATTATATATATTAATAAAAAAATTCAGTTTATGTTGAAGGCACATATATTTTGCTCTTCCTTCCTTACTCTTTCTGGGTGTAATGTGCATAATAAAATATTTTTTAAGAGTAATTGCTAAAAGTTTTACAAAATTTTAGAACATACTTAACATTTTAAAATAAAGATCATAATTTCTTATAAACAGATTAGTATATTATGTTTAGAAAAAAGTTATTGGAAAAAAATAAGAATATTTCCCAGAATGTATTTAATAACAGAAGTTAGAAATTTTGCAATTTTCTTTATTTTAAAAATAAAAATACAATAGTTAGTTCTTTGCTTCAGTCAGTGCACAAATGAATACACCCCCTAATATATATATAAATGTGTCCCCTCAATTTATTATTAATAATTATATTACTATTTTTTGAAATTTTGTTTATATTTGCATAGTAACAAATATTTTATTTATATAACCTGATGTTTTAAATTGTAATAATAATAGTAGATTACTCCACTGAACATACACTTTACAGATCGAATGCTTTTTAATGAATACTCTCCTTTCCAAACACGAGATAGTCTTTTTAAAAGATAGAATGAACCACTCTATCTTTTTCACCCAAACTATATGTATAGGCAAATCTGAAGCATTTGGAACTGAGAGTGTGAAGATTTAACTAATCACTTTAAATTACTTATGAGTTTTGTTAATGATATTTGTGAAATCTTCATATTCTCAGGTTCCAAATGCTTCAGATTTGCCTACATATGTAGTTTGGGTGAAAAAGACAGTGATTCATTTTATCTTTTAAAAACACTTTATCTTGTGTTTGGAAAGGAAAGTATTCATTAAAAAGCATTCGATCTGTAAAGCACTGTGCAGTGGAGTAATTTGCATAGTATATATATATATAAAAGAATCTATTTTTTTTATATGTATGCATATTGAAAAGTACTATATGCTTGCAGTTCAATAAACAATATGTTTTAATATAATGAGCATACTAATAGCTCTAAACAAGCTTTTCCAATAAATGCTGCAAGAGAAATTCTATCCCCAAATCAGTTTTGAACTAATGGCTGTCATCAGTGAGGCATTAGGATATATACACTAGATCTAAAATACCAACTCAAGCCCAGAATTTATCTAATACTTAACTATTAAGTAAAAAATCTAAAATTTTTGGACACAGATATGTCTTCAAATCTAGCTATCTAACTTAAATAGCTATATGGATCTGAATAATTTCCAGCTACACCATATATTAATAGCCTTAGCAATATAACATCACCAAAGCCTCAAAAGCAAAACTATAATAGTCATGGG
This sequence comes from Epiperipatus broadwayi, assembly GCA_028023455.1. Taxonomy (NCBI): domain Eukaryota; kingdom Metazoa; phylum Onychophora; class Udeonychophora; order Euonychophora; family Peripatidae; genus Epiperipatus; species Epiperipatus broadwayi. The sequence continues at coordinate 6,536,256 of JAQFVV010006260.1, read as the reverse complement.
ATGTATGACTTGATTTTCTTATTATTATAATGTTTTCTATTCTAATCAATGCTTATCAACAAATCATGAGCTATTATATACTATATACATTTGGATGTGAAGAAACTTCAGATAATGGTTCAACTGTATATCTATTTTTAATTGAACACATGGAATAATTCAACTTCATCTCTCTTCATATCTAATATCTTTTTAGATATTTAAAACTTCCATTGTATCACACATTCTTGAATCATCAATAAAGTCATGCAAAAAAATAAAAATAATGTCAAGCATTGGTCGCCGAGTGGTTACACAGCTGCCTTATAAGCAGTTGTCCCAGGATTCACTTTCCGGCCGACGCTTTGACACAAAAAAAATAAAAATGATCCCAAAGGTGCATTTTAAACTAAATTAGTACTTTTCAAATGATAACAAGTCACAATCTCTTGTACAAATGTTTTTCATTTGTTCAGTATTTATCCATATTAAATTATTTCACTTTGATTTACAAGTATCAAAATTTTTGCATTCATAACTTTGACATCATCCACTTCAGATAAATCTATTGATGATTAGTACTAATCATTCATTAAACTAGAGATTATCATATCATTCTTGGCCCAGATATAAACTTTAAATCTCAGTTAAAGACTAATACATTTGTTATCTAAAAATGATATTATACGTAAAAAAAAAAAGAGAGCAAGAAATGAAATTGAATTATTCTATATATTTATGCTTAATTAAGACTTTAAATGAAGTTGAAAATGTTTAAGTGAGCTAGAGATAATCTCTAGTTCAATAAATGATAATTTTGAAGCTTAAATTTTATATCAGGCCTAGAGATAATTTCTAATACAACAAATGATTAATGATAATCATTAATCTATTTATCCAAAATAGTTGGTACCAAAGTGTAATAATATTAATAAATATGAACAAATAAAGAAGTCATGTGTAAAGGACTTTGAACTGAGCAATGGAGAGTGGTGGTTCAGCCGGAAATGTGTCTCAGAGACCATTTGTCCTTTTTAGTTATCTTTGTTCATATTTCAAGAATGTGTAGTAAAATGGAAGCTTTATGTATATCTAATATATATATAAATCTATTCATATAATAAATGTCTAAATATATTACGGTAGTTGTATACTCGGTATAATGCATTCACTTGATGGTGCTGTTGCTTGCAAAGGCACAGAAATATGCCGTTCATATGGCCCAACTTACAGCCTATAGAAAATTCTGTTCATATTAGCCATTATTAAGTGTACATGCTGTTGAACACTGTGTTTCATATCACTATGAAAATTAGTGCACACTTCATAGATCATTACCATAGGATGTGGGGCTGTATAGAATTCAACACGCCATAAGTGTTTTTATGTGCATTCGAATTAAGGATATTCTACCTTACCTGACATACTATTACATACTAATAATTGTAAGTCCATCACCCCATTTCCCTACACATCTTTGAAGGTGAAAATAATTGCAAAAGGGTATGCTGTTGAAGCATTTCACATAAGTCATGTGGAAAGGCATGTTTGCAGAATAGCTATGAGAGTAATACAATGGCTTCCATTAACCATAGTTTTGGAAATCATAATATTGGTTCACTCAGACTAGAGCATGCTCCTTCAGATCATCAAAACCATCACAGTCTCCATACACATACATTCCAGCACTACACGCTGCCAGCTTGGTTCGCTCAGACTAATGCATGTATTTATTCTAATTTTCATTCAAAAAATAATACACATTTTCAAACTATTTGTTTTATTTATTTTTAAAATGAAAATTCTGTTAAATACCATCAGAAATTTTTTTAAAATACTTAGAATTGATGGAGAGCAGAAAGCAAAAAATTATCAGCCCGGTAACATTACATTTTATTATTTTTGCAAGCAACAATGCCATCAAGTGGTCACATTACACAGTCAGAACAACTATCTATATAACTAAAATCATTCAGAAGCTAGATACCCAAAGAGTCATTTAAATAAACTTGTAAATAATGCCTATTTTTTGTTATAATAATGCCAATCCATTTTGTCAGATAAAAGTTGATCATCTTTTATCTGAGAAAATGAATTAGCATTGATATAACAAAAGGTGAGCAAGATTTAGCTGTTCATTTAAATGATTCTTTGTTAATCTAGCTTACAAATTATCATAGTAACATATTCTGACCTGTGTGTTCTCTGAATAAGATTATATTCTTAGCATCATATTTTTGATAAGCCATAAATTATTTATGTGTCATTAAAATCATTAAATGTAATATATATCATACAAAAGCATTGACAAAAATAATTAACAAAAAATAGAATAGCATAATGTTTTTAACACATACAGTATAATTTTTTTTAACATTTTTCGCAGAACGCTCTCATTCCAAATACGTTACTAAGAATTCTTTGCAAGCAGACTCGTAATGAATCATTTTATCAAACTTTCAGATACAATTTTACTTTAAACTATTCATTCAGTTTGATAAAATGAGAATTCTTCTTTTATCTGACCTCCAATTGTCTATATTGTAAATAAACCAATATTGATCTCTGAAAAGGCTGAAACGTATTATTAGCAGTGATCTTAGTTTATAAATTAATCAAAGTAGCTTAATGTTTCATATATTATTTTTAATTAACTAATTTGAACAGCGTCACAGAACAGTCTTATTCAAATATGATTATAATTCTAAACATTTCATATTTAAGCAGTATACGTGCTGTTGTAATTAGTAATATAAAAGTATGTACCAACAATAGAGTTTAATTTTAAAATGATATATATTAAGACATTATTCTTTATGTCTCTCAAAAAAAAAATTAAGTTATTATATTTTTTCTTTCATTATTTTGTGATGAAAATTATTAATAAAAAGCAAAAAATTCCATGTTTTAACTGATGTTAAATTTATAAAATGCAAACTACTGAACTCCTTAAAAATATCAGCAGGCACCAAATTTTTGTAACGATTTGAAATTGCAACAACTGCAATACGAATTAATTCTACCATGGTTAAATAATATAATTAAATTAAGGTGTTGGCATGTTTAATTTTTTCATATATGTGGCTTTTTGCTTAAATAAAATTGTCAAATAAAACTAATTTTCAGTAAAGTCATTATTAAAACTAATTTTAAACCTAATTTCTATTTTTCATTCCCATGATGGCATAAGTTTAACTTTTTTCATAATAAAAATATTGCCATATTAACTTTTTATACATCTGTTGAAGATACAATTTTCACAATACCCACATGGCACATAGTATAAAATATTAAATAATCTATAAAACTAGCATATTCAATAGAATGTGTGGCTGAAGAGTTGGAGGGTGGTGTAGATGGAAGCCTGTCCATTAAAATATGAAAATTGGCTATCTTAATATAAATCTGAGCACTTATTGTATATATGTGTAGAGATGATAATCTGGACCAACTGATAAATGCTGGTTTAGCACGAAATTGGTGATTATTTATCTTTTAGACATATGTGGTCAAGTATATCAGTGGTACAAGATAGTGTGAAGAGTTGAGGATCGTGTCTGAGTTCAAAATATCCTATGTTAGATATTAAACAATAAAACTAAGGAAGTAAAAGGACAAAAATTAACACTTTAGTTTAATTTTTTTTTTTTAATATTTTAAACATATTCAATTATAAATAATGATTAAAATGACCTGAAAAAATATATATCTGACTTGAATTTTTTTTTGAAAATGTAAAGCCTTCAGTCAGTTAATACATTCTCTGATATTAATCTTTCTTCAATGAGTTTACATGTTTTCTTTCCTAACAAAATAAACATTAATTATTAATAATTCATTTTCAAATATTTATTTTAGTAATGACATTTATAAAGATAGAAAAACAAAATATGATACTTAAATATATTGATTGACACCCACCACATATTTATATATGCATGTATATGTTGTCTATATAAACACTTGATTAATTTCTTTTACAAACTAATATGATAAAACAATCTAACATTTTTTATGTAATTAAAATTTAAGTTTTAAATCAAATAATGTTTCAATCTAATATTTAAAAATATACATAGATCATGAATTTATTTTTAATCCTGAATTCCAATAAAAATATCCATCCATTTTTTCTACTTTCTAGGAATTTTTTTAAATGTAAACATTCAGAAACATTATCATAAATTAAAAACTAAAACTTTGACATGTTTCACTTCTATTTGGAGAATACATGAGATAATCTACAAGGTGGTGTAATTTATATATGTGGTTTTTCAGATGTTTTCAAAAATGACTACATCTAAAATTTAATATAAATTTACTACAATTGTGCTTAAAAGATATATGTAACATGAGTTGTAAGCTCTTAGCAAGCTTTGCATCAGTTTCTGCTACTGGTATCGTCAGTCAGTAGAAACCAGTCTGGGATATTCTGCAAGGCTTGTTAAAAGCTTATTTTGCAAGCTCTATATATATGGAAGTAAACAATATTGGATATAATTACTTTATGATAATAGGAAGGAAAGTATTCTACAGTTTAAGGCTCGAACAGAATTGTTAGCAACAAAGAAATATACACATAAATGGAGAAATGTGGGCGATTTGGTCTGCAAAGAAAAACTGAAAAATATTAAGCATCTGTTAATTGAATTTCTTTTACAAACTAATATGATAAAACAATCTAACATTTTTTATGTAATTAAAATTTAAGTTTTAAATCAAATAATGTTTTAATGTAATGTTTTAATCTAATATTTAAAAATATACATAGATCATGAATTTATTTTTAATCCTGAATTCCAATAAAAATATCCATCCATTTTTTCTACTTTCTAGAAATTTTTTTAAATGTAAACATTCCGAAACATTATCATAAATTAAAAACTAAAACTTTGACATGTTTGACTTCTATTTGGAGAATACATGAGATAATCTACAAGGTGGTGTAATTTATTTATGTGTAGTTTTGTAGATGTTTTCAAAAATGACTACATCTAAAATTTAATATAAATTTACTACAATTGTGCTTAAAAGATATTATGAAGGATAAGATGTTAAGTCCCTCTAAAAGCACCATAAAGTTATAAAAATAAATATATTTTAATAATAGAAAACAACATTGAAACAAAAATATTACCTTTAAAATCATTTCTGCTTAGCTAATTAAATATGAACAAACATTGCCATTTTATGTAATTTGAGTTTTGCAATTTGATCTTTGAATTATACATTTTTTTTTGATAGGAAATGGCAGTAATAGTGTCAACATATGGTAATGATGCATTATATGTTAGTAAAGGCATATTATATTACTTAAAAAAAGTACAGAGAGAAGTAGGAAGACATGTGTGGATAACAAATGAGGCAATTCAAGGAGAAATGGGATGGTCAAGTTTTTATATGAGAGATGCAAAAAAGCAAAATGAAAATGTTTGGTAAATTGCAGTTTATGAATAATAAGAGAATAGCCAAAATAATATTTAATTGGGTTATGAGTAAAGGGCAGGCAACAAGATGAATGAGAAAGGTAGTATGGTATGCAGAAGGTTTGGATAAAGAATTTGTCAGTTGGGTGTTATAGTGGTAGAGAATGGGATAAAAGAATAGATGCATTAATGAAGAACTAGTATGGAGAGTGAAAAGAGTTTAAACATATTGAAACAGATATACTGTTCCTTGTATATATATTCAAAAGATCCACCACCCCCATTTAAAAAAGCCTAGCATGGTTTGATCAAATTAAAAAAGAAATAAAGCAAAAAGTTTATAGTTAAAAGAAAATCATTATTGATTTTATAGTTTCAAATTAAGGTGTAAATAAAAGCTGTGATTTGTTAAAAAGATTACATTTTTAATTTTTGGACAATGTTTTTGAATACAGTGTTATATCATCTTGAGGCAGTCTTAATCAATTGAAAAAACATGGCTTAATCTTCATGCTTTCTTATCTATCCCACTAAAAAATTAGATTATCCAATCATTGAGAAGAAAAAAACACTCGGGCTAAAATGAGGGCAGTATGCAAATCAGGCACAGCGGAAAAAAGGCTGTTCAATCAATCCAGAGAGCAGAATATAAATAGTTAAATTGGAAGTTCAGAGGCAGATTAGATTGGATTTTTTTAAAGTGTATGTTTAAAGAACATTTTTTTTTTTTTGAAAGATTTTTTTGAAAAAGATAGTAAGAAAAGTGAAGAATTAAAAAGTTAAAATTCTTATTTAAGTGTTACTCAACTCTGACTTTCGTCACCTTGAAATATAGCCTTTACAACCATTGTTAAAAATGGAAAAAGAAAACGATATTAAGGGAATTGTAATGATGAAAGAGTAAACCAACAGCTTCGTCTCTCCATATCAGACCATGATTTTCCAAGATAATGCTATCTAGCTGAAATAACGCCCTCTTTTTGAAGGAACCAACTGGATAAATGAAGGTAATGATTTTATAAAAATATTCAAACGTCTTTATTAGAAATTATAAATTGAAATTATGAAGTAGCTGCACAAAAATAAGTTTGTTACTGGAAAATTATAAATTAGAATTATGAATAATGTAGCTGCATGAAAATATAAAATTATAAATGAAACTAAAATTATGAAAATCGTTTATTATTGATAAAGTATAAATGAAAATGCTGACCAACTTATATCTGGAAACATACATCTGTGCCAGACCAAACAGCAATATTTATGTTAGATATTGGAGTAAACAAATAAAATTACAGATGCTCACCTGCTTATTGATTATATAAGAATATTATGCATAACTATAATTAATTAAGTTATAGTGACGTATTTATAATTTAGATAAAATTGGAAAATATCAAAATGAAAATGTACATACAAAACGAAGGTATTTAGTAAATTTATACTATATTATGAACAAATTCAAACATTTAAATATGAATTAGTAAATCAATAAAAGTTAATGACTATATGCGTATAATGCACATACTCAAATAAGTTGAAGGATTAAGAAAATCATTTTTTTATTAAAGATTTTATTTATTATGTGAAAACTCTGAAAAAGTAATATGAACACAGAATTTTAGCGAATTGAGAAATAAAAATACCAAACCAATGAACCTAGGATGTGCATATAGCATGGATTCAAACCTGGATTTGGATAACCATGAATAAAAATATATGTATTATGCTTTAACTAACTTAAAGCTAGCTGGAACTCTGAATCAGACATAAAATGTAAATTGTTAACGAACTTGCATTCTTTAATTCCTATAGTACTATTATTGAATGTATACCAAGATACATAATGGACTGCAAATAAAATAACTTAAGGCTAACTTGAACCTTGAATTAGATGTAAAATATAAATTGTTAAAGAACTTGCATTCTTTAATTCATATTGCCCTACTATTGGATGTATACCAAGATACACAATGGACTGCAAATAAAATATTTGTTGAATTAAGTGGAACTCTGCATTAGATGCTATCAGTTGTCTTCATTACTCTATCTCTCTGTTGTCTCAATATGTCACACTCCTCTCTGTGAAGTAATTAAATGATTAAAGAAGTAAACTGTTAAAGAACTGTTGAGAGAAGGACTCTATTATACTCTCAACAGATTACATTTTCTAAGCCATCCAAAATGTTATTGGAAGTAGGCCAAAGGAACACAATGGACTGTCAATGAAATACTTTGTTTATGGACATTATTTAAACTTGTTATTAAATAAAATTATTGTTACTTAAAATTAATTTTAGTTATCCAGTTGTTCAATTCTATTTTGTTTTTGTTGCATCACTCATCATTCAGTGCACTTGTTCATGAGAATCTCATGCCTCCTGAGCTACGTCTGGCATAACTAGACCTAGGTAAGTCAGGTTGTAGTGAGACAGAACTCTAGTGGTGCTGTTTGGAAAACCAAACATAGAAATGTGTAGATGCTTCCAGTCTCTATGGTACTACATCCTCTGATGAGCCGGAAATATTGTTGTAGGGGGCATTAACATCTGCATTGGGGAATGCCAATCGATAGTTCCTTCCTGCAGCATGCTCATCAGGAAATTGTTACAACCGATGTAATAAAAGGGTTGTGTGGTGGTCCGGTTACAATATATAGAAGTAAACAGAATATTGGGTGCAAGTTAATTTATGATAATAGCAAGGAAAGTAGTTTATTGTTTAAGGCTCAAATAGGATCTTTAGCATCAAGGGAATATAGATGTAAATGGAAAAATGTGGGTGAATTAGTATGCAAGTTGTGTAAGGAAAGCTTTGAAAATATTAGGCATCTGTTAATTGAATGTAAATTCCAGACAGTGGAAAGGGTACAAATAATAAAATTTGTGTAAAATAAATATAAACAAAGTGATTATACAAAAAGTGAGTTTTTTTTTTTTATGCTGTGTTTGGGAAAAGATAAAGGGGATTTAGATATAAAGGCCATGGAATTGACAAAGATGATGTGAAAATGGGATGGAGCAGGATAGAAAAGAATATGGGAAAACTTAGGGCAGGGAATGGAAAAGGAAGGTAAAGTGGCTAAGAGGTTTCTATAGATTTAGTGACAGATTCTTGACTCTGTATAAGAAAGTCACAGTGCATCACACACCTATATATATATATAAATCAAGTCAGATGTCATGTGACTTGTAAGCTCTTAGCAAGCTTTGCATCAGTTTCTGCTACTGGTATCGTCAGTCAGCAGAAACCGGTCTGGTATATTCTGTAAGGCTTGTTAAGAGCTTATCTTGCAAGCTCTCTCTATATATATGGAAGTAAACAATATTGGATATAATTAATTTACGATAATAGGAAGGAAAGTAGTCTACAGTTTAGGGCTTGAAGAGAATTGTTAGCAACAAGGAAATATACACATAAATGGAGAAATGTGGGTGATTTAGTCTGCAAAGAAAACAAAAAATATTAAGCATCTGTTAATTGAATGTAAATGCTTACAAGCATAAAGAGTACAAATAATGAAGTTATGGGAGAATAAAAATATGAACAAAGTGATTTTACAGAAAGTAGGTTCTTAGTCTTTATGCTGGATTTGAAAAAAGTTAATGGGAATTTAGATGCAAAGGCCATAGGGTGGACAAAGATGATGATGTGGAAATGGGATGGAGCACGATAAAGAATATAGGAAAAAATACAGGGCAGGAATGAAAAGTAAGGTGGCTAACAGATTTTTCTGGGAATAATGGCCGAGAGATTCCCGACTTCAATAAAAGAGTAGCCATATCACATTACATTGTAAATGGAAAAACTTAAAAGATTTCATTGTGGATACAATAAAAAAATGGAAAAAATAAATTTATAAAAAGTAAATCTGACAAAATTAGCATTGCGATTCATAAACCTTATGACAAAATAATTATAAAGTTAATATACTCAAAGGAAGTTTTTATGTTGTGTTTGACAATAGGGATGACTTTAAATCCAAAATTTTTAAATAGACCAAGATAATGCTATTGAAATGAGATAGAAAACAAATTATTATAACTCGATTTATAAATGCCAAATTTATTATACCCATTTGATAATAAATGTATTACATTGTCTTATTTATAACTTGAATGTAAACCTTCAACTTAATTAAATAATTACATGGGTTTGGGCTCAAATTATATAATAATCTCTAATGTATTAAAACAGGCAAAACTCTCCATACAGTAGTGCTACCGTGTGCCAAATGGTTGCCAGAAGGCTTGTGCATAAAATCCCTACCTAATGCCTACCCATCCAATATCCCCAGACTAGTTTCTGGCTTTCATCAGTGAGGAGCTTTGAATCTGAGAGCACTGCACCTAGATCTTATGTGATGTTTTGTTGTTCAATCTCTAATGTAATAAATGATTTATAATAATCATTAATGTGTTTCTGTTTTCTAAAAGCAACGTCAAATAAATGAAATACAAGAAATCGAGGCACTTGTAAATTTAATTGTAATTATTTATTAATGATAAATACCGAATAAAAATGATATGGGTAAGATTGCAACATGGGCTAACTGCAGATCGCTGGTCATTTCTAAAATGCATTACACAAAAAGTTGCGGTCTGAGTCAATTAAAAAATATGAGATCAGCTGGATGTGAATGGGACTTTCTTTGGAATGAACTTCTTTTTTTAGTAAAGGAAATCAAAAGTTTAAAATATTTGGAAGATTTCAATATACGACTGGAAACAATTTAATAAAAATAGTGTTTGATTAAAAGAAGATGACAAATACTTGGAAGGTAAGAAAGGTTTCATATTACACAAAATTAAATGAATTTATTTCCACCAAGTATGTGTGTAAGAAATGGTAAATATGTAAATAAGTTAATATCAACACATATATGTGAGGAGTGGGGAAAAAGGGATAAGTTGGTTGCGAAGAAAGAAGTAGGTTGTGGAAAATGAATAAAAACAAGTTTGTAGTTATATAAGAAAAATTTGGTAAAATGAAAATATACACAGAAAAGAACTAACAAGTGAATTACAAAAGAATAAAAATTATATAAAATATGAAAAAATATATAACACTAAAGAGAGCTTATTATTATTTGGTGTAAGGATGCTTTAAATCAGTGATTCTTACCAGTGTTCCATCGATCCATGAGATTAGTTGAAGTGTTCCGCCAAATTTTGAATCTCTTCAAAAAATTAACATAATTATGAAGGCAAAGCTTGCGAACCATGACATCAGAGGGGGATATGAGTGGTACAAATTATTAGGGAGCATTATAAAGTTTGTTGACAAGGAGGGGTAATGATTCTATAAATTGATTTGAAATATAAATTTTTCATGTCTTTAATCATATGTTTATGATTACATCTCTCTATAAGGTGTTAAAAGTGGATGGAATTCAGTCCCTCCCTTGTTTGAGAATGGTATAGTGAAAATTACACTATTAAAAAAGGCAAAAACTCTCCATACAGTAGTGACACTCAATGCAAGCCAGAGTAATCAATGGATGCCAGAAGGCTTGTGCATAAAATCCCTATCTAGTGTATACTCATACAATATCCCCAAACTAGTTTTTGGCTTGTGGCCTAGTAAGATAATGGTGGATATAGTTATTAAAAAAACAAAGATACCAAAATGTATGGGTACTGAATTGAGTTCAGATCTATGACTATATAAGTTAATGAGCTATATTGAAAATATTGTTTTCATTTTCATAGTTTTGTAGTTAAGTAGAGATAAAAGGTGGCTGGGAGGGTTGCATTAGATCCTAAGATTTAAGTGCAGAGCTTTCAGATCTAAGGATCCTCACCGACGAAGGCCACAAGCCAGAAACTAGTCTGGGGATATTGGATGAGTATACACTAAATAGGAATTTTATGCAGAAGCCTTATGGCATCTATTGATTACTATGGCTTGCACAAAGTGGCACTAACCTATTTTAATAACAGTTATGAGCAAGCATAAGAAATGATGATCATGTGATGTTTGGTGGTTTAAAATTACACTACAGAAATATTATTGAATAATCTCTAGTCTAGAAAATGATTAATAAAAATTATTAATATTCTTCCATTAAGTGATTTGTGTCAAAGTTGTGAGGGTAACAAGTTTGCCACTTATCAATTAAACTATAATTTGCTACCTATTTATACTGAACAATGATATAAAGATGTGTAAGAGATTGTGGTTTGGGCCAACTGATGAGTGCTGGTTCAGCATGAAATGTACATCTTGGGGATCATCTTTTTCATGTCTTTGATCATATATTTATGTTAACATCCCTCTATAAGGTGTTAAAAGCAGATGGAACCCAGTCCCTACCTTGTATGAGAGTAAAAATTACACTACAGAAATATTATTCATTATTGAATAATCTCTAGTCTAATAAATGATTAATAAAAATTATTAATGGACTTATTTCTTGTTTTATTAAAATTTCTATATTTCTACACGAGGTATAAAATGTGAATAAATCCTTTTTTAAAACATTCACTTTTAGAGAGCCATTGGAAAATTTTATTGGGCCTAAGTGACTGCTTCAAGCTATTTATAATTTTATCGTATCTTTAGTTTAATAAAAAAATATATAAACAATAAAAAAACTTTATCTTATAAATTTATTTATAATATAAACAATTTACTATTATTTTTATAGGGCAGATTATATTCTAAATAATTATATTAAAATAAACATTAATGACTGATATGACTTATACAAGAATGGTCATTGTTTATGTGCAGAATACTAAGAAATCATATATGATGGGTTAAATGAAAATAAAGATGGACGTTTGCTATACTACAAGTGAAAAACATTTTCATTTATAATAACATGGTCCATATTAATGATATTAGCTATGTAAAGAATTCACTAAAATGATAAAATATTGAAATACATGACTCAAAAATTGATATACAAAATATAGCATAAATGATACAAATATCACATGACCTCTCATAAGATTTCGAGTAGTTCTCTTCACCGTACTTTATAACCATCTATTTGTAATCTTAAGAGTAATAAAAACACTAGATGTTATAGTGCTATAAAATTCTCATTCAGATGGATTTTGCTTTTCACCAGTGAAGACTAAAATTCAAAGCCGATACTAATACTTATGCATCCAATAGCAAAACTTAAGGTTTTGTGTAGTTGTTTAGAACTGATATCAGATCAGTCTTTATATATTTGTGAGACCTCAATTTCCTTTTGGCTAGGAAGATTAATACCAACAACACACTACATGATTGTTCTCATGCTTAATCATGTAATTCTACCGTATTATCTACTGTAATTTTGAGAAATCGATTATAGTGCTTTAAAATCTTCCTCTCCAGACTAATTTCTGGTTTTTATCTTCATCAATGAAGTACCTTATTTCCAGCTTCGAATCCTAATCTTTTCTGATGATAAAAACCAGTAACCAATTAGAGATTTTACAATCCTATACCATCTCATATCCATCAATTACTCAAACTTACAGTAGATTCCTCTAGAATAGAATAAAAAATAGGATATTAAATAATACGTAAAAAAAAAAAAATATATTGTGGATATGTTTAAAGAAGAAAATCAATGCAACTGCAAATCTAATAGTTAAATTAGCAGAATTAAAAATGTTTTGTATGAAATATAATAAAATTAAGAAATAAGAGAAAGATCATTGTCAGCATGAATGGAAAAAATATCAAACTGCCAATGTGAACATGGAAATTCAAGTACTTAGCGTCTTTAGTTCATCTGAGGAAGTGGTCTTCGCATATATAATGAGAAAAGACTGTCTGAATTTTTAGGCTGAGGGAGGGGAGTAGTTAGGATATAATAAAATTTAAGATGTGCGCCCGATAAAAAATTTATGAGGTGGATCGCTCAGATAAAAACAAATTCCGAGAACATTGATGAAAAGTTAAATGAAGTACATAAAATTAATAGTTGACTTTATATGTTATGCAGAGGTTTACAATTAATCAAAACAGATGCTAAAAATTAGGAAGTGTCTGAAAGTTCAAAATCTATTGCGAATAAGGTGAGAAGTATAGAAGCTCTATTTAAAGATTATATATTGGTTAGAAAGTAAAAGTTATTCAATTAATTAAATTAGTCATACTATTAGAAAAAAATCAATTTGTTATTATTAGTCATACTATTAGAAAAAAATATTTTTGTAAGATTGGTAGAGTTAAGAAAATATAAACAAATTGAAGTTCTAATGTGCAAGATGATAGGAAGAATTAACTTTTAAAAAATCAGACTTTAACTGTGATTCATAAGGGAATATGACTGGTTTAACTCCATAAGATTAAAATATAAAGATGAGTTTGAAATGACTTCACGAAACAATCCACAAAGTGTTAATTCTTTGGTCTATTAATCTTGTCATGCCATCTGTCAATTTCTTTTGCAACCCTTTACTTTCTGAAAGAAAAATACTGATGGAAAATAGAATTTAACGGAAAGTCATTGATGGAAAGAAGTATGATAACTTGTGATTTACATTGAACTGAAAAATGTGTTAGAGTACAAGTAGTTTGTCGAAAGTCAAATTTTCATTCTACAATTAAGTATAAGAAACAATATGGGTTGGTTTAAATTAAGTGAAGAAAAATGAATAGCGGGTAATCCATTGGATATAAAAATACATATTATAGAAGCATATACTCATTGTATTTCGAAGTATCATTTTTTGTGCTTATCATTAACAAATCACAGTCTATGCAATATTTATTCAAGTTTATACTTTGAATTGACACTTTTATTTTATAAGTAATACTTACACTGCTTTATAAAAAAAAAAAAAAAAAATATTATATTTAACCGTTAATGCCCTTTTGATGCTTTAGTTGTCAAAAGATAACCGTTATATTCAAAACAAAACAGATTTTTTCCAAAACATAAACTGGGAAAGATATAGTAGATTTGGACTATTTATATTACTTTAAATCCTTGAAAAAAATATAATAAATGATTAAAATGTTGAAAAGAATTTTGATGTTTTAATTTTCTTAATTACTATTTGATTTAGTAAGCAATTAAGTTTTTTTTTTTTTTTTAAAGAAATGTGGATTTGGATACTACTTTTTAATATTCCTATTCATAACTAAGACAAAAAAAATAAATTAAATAGAATTAGTCAATTCAATATTCAGATGCTCAAATACATCACATAACATCCTAAACAACTGTACCTAGAACTATTTTTATAAAAATGAAATAGTTTTTAGGGACAGTTGCAAATGAAATGGAAATTGATAATGAAATTAGACACTGCATGAATTCACCATCTCATCTGATTGTTTTCTTAAATGTATGTATAGTGAAAATGATCCAAATTTCTGCAATGATGGATGCATTGGTAAGCAAAGAAAGTTGAAAATATCTTTGCAATGCAATGTCTATTTTTCCACAAAGTGTTAGAAATGGATAGAAATCAGTTCCTACCTTACATGTTGTAATTGAAACAGGCAAACTGTCCACTGCCATCCAGTACAAGCCCTGGTAATCAATGAATGCAAAGAAAGTTTGTGAATAAAATTCCTATTCATCCAATATCCCGAAACTAATTTCTAGTTTGTGGCTTTCATCAGTGAGGAGCCTTGGATCTAAGATCTAGGTGGAGTCCTCTCAGATCCAAAGGTCCTCACTGATGAAAGCCACAAGCTAGTAACTAATGTGATATTGGATGAGTAGGCACTAGGTTAGATTTTTATGCACAAACCTTCTTGCATCTACTGATTACTAAGGCTTACACTGGGTGGCACTACTATATAGTTTGCTATTTTAACAGCTTGTATACGCATGTAAATGGTAATCATGTGACATTTTAATTAAAAATATCAAGCCGTTAACATGAGCGTGGAGAGATTCAGATGTTTGATACCACTAATTCACCTGACAAGTGAAGACTATTTGTAAAATAATTTTGTATGAGTTTTTGTATTATGGATAGTTATGATACAGTGATGAGTAATATTAAACAAAAAACCTTTTAAATTCTTATTGAATTTAATTATTTAGAATGCAATGTTTTTCTTTTATTATTAATTATATTGACTTTTTAATACAGCTACAATACTCTTTTATGCATATTTGATTTCACGTGTTGGGTTGGGATCTCCCAAAACAAAAGAATTAATGTTGTTCTAGATGAAGACAGCATAAACCAAGCTTGAGAGTATGTTAATCCAGACTACTCTATAGAAACACTGAGATGTTAAAAAAAAAGTAATGTTTCTATTGAAAAGACAGAGCCCTACAAATAACAGCTTGGCAATCTTTCAAATATTGGGTCAATACATGAGTCCATAGACCACTCTAACAATCAAACAGATGTAGACATGCACATATCAATTTTAAAAAATTTAAAATTTTCATTTGTTAAGAATGAAATTCGAAGTACAAAATTTAACTTATTATAATAAATATATAATTTACTTATTTATAAACAAAAGAAATTATTTGCAGAATGGATGATTTAAAATATGTGATAATAACCACAAAATGATATATTTTTTTTTAATTTAGTGTTCCTTTAATACTTAAATAACTAAAAAAATTAAGTCAAAAGCAGTTCTCCATTCTAGTATCTTTTAGTGCAAACGTGAGTAATCAGTGATAATCAGATGCATATAAAATCCATATTTTTAATATTTAAATTCTCATCAATTAAGTCCTAAGATTCAAAATTGGATGGAATGCAGATATGCATTCAGCAATTATCTTTAAATCTATTTTACATATCAAATTAAATATCTGAAATCAAATAAGCCTAAGATTTTGAACCAAAATCAATCTATTTGAACAGTTATATAGATCTAAAACCAATTCAGTAACTATATATTTAATACCTTCAATTCTTCTCTGACAGATGTTAATAATAATAATAACTCCTCAACTTAAACAATATAAGCACTTTCCATTCTATTGCCATCTAGAATAATGGCTGGATGCATGTTTATATTCCTTCCAATTTTGAATCCCAAACGCCATTGATGAGGATTTAAATATTAAAGATAGAAATTTTATATGCAATTGTTAATTATTGATTACCCAAGCTTACGCTAGATGGCACTACAATGGATTATTGGGTTTTATGCTGGGTTTGGGAAAAGATAAGGGGGATTTAGATATAAAGGCTATAGAGTTGACAAAGATTATATTGTGAAAATGGGATGGAGCAGATTATGAGAAAACTTAGGGTGGGGAATGGAAGATAAAGTGGCTAACAGGTTTCTCTGGGCATAGTTGCTGAGAGATTCCTGACTCCGTTTAAGTAGAAGTCGCAGTGCATCACGTCACATCACATTGTTTAAGCAGAAAATTTGGTAGTTTGTTATTCACTTAAAAAAAGATACCTATGTCATTTAAAATAATAGATTTTTCATCAAAGTCTTCGAATAGTCATATATCATGAAATATTGTGACTTCTGAATTTGACTATAGTTAAAAAAAAAAGCTACAATATAGTATTTAGATCAATTTTGTAGTAAATTTAGATTAATTTCACTGCTATATATGAAAATAATAAGAAAAGAATAACATAAAAACATTATTTAAAACAAGATCATTAAATATACATATATATTTCCTCAATTCTGGTCAGAAACTCAGTATTCAAATGATATTGCAAATGCAAATAGTTGCCAATCTCTGTTTTATGGTAATTCTCCAAATATTCTCTGAAGCTATCCAATCTAATTCAGTTTTCTTTTCACCACAAGCTTTTAGTTACTCTCACTTCTGTAAAACTGAATTCTAATAGAAAGTCAACTAAATTCTTTGCCTGGAAAGTTATAGCAATTTTTCTCTCCCATCTTTCTATAATTTTCCCATTATCAGATAAAAAATATTATTTCTAAATGATTCAAAACTATTTGTTTAAAGTGATAAATAGTATTTCATGAGAGATAAAAAAAAATTTTCAAATAGAATTTTATTACAAAGAGAAATGTTTATTATTTCACATACAAAAAAATAAAATAAAATAAACAAAGGAGCTTTTTACAAGTGACACATCAAAAATGATTAAGCTATGTACAATAAAAGTGAATCCAATGGTGACCTATAATGAGCATGCTCAATGGTCCGTCTAGGAACTCAGCACATGGAAATAGTCACGTTAATACCTAAGTTGCCATTATCAGCAAACAGCTGTGCAATACTTGTGTCAAATACCAAGCAGTCGCTGTTCATGATAGCTGACGCTACACCTTCATGGATGCTACGAGGCGTTGCTTCCCATGTCAAGCGACGTCGGTGACCATTTAATTCTAATCTAAAAAAAAAAAAGATTGATTTAGCAAAAAAAAAAAATATTGTAAATTACTTAAAATACATCATATTGTTTAGAGTTGAATGATTACTAAAATATATATAAAATATACAATATTTATATATTATATCAATAATTATGCACTTACATATATTATTAAATTTATTTAAAGCTTAGTGCTTTCAAAGCTCTATGGCTTCATAATCATAGCTGTGTGCAGTTGATAGTTATGAGGGGGAGTATTCAAATTTATGTTAATTAGATGTTTCGGTATTTATATATATCATTTATTTATGGACATAACTTAAAAATTATTTTGATTGACCTAAAGAATATATATTTTTACTTTTTGAGGATGAAAATGAGTCTAATGTTTTTGGAATAACATTCCACTATTCACTACAGTCCAATTATTGATAATAAGATATTTAACTTGGTTATATGAGCATGATCAAAATGTGGACCTTGTGAATTTAAATTATTTAAAGTCATGACAGGACTGAATAAAAAGAAGCTTCTGTTTTTATAATGTTGTCCAATTAGTAGTCATAAATCTTGATTGTCTTGCATCCATCATGGTGCTCTTGTTATATATATATATATCTTCTTTTTTGGTTTATTAATTTCTTTATTGTATTATTGTTATATATTTCTTCATCATTTGAAGACCAATTAACTTTTTTCTATTGCCACGTATGCTAATCTTTGCCATTTACTTTTATATATATAACTGAAAGTGGCAAAATAGTATATCTTCATTGGAAGATTCGGTTTCTGAAAAATCAATGATGGTTTAACAATAGTAAGGTGTTTTTTTTATTGATTTGTTGAGTAAAGAGCAAATTGTCCATATACTATAAATTTAGGGGATTCAATTTCTTCTGGAGATGAATCTTTAGTTAATTATTATCTTAATGTGATGTGGTGTATTATGGCTTCTCCTTAAACGAAATCAAGAATATCTCAGCAATTATGCCCAGATAAACCTGTTAGCCACTTTATTTTACATTCCCCACTCTAAATTTACCTATAATTTGCTCTATCCAATTTCCACAACATAATCTTTGTCAACTCTATAACCTTTATATCTAAATCCCCCTTATCTTTTCTCAAACCCAGCATAAAAAACAATAATTCACTTTCTGTATAATCACTCTTTTCATATTTATTTTTCCACAACTTCATTATATGTACCCTTTCTGTTTTCAAACATTTACATTCAATTAACAAATGCCTAATATTTTCTATTCCTTCCTTACATAATTTACAAAATAAATCACCCAATATGTATATTCTTTTGTAGCTAAAGATCCTGTTCGAGTCTTAAACAATAAACTACTTTCCTTACTATTATCACATATTAACTCACACCTAATATTCTGTTTATTTCTATATATATTTAAATTCTTTTTACTCTCCATACTATTTCTCCATCTCTCTAACTCCCTAGTCTTTATTAATAAATTTATTCTTTTATCCCATTCCTTACTACTATAACACTCAATAATCCTCTTAACACAATCATCCCATATTTTGTACAAATATACTGATATAAATTCTTTATCCAAATCTTTTGCATACCATATTACCTTTCTCACCCATCTTGTTACCTGCCCTTTACTCATAACCCATATAAATACTATTTTAGCTATTCTTTTATTATCCATAAACTGCAATCTACCAAATATTTTCATTTTACTTTTTGCATCTCTCATATGAAAACTTGACCATCCCATTTCTCCTTCAATTGCCTCCCTTGCTGTCCACACTTCTGCATCTAATGCATGTCTTCCTACTTCCCTTTGAGCTTTTTCTAAGTAATCTAATATCTTTTTACTAACATATAATGCATCATTACTATATGTTCACCCTGCTACTGCAACCCCCTTTCCATATAATTCTAGCTTCATCATATTTATTATATGAAAACACTGTTAATTTCTTTATCAATCCCTTTCTTTTCTTTGCTTCATTTATCAATTTTTTCTCCCATTCATCCAAATAATTTTTCTGATTACTTAAAATAATTCCCAAATAACTATATTTATTCACCACACTTAACTTAATATCTCCCAATAAAAATTCTACATCTTCTCTATCCCCAGTATTAACCATCATTATATTTGATTTTTCTTCACTAAATTTAATCCCCATCTCTTTACCCACCCTTGCATATGGTACGCCACCTGGTGTAAGTTTGAGTAATTAATAAATGCTAGAGGGTAGAGCTTTATATATTCCTACCCAGTGCTCTCCCACCCATACCTCCAGACTCATTTTTAGTTTATGACATTCATCAATAAAGAGCTTTTGATTTGGGAGGAATGTACCTGGATTTTTTGGATTTAAAACATCTTTTCTTCAGCAGTTTTTATCAATTGTTGATCATCAATATCACTATTATTATCCTGAAGAAAGTTGGAAGCTTCTTTTGTAACATGACATTCTGCCACTATCTAAAACTATCCTTTTGTTAAAGGATCGAAGACGTGTAGAGTTAGCATTTAACTGGTCACTCCACATCTAATATTAGGCTTATATAGTATTGTATATGCAGGCAAACTGTTGGACAATTACAAATGAAACTGTGAATTACTTTTAAAAGTTTGATATAATAAAATATTGTATTTTCCATGTGTAAAATTCATAGAAGAATGTGATTGTTTGTTTACATTAGTAATATGAGGCAGTATCCAAAAATAACTGCAATCCTTCTCTGGTAGCAATGTCTATTGTAATACATATTTCTGCCTAGATATCTCTTGAGGGGAGCCTGCTGCATCAATCTGCCAAATGATATTATCATATGAAATTGTGGTCATACATACCACATTTTTTTGTAAACTGTGTTTCATGTAAAGGCGAAAAGGTTGGAACGTGAAATTCTATTTTCTTTTAGGAAAAACGGCAGGTAAAACAATTATAATACTTAAAAGAACTTATGTTATCTGATGAGCTTGCCAATAGCTCTTAACAAGCTTTTCAGAATATCCCCAACCCCAGACCAGTTTCTGCTTCTAGCTTCCTCAGTGAGGTGCTAAGATATTCAAGCATTAGATTTAAAATACGAGGCCAAGCTTGTTAAATTAGCTCATGTGATATATGACTTGATTTCTTTGCAATTAAAAGAACTTACAAGCAAGTTACTCTGGAAAAACTCAAGTCCTAAAAAAGTGTGGTGAGTGAAGTCAGATATCAAGACGACGCTAATTTTTTTTTTTTTGGGGGGGGGGGGGGGAGATGCAAATGGCAATTGTTC
This sequence comes from Epiperipatus broadwayi, assembly GCA_028023455.1. Lineage (NCBI taxonomy): Eukaryota > Metazoa > Onychophora > Udeonychophora > Euonychophora > Peripatidae > Epiperipatus > Epiperipatus broadwayi. The sequence continues at coordinate 6,515,329 of JAQFVV010006260.1, read as the reverse complement.
ACTCAGATTTCATTCATAATGATCAGGCATTTAAAATCTACAAGTTCTGAAACTTTTGGGTGATGCAATAAAACATAAACGTCCAATTTTGTGACAAAGTGAAAAGTGCATGTTTCATCACAACAGCGCAGCTAGTGCATAAAACTTGAATATAAAGTTTCTAATTAAATCAGCATGACCCAGCTTATCCATTAGCCATATTCACTCTCTCTCGCTCTGTGCAACTTTCTTTTTAATCTCTCAAATGGAAAAATGTGTCAATTTTTTCGGACTTAAAGGGTGATGAAGATAAAAACGATGGAGACGCTAAAACACGTCACTTTGCAAGTGTTTCCGGACTATTTTGAAAAGTAAAAAACACATTTAGACTGGTGTATTGCATTAAATAGACTATACTTTGAAAGCGATTCAATTTCTAACACCTAAAAATAAATATACAATTTTCTTATTATAAAATTCCAGTTATTTTTGGGTCCTCCCTTGTAGTTTCATAATCAAAACTCAAGCTGCTAACTTGAATAGTATCAAAAAAAAATGGCTACTATAAATCCAATGCTCCTCCTCACTGATGAAAACCATTAGCTAGATACTAGTTTGAGTATGCAATTGGCAGTTCCTTCAGGTATCCATTAATTACTTGTATTTGTACAAGTGGGCTCTAGTGCAGAGTAAAGCAGATGTGAGCTTTGAAGATTCACATGATGCAGTCTGGAATTCACAGGTCATAAAATTTTTAAAAGAACTGGGGAAATATGCAATTAATATATATATATACATGCAAAACATGTAAAAGAGAAATAAAATATAATGAATGAAAAATAATTAAAGAGACTAAAGTAATGCAATAATATGCAAATAAAAAATTAAAACATTTAATCAGTTTAGTAATGAATGTTGAAGAAGAAATAATAAAGCAATAACTCCAATATTAGTGAGTTCATTTTCTTAAATAATCCCATGATGTGACTTTATCGTATTTAGATTGAAGTAAGAAGTACTCAAATATCTTCTGCTATCTAAAGTGTAATTCGATGCCCTTCAATTTGTGAAGATGTATAAAAGAAAGGATTACTATTTGTAATCATGTATGCAAAGATTATATAGATAGAATAGAATATGAAATAAATAAAAAAGGATATAATAAATTACTAAAAGACCCTATTATTAGTATAAAAATCAAATATATAAATTTATCCAATAAAATGTAAGATTATAAAATTATAAATATAAATCAGAATAAATTACTGTATCGTTCTTCTTATGAAAACTCATATCTTTTTACAAAAATTTAAATTCATAACAATAATAACTCATTGAGATTAATATCCAATTTTAGTGATTTTATTTTACAGAAATATATAATATCAAATATTAAATATAAAAATTCACATAAATAATAATAAAATTATATTAAAACATTTTATTAAAGAAGATAAATTAAAAAAAATTATTCCTACAGATTTATAAAAAACATGGGTACAAAAGATAGCATTTATTAATAATTTTAAATATAGAAATGATAAATATAATACAGATAAAAATGTAGCTTATTTACAAAAGAATCAATTTATTAAATTAAATAAAGATAATGGATACAACCCTAAAACTATTAGAAATATACTTTTAATTCTAAGAAATCTGTAGTACCAATAATTCAAATAAAAAAATGAATCAAATTTTCATATTATCTCAAAATTTATAATACATTAATAAAAAACAAAAATTATATTGATAAGCATATGAATATTGGATGGTTGGCTAGTAAAAGTCTGGATAAATTAATTATAAATTAAGAGATGATATAAATTACAAAAAGAAGTATATAAAATTAGCTGTAACCTTTACAGTATGATTTACTAGTCGTACAGAAAACCAGTCAGAGTCTAAGAACATAACAATACAATTAAAAGATGGTTTATACATTCATTATTTAACATATGGACATAAAATAGATGCTATAAAAATATTAAACTTTAAATTACACTAAGGATTCAAAAAGAAGACAAATATTAAATATATTGTAATTTAAATAATTGTATGTTTACAAAACTGCAATAAATTTAATGAAGTGGTCAATTAAAATGAATGGAAAATTATATAAGATAATATATATATAAAGTTGTATAATACATGTATTATTTATTCTATATATTGTTATATATAGTCATTCTTTGAAGTTATATTGGATCTCTATATGAAGGTTTTATTCTATTTTACTGATGTTTTATTTTCTTATTTCCATCATAGAACACTAAATGGTGTTCTATCTACTATAACTGGTTAAGATTAAAATACATAATTAACATTTGAAAAGTGCACAAGCTTTTTATGTATAATTATTACTAATATATTTATATAGCAGTTGGATATGATTTTTAGTATTTATTATATGAAAAAAATTATAGTGTAATTAAAAAAAAAAGATGGATGAACAGGAGTAAATAATTTTGAAGTTGAAATTATATGCTGGACTATTTCCATCATCTAATATTAATAATTAAATGGTTTTAGAAAAGATTCAGACTTTAAAATTTTCAGATACATCAAATAAAATCTGGATTTTTCTAAAAATATTTAATAATTAATATTTGACAATGGAAATAGCAACATCACAAACTTTCAAACAAGCTTTAAAGCTGAATTCATTTTACAAAAAGGAAATGAATAACTGCCAATAAAATCAAATAGAATGCAAATTATCACATCTATGAACTATTTGTGAATAAGAGCTAAGATATTAATTATAAAACAGAAAAGTTTCAACATTTGATCTAATGTTGATTGTTTTGCCTCATGACAATAATTCTGCTATTTCATAAACACAAGGATTTAGAATTTACTTTAATATTCAAATAAAACCGATCGAAACTGTAACTAAAGTGAATATATTAAGCACTGCTCGTTATTTACTTTAAAGGTGAAATATAAAAAAAAAGTTTAAGATTTCATATTAGGTACGATAAAATATTTCAATTTCTGGTAGCTGTTCAAAAGACTTATTAAACATTTACATTTACCTGTATGCAAAATTTTCTGCTTGCTTTCTTGAACCAATAAGCTGGACGATGGCAAAAAACTGCTGATGTCCATCATACTTTTCTTGCTTTTCTAGCACGAGCATGAAGTGGTGGCCGAAGCATGACTGCATCATTACCCAGTCAACAGCTCCAGGTAAATTAATGTCAGTTGCTAAAAATACAATGTCTTCCCCTGAAATAAAAATACAAGTATTATTGATGAGTCCAATGTTAAAATGCCTGTGTTAGTAAAAAAAGATAATACATAGCCAGAATTATATAACATATTTAAGGCAAAATTTATTAATTAAATGCTTAAAATCATTATATTTCAATGTTCAACCTTTATTGATGATTCCTTCAATACCAAGTTCTTGGGCAATATAGGCTGAGATAACTAGGCAATATAACAACTCAATTGTTTTTGGTGGGAATTCACAATTGCTCTTATTTAACATATTTTGTATCTCCAATATTTCGATCTGCATCGTAAACATAAAATTAACATTGCATTTAATTGTTGGATGGCAACTGCTGCCTGGTTGAATTACTAAAAAGAGAATGTCTATCTAATGAAGAAAAAGGATTCCAAGAACTTTGAATAAGCTGAACAGAATTTACATATACTGACATCAGAATTAGATATAATGTCAATTTGAGATGATCACAAATTTGTTACCAGCGATTGCAATCCCTAACTTTATTGATCTCTGCATATTAAATAATCCAAGTTCTGCAGAACTAGAGCTTTGTAAAAGCTAAGTGGCCACCATATTCTTCAGATAAGTTCATCAAGCAATAATAGTCTCAATACTTTCTTTAGTATGAAATACGATTCATGTAAATAACATTATTTTAAATAAAATATCAAATTTTCATAGAGAAATTCATTTAAATTATATTCACATTAGCAATGTCGGTAATGGAAACTCTCATAATTGAGCAAATGTAGTAACACTCAGAAAAGAATGTATTTTCAATAATTATAAAAACATTTCTTGGTAACAAAAACAACACGTTTTAATAAAAAATTTGGTAGAAATATTAGCAACTCGATTAACTCGTTCAGTCCAATAACAGCTATTCTTAAATGAATACAATTCATTCAAACACCAAAAAAAAAAAAAAAAAAGACAAGTAAACAAAAAATTAAAGATGAGCTTTGCTAAATGATATCCCAATCTACAAATATGATAAATTGAAATAGTTTCTCCATTTCTTTCTTAATACATTCATTAATACCTAAACTTTTTTTACCTTTGCTTTGAACTATAATTCATTTCCACTACAATTATCATAAATATCTTCAGTACTAATATTGTTTTGAAACTATATTAGGATTTTTTTTTTTTAGTATTTACTTTTAATTATATCTATCCTTTAAATCCACTTTTTAACACCCTTCAGCCTCATAATGAAATAAATATATTTATCAATGAATTATTTTATTTGGCTAAATACTTATCTTAACTAACTCATTTGATGTCCTTTTTGATTAATCTAATAAAAAATTATTTTCGAAATCTTTTCCATCCAGAAACTATAATCTTCCAAATATCCAGGGACCACACTTTTGCTTGTATTATTTCATTTATTCCAATAAGTTTCTCTCCAAGTGTATAATTACCTATTTCTTTTTGAATTTTATTCAAATTTATTAATGATTTGAATTTAATATATAATACACTATTCTGTGAGATTGATACATTAATCCCTTTTATAAGATTCTACTTATATTGGATTCTAATTCATCATACCCAATTGATTGGCTCCAAAAAAATAACACAAAGATTAAATTCACATACAATGGAAATCAAATTCCCAAAGAAATGTTAATCAGTATCGCAGTAAATAAAATTATATTTACTTTATAAATAGCTATAAAATGCATTTCATCAATCTATGAATATTAACATTAAAAATAAAAAAATTAAATAAGCACAAAAATTCAAATATTAAATAAAGCTATGAATTAAAAAATACAAAATTAACTTTTGCAAATGCCACATTCCCCTTCACCTGATCCCAATCTACTTTCAAATTTAAAAACAATTTTAATTTTTTTAATAAAATAAAAAATTTCATTTAATAAATATTTGTATTTTTATATTTATAAATTAATGACGGTTTTATTTTTTTTCTTCTGTTTCTTGTGTATGCATTAGTAATCTTTTAACTCTTTAAATTAAAAAAAAAAAAAAATAGTTCAAAGGTTAGTATTTAAAATGTTCTCAGAAAACAGAAGTTTATTTCATTATATAAACTTGCATTAAATTTTTATTGGCAATGTATTTTTTATTTTCCAATTTTAAAGATAGATTTAAATGTAGTAATTACACACAAAAAAGCACTAAAATGTATGATAATATTAAAAAATGACTATCATATTTATAAATTATTCAACGTTTTTTTTTTTTTGTAAAAAAGATTTTATTTGTGAACTTTTCCAGTCAATCTGAGGATAACATGGAATTTTCAACTGCTTTACATTTACTGAAATGTGATCATGAAAAATAAGGACTTCTTGAATATCATATTTATTATAAGCAAAAAATTACAGATTTTTAATACATCTTTTTTTGTGTGTTTTTACTTTTAAAATAATTAAGATATATTCCTATTCTGCCATATTTCTTTTACTTTATTACTATTTTGATACTTGACCATGTTAACTTATTATTATTTCTATGCAATATTTTCTTATTTTCCATCCATTATTTTCATTCTCAATTTTTTTATTACTATTAAGTTTTCTTTATTAAATTTAATAACCAACTTCTTTCTATTTTCTTAAATATATCTTTAGTATAAGATTCATACCATTTGCAAAAAATAATTCCATTAGCCTTTATTCATCATTTTTTCATATTCCAGTTCTGCCACCTAGTGTAAATTTGAGTAATCAATAAATTGCTGGTTGGTAGTGTTTAATAAATCATTATTTAGTGCTGTCCTATATATATTCCCAAACTAGTTTCTAGCTTCAATGAATAGTTTTGGATATAGTGCACCTGGATTTTTTTGAAAGCCATGTGATGTTTTGTATATTGTTAGAGTTTTGATTTCAATAATTTGAAATATTTGATTACAAGCATAATGTATATACTGAATTTTTAATGTAATTAGAGAGGATTTGAACACAAACTCAACTATCCACAATTTGTTCAAATCCCCTCTAATTTCAGTAATTTATACATAATTTTTTTGGATCATTTTCCAATCTCCTTTTTACTTAATATTCTTTAATCAATCTGTCATTTGTCTTTTCAACATCTAAATTTGTCCAAATTTGATGGCAGAAATTGTTGCACACTACCAATATATACAAATACAAAAAAAAAAAAAATGTTTTGAAAAATATTGTATAATATACATAAACAAATAAATTATAAACTTTCTCAGACCATTTCAATAGATTATTTATTTTAAAATTATTAAACTATAATTCATATATCATTTACAGTAAAATGAAGAATATTTTTCATATAATGGATCATAAAAATGACATTAAATAAAGTTTGCTTGTAATTTCTCTTACTCATGCATACATTTTATTTAATTAACTAAGTAATTAATATATTAGAGCTACATCTTATATTATGGAATACTGCAGTTTAAGTGTTCTCTAATTAACTTTTTATTTAATTAAAATATATAACCAAATTCTGAATTTTGAACTATTTCAAGATAAGACTTATAGGATCGGTTTTATGGGAACCCCTTTCATCAGCTGTACCAAGCCCCAATAACTTATTTCTTATTTAGACAATGAGCTAATAGAGGGAACTTACAAGGCACACATATTCAAAATATTAGAAGAAATAGCTCTACAATGCATTAATTACATAACTGTTTATGTTTATATAAAACTGAACCAAGCAAAAAATAACCCTATTATTAATAGTGGATTTTATAAAATAACTAACACTATCTTTTCAGATACATATTGATGACAAAGTTGATAAAAATGGATCCGATTATAATTTCTATCTGTTCAGAATATAATTATATGTGTGCTTATTAAGTGTTTATTAAGATCAAATTTGATAACTGTTTCATTTTTCACACTTTGTAATAAAGCAAATGAAATGTGCTTAAAATATATATGATTGAAGCCTATTCTTATTTCTATTTGGTCATGTCAGTCCTGCTAGTCTTGCATTGTCATAATTCACAATTTAGAATTAAACTATTTTATAACAACTTATATTTTGGTTAATTAAATAAACTAATAGAAGGCAGTTAAAATGTCTTTGTTCATAATAAGTTTTACTTGAATTATTCTTTTCTTTTGCTAATACTTCCTCGAGTAGTCTTTTAATTTTTGAACATTTTGGTTTGTTAAAATATTGTTGTAGTACTTGATTATAGTGGTATACTGGCAGGTCCCAGAGCTTAAGGTCCATGGACTGTGAAACGGTTATCATTTCTGGCACTTAAACCCCTGAGCAATACACCATGGAATTAGTAATTTATTACAGTAATTTTGACTTTTATATAAAGGAAGTTGTTTTTAAATATAAGTACAACTTGTCTTTCCAAAATGTATTACTATAATACTTGAAATATTTAGGAAATAGTTAATATGTTCTCTTTAATTACTTTTAATTCCTTTTTAGCAAAAGAATTATCTCAAGCGTAAGTTGTTTCTTGCTGAAGATAAATGTCAAGTATGTTTACTATGTATATATATTTTGTAATGAAATTATGACTATTTCTAAAACAACCAATCAATGCATTCACATTTTACTTATTAAAATTTGTATTAAAATTTATTGACAGCCATTTTGAAAAAACATTTACATTTTAATATTTCAAAAGATGCATAATAAATTTTAAAGAAGCAATCGTTAATATATTGTATAATAATTTTGATTAAAATATCAAGTTAGTATTTTTATTACAAAACTATTTCTGACATCATTTCAAAAATTACTATTGAAATTTTTAATTTATATAAAAAAGTCAAAAAATATGTGTGTAGCCTTTATGGATAGTGGTGGCTATGGTTGTTAAAGAACCAAAGACACCAAAATGTATGGGTACTGAAATGAGTTTAGATCCATATATTATGGTGTTTTCAATTTTATTTTCATAGTTTTGTAGTCGAGATAAAAGGTGGCTGCTGGAGGGTTACATTAGATCCTAAGATCTAGGTGCAGTGCTCTCAGATCCAAAGCTCCTCACTGAAGAAAGCCACAAGCCAGAAACTAGTCTGGGGATATTGGATGAGTAGGCACTAGATGAGGATTTTATGCACAAGCCTTCTGGCATCCATTGATTACTTTGGTTGGCACTGAGTGGCACTACTGTATGGAGTTTTGCCTGTTTTAATAACAGTTATGTGCTAGCATAAGAAATGGTGATCATGTGATATCTAATATGTTCTTCAATATATGTGTAGAATATGCTAGTATTATTATTGTCAACAGTTTTAAAATATAGAATAATGATTTACATTTGTTTTTGTTTTACAATCTCTGAATATCATAAGACTGCTATTATTAGCTATATGATAAAAAAAAAAAACTCTTGACAAAATTTATTTGGAAGTACCACCCAAGACAATCTCTAAATATATATATTATAACGTTTTCCGTTTGCTAGGCCTCTACACGCTAATATAAACTGCGCGTGAGTTGATCAAGCTATGTCAAAAAAAGAAGAAAGTTATATTTCTATTCTAAAAACATAGCTATATTTCCTGATCAACTCGGCCTATTAATTGTTGAGAATTGTGCTATTGACGAAATCAGCTTTCAATTTATTTAATCTGGGCGCCAGAATTCCTAAGAATTCGCTGAAATCGCCATATAACATCTCACAACTAAAAAAAAATACTTTTAAACTAATCGGTATTGCATCATACCGTAACGAGAATTATTTTTTTAAGATTATTATTCCTGGGCTTATTCAAACATATCAAAGGTAAATTACATTTCTAAATCTTATTAAACTACTAATAGATTTAATAATAAAAAATAATAACTACTATTAATAACGCACAAATAAAAATTGGTATTAGAAATATTTTTATTATTATAACAGATTAAAAATCTGTTTAAGTTAAAATGAGAATTCCTAATCAAGTAAATCAGAGAGAACACATATTAATTCAAATATGACGCAATCAATAAAATAAAATAATTAATTAAAAAGTTCTGGTATAAACAAAAGTCTCTTGTACAGAAAAAATGAAAGTCTCTATCGGGATTATTTTAAGACTTGTTTGCAAACACTTAATTTTGTCACAATCAGGAATAAGCAGTCTTAACTTACCGGTAAGTTTTGTGAATTCAGTAGTAGATAACTATGCATAGTTTTTCGGGGTTGAATTGAGCTCACGGCCTTTGATTATTAGTTGATCTTGGTGCTGGTTCCATAGGCTAGTCGCGTAAGCTTCTCTGGTGTCCATCGGTAATGATGTCAGCTAAAGCTCCGGTCTACTCTCGTATGAATAACTTATTCATCGTAGAGTGGTCTGGATTCTCTAATCCAAAACCAACCAAAAGAATATCAGCTAAACCAAGACGTTCTTCAAACTGATCTCTGCCTTTTATACTCTCTAGAGGCCCAGTTTTCCGACTTCTGCGCATATCTTTTGTTTGTCAAAATATCCGTTGATAATCTTATATATTCTTTACAAAATTTATGTTACAAAGTCTCTATTTTTTTCAGCATAATTCTGCCATCTTTAATTAGTTGAAATATTTTTACTTTCTCTTATCTAGATTGGTAATTTGTGTCTTTTGTTCTCTCCAATTCTAACTTTTATTTCTAATTACATAAAAAAAAAACGAAAGAACAATTTAACTTTCATTGTACGTTATTTTTTTTAAAAAAAAATTAGTCAAAAAAAAATCTAAATTTACTTTTATTTTTTAGCTTTTACCAAATGCCAATATATTTGCAACGTATATAAATAAACGTTACAATATATATATATTTCTTAGTTTTCTCTTGCTGTTTTCTATCAATATTTTCATAATGTTTTACTGCTAGAGTTTATATTCAACAATCATGATAAAGATTGATCTGAGTAATAATTAAATTTTAAAAATTAATCGAATGACTTATGGCTTAGCATTTTGTAAAAAGTTTAAGCACTGGAAGTGATAAAGCAGGACTATTTACCAATAGATCTTGAACTTTAACGTTGCCACGCCAACACTGCACCAAACCATATCTACCACTGAACCAACTGCAAAATATTATTTCAAACTGCATGGAGAAAAGCAATCATAAACAGCACCCATGTATTAATGCTGAATATGTTTTGAAATAGGCAGAATGATATTCATGCGACCAGCCAATGTGAACAAGATGACAGCTAATAGTAACGTATTGGATAGAAATTAAAAAATGTCGAGTCTATTTTTAGAGTATAGTGTTGGAAATGATAGGAAATAAATGATAAAATTGCATGATGAAGGGCAGATTAAAAAAAAAAAAAGAATAGAATTCTGTTAGATTAAGGGAAAATAACTAAAAATGGATGTGTAGTGTATATTTGTAATAAATACTTTTTTGTAATTGAGTTCGGATAAGAAGCTACATATGTAGCTTTGGGAAGTTTTGGGTTATTTGAATTTCAAACATGCTAAGCAAAGCATATTTATATTTACAAAACTGATGTTTAATAATAAAAGGATCAGACACTGCATTATCCTCTAAATGTTCAATTTCAGAATGATTTGTACTGTACTTAAATCAGTATATATAAATTTCACATTTTACTTTTCAATAATGTCAATAAATAAATGCACAAAACTATCAGAGCTCAAGGAATAGAAGGTTTCATTCTATTCTGTGCCTTTAATGACATGTGGGCATTGTTTAAACACAGCTTCGGGCGATTTTGATTACATCTGTTTAAATTTCACATCAGTAATATAGACTGCGAGCCATTTTGCCAATGAAATATAATTTCAATTTGATTTCTAGGTGATTTAAAATTAAAGCTAAAGCATGGGTCCAGTACCAATAGTAAGACATTTCTCTATCATTTGCCACATTAAGTCATACTTGGCTGAACAATCTGGATTAACTTGAGACTTTTATGCTCTAGTAATAACTAATAGATTGATATCCATTTATAATAAATCACTAAACTGATCAGAGCAAATTACCTTAAAAAAAAAAAAAATGCTAAGCAGTTTGTAGAAGATACCTCCCATATGTGATTTACAAGAGAAATGTCAAGTATTTGTCATAGATTAGGTATTTATATCATGAATGGCCAACTTATGGAGCATGAACAAAATTTACACAATAAACCCTTGATTATAAAAACAAAAAGTAAGATTAGCTCTTGTAGAATCATATTGATATCAAAAACAATTTTTATTCATACTAGAGAGAAAAAAAATTATTACAAAAATTCAAACTCAGTGAGTCTAACTAAAAAAAAACACGTTCTGCATTGAAGCGGTGCATATCTACCAGTAGATATACTTCCTTCAGGTTGCTGTGTTCAAACCTATCTCCCAGCATAGAAAGAATTTCATTAATAAAATAAACCCACATACATTAGGAATAGACACGTGTGTGTGTGCAATTATGATGGGGAAATGGTTATAAAATACTTCATAATCAGACTTAGCAATCTTAAGTAAAGAATAAATAGTTTCATTAGAAAATCTTCCAGCTAAGTTTAGAAATTAATAAAATCGATAAAAGCAATGAAGAAAATCTTAAAATGTGTATACAATGGGAGAGTGGTTCAAACGCATTAAGAAAAGTAAAATAAGTGCTGTACTCCTAGAGCATTACTAAAATAGTTATAGTTGTCACCCTTACAGAGGAAATACATTGTAATAAAAAATATGAATACAATGCACAGCAAGACAGAGTGACGACATAGAGGTAGGCAAGGAAGAAAGGCACTTAAAGTGCATCTGCAAATAGCTTTTTTGAAACACACTGCAGGCAAAACCTGATGTATTTAAGGAGAGAGAGTGGCTTTGTTAAAAAGTTGTGTAAGCGGCGTCAGCGGGGAGTCGATTGTCCGAACTGTTCCTGAACATAATGTAAAGGAGAGAAGATGTCTTCATCGCCCACCACCCATTCCTCACCATGAATTCACTCATCCACCTCATAGAAGGACTCAAGAATGCTGGTAAACAATTAATATTATTATTTCACATAACTATAACTTAAAAATGTAAGAATTTTATTGCTGGTCTTAATCTAGATAATTTATATAATCCTAGTATGTATTTTATTTATTTCGTTTAACCATTAACCTTGTTGCTAGTTGAGTTATCACATTTTAATAGAAAATATTTTTTTATATATGCCTATAATTGTATTTACCTTGAATGATAGAGGGAATCAATAGTTAAAATATAAATCTTGTTTACACTTCTTCCTGACTCTGTCAAGACCCCCCCCATGGGACTGGCCGAGTCATGAAGACGCCAAAATTATTAGTAGTATTTAGAATTGTAAATAAATCAATAAAGTAAATCCGTTAATTAACATACCAAGTTGTCGGAGTAGATCCCCTCATCATGACAAGGAATAGTTATGATATTATGTTAGGTTATGTAATAGGATGATGAGCAAATAATTTCAGTTATATAAATTAAGCTTTTAATTACATGAAGTGCCGAAATAAGTATATAAATAATCCAATGTTTCCGAATTGACAAATTTGCCAATAATAAAATTGTAATTAATGTCTATTGATTTCTGATCTAGGTAGGCAAATGCGTAGAGAGTAATAATTGAATAATAAAAAGAAATGAAAATAGTTTATTTAAAAGTCAGATAATGTAAGATATGTATTGAGTATTGAAAGAGAAAATCATAATCTATTTAAACCTATATATGTGTAATGCTACCTTTGATAAATATTAAAGTTTATAAAAATGAATGCAAAAAGATAGTCTGTGAGAGCGATTGTCCGCCCATGTTAAATAAATAGACTTAGTAATTAAAATCTACAGCTATATTATCGCTGTCAATCACGATTCTTGTGTGTGGGTTAATATTCTCCATAGTTGTTTATTGTTGGTTGGAAACAGCGTATGAATTATTTACTCTTATTAATAAAAGCAAACGGACATTGTTTAAGTCCGTATAATTTTAATATATATGCGTTATTAACTTTCATTCACGAGGCTAAGGTTTAATTAAATTATATACATGTAAGGCGTAGTTCTTCTTTCTATACCCCATCAAACGACTTAAGGGCTGACTGTCAGGCAGGTGCCCAGGAGTTTGATCTTCGGTTGTACCCTGGTCCGGGTTCTGCAGACACTGGAGAGTTTCTGTGACCCCAAATCCCGGATTTTAGCATAACTTGGCTAATTCACGTATCTCCAGAAATCAAATGTATTTTAGGTTAGAAGCAGATGCACCTCTGTGGCCTAAGACTTTGAAGCCTATCCTAACCACTGCCTCCAATCACAAACGGATTCTATATTCCCTTTAACCCTTAGTCTCTGTGAGTTGTTACTAATTTTTGTCTTAATACCCCGCCTGTTATAATTATAGTAACCGCGCATGAGTTCCACTCGATTAAGTTCAAACCCAGCCACAAGATAACTAAATAATATCTACCTAAGCAACTTAGATCCTATGAACGGTCAGTCATTATCATTATATTGTATTAGGGCAGGGGATGGGCAATTGTTTTGGCTCGGGGGCCCCAGAGGTTGGCAGAGGGCCGCATCGGGGGCCACTTTGTGGAAGCGAAGGTTAGCGGAGGGCCACATCTTTTTTTCACGGCACAATAAACACACTGCTTTATTCTCTGTATTACCAAAGAAATATTTGTTTGCCCATTCTTCAGTAAACACATGGCATTCATCACCAATTTTACATTTTTTCGGAGGGTTCATGGTTTCACTAATGTTGGAAATGTATATATTTGCTAATGCAAAGACAAAATTGAAATTAACCAAATCAACTGGAAAAGCACTGCACATCATATCTACACTGCGCATGTGTATTGACGAGGCCATCCTAGTGGAAAATACGAGACGAATCTTCGGTCATGCATGAGAAGAAAATCTCAGTTAAAGGTGGATTATTCTGATTGTCTTGGCGAGCCACATAAAAACTCTTAGCGGGCCACATGTGGCCTTGCCCACCCCTGTATTAGGGCACCATATCCTATGTAACTGCCATCATTCCTACCCATGTGATAACTAGCAACTAACCCCTTTGTAGCCTCAATTAATAATAAGTGTTCAAATAAATAAAATAATTAGTTATAATATAAACTGCTAGTATTTCGCCTAATGAATATGTATTTTCAAACGTCCATCTGGATATATATAATTAATGGTTAGGGTCTAATGCACACAATAGAGCTACCATATATATTGCTAAGAAAGTAGATGAACTCTGAGAGAGAAACCCAAGTTCAGTCCTGCGAGCTAAGCCATGGCATATGGGAGGTTGAGGTGTATCATCAAGGGTGTTGGCTAAGTGGCTGATGTTAGGAAGATCAAGAAGGGTTTAAACCTAGGACAGAAGTGACTCTGTACTGGATGGTCAAAAGCCTTTGTTTGGTTTTTCGGTCTTGTTGGCTAGTTATACAAACTTGACCGGTACAGCATGAATTCTGTAAGTAAATATATTTTTCACACTTATCTAATTTTGATGATTATTCCAGAGCAAATCCATAATTGTTTTAAACATCATTTTATAACTGTATGATCTATGTAAGCTTTGCTATTATGTTCACTACAGAAATTATTTTCATTTATGAAATTGATAAAAAAAAAAAGCAAAATAAAGCCATGTCTGACTAATTCAAATTTGAAAAATATTTTGCTCAACTCCAAACATTAAAAATCTAATGAAAATAAAAATGATAAATATTATTTATCTATGTATGCCACATTTTGTACAAAAATTGAATAATATCACAAACATCGTATGGCATATGTGAACCCATAAATGAAAAAATTGATGCATGGACTGTAAAACATTATCACCCCTACTATAAATAATGATATAAAGATTGAATATTTATTTAGTAGTTTAATCTTGCCATGTAAGCCTCCATTATTTATTTGCGACTAGTGAGTTCAGTCCCAACCTACTGAGAATGAGTCCAATAGCGCACAAGATCAATATCTTAAGAATTTTTCATATAATAAAAATTATATATTTTTTGATAAGTAATAATGTTATAGTCTTATAAGCATCAGTTTAATGTTTATTACTAAGCATGTTCAGATGTATTCATGCAATACAACCATTTGATTACCTATTTAATTTTTAAAAAATCTCACCTTGAAGGGTTGTAATGGATTTATGTGAATGCATAAGATGAGGCATAACTTGTTCTAAGGATCCCTGCCATTTACACGAAGCTCCCGGACATGGGCAACAATAGGGTCTAGAAAAAAATACAAACAGATTATATCTTAATGATATAAGACTGACTAATATTTAGAATGGAGTCTCAAAACTGAAATACTACAATTGACAGGATGGAAAATCATCACTGATAATGATTAGGGATTTTCACTTGGTTAAGGTCCTTTATTATGTAGTTTATTTCCCTCCAAATAGAGATCACAGCATAAATACATAATTACGTTTACTAATCAAAAAAAAAAAAAGTTACATATTAATAATTTAAAGGGAACAAGAGCCCTACTATGCATTACTCAGCATAAATTATACCCAATCAGTCCTTTCCATTAACAAACGTCACATGACTATTTTTATTGTTAATTCAATATGTTGTTGGGAGAAGTTCCAATTCTACTCTAGAACCATCTATTGTACATTTAAGTAATTAATGGCAATGCTATCTTATCAGACTAGTTTCTGGCTTGTGGCTTTTATTAGAGAGGGATTTACATCTAATGAACTTGAATCTTCTGAACCTGAAGCATCTTACATCAAGCAGACCTAGTATCAAATCAACTTAACCTGACTAAAATTAAAAACATTATGGTGTTTTTAAACTTCATACTATTGGTCAGAAAGAAAAGAAAGGAAAGGAAAAAAAAGTTACTGAACGTAAATACATTAGGTTCATTAAGTTAGTATTCATCAGTGAAAAAAGTTATAACCTAGAAACTAGTTTGGGTATGTGAATTAAATATCACAACCAACTGATATCCAATAATTATTAGAGCTTACACTAGATGGCTTTAGAGCAAAGTGAAAATAATTACTCCTAATGATAACAGGTTTTATAATATGGACATGATTTTTAAACGTTCTTTACAAACAGTCAATAATTCTAACTTAAGAACTTTTTATAAAACAAGTATAGTTGTTTAAAAGATGTGTTTGCTTTCTCTTTCAAAATATTTAGACATTCAAAGTCTGGTAAGCCAATTCTTTAGAGTATTACAATAGAACACTTATCTTGGATTATTCCATTCTATTTGATATATTTCATATTTCCAATGGCTCGATTATTTTTTAATCACCCACTAATATGTATTTGCATGCCTAATATGCCCTTTTCCAAATCTAGACTTTTCATTCACAAAGATAAATCATTTACAATCAAATAATTTGGATTCAGTTTCTATTAGTTTGTATTAAGAAAGATGACTACTATTGAAGCCTAGGCTAAAAGTTAATGTTAAGAAGTTGCAAAGATATAAAAATGATGAGACTTGGAAGCAAATGATTGTTTTCTTAGATAAATAAACATACAATTTCAGTGCAGTTGAGTATGATGATAGAGTGGCAGGTTAAGAGCTAAAATTTCCAGCATTGATTCTTGGCTGAATATTGTAAATTAAAAAAAAAAAAACTCACTTTAGATTAATTGAATGAACTTGTTAAATGTTTAATTCACCACTTAAATTGCATTATGATCTCCCAAGCAACTTCCCATATGATTACTTAGAGACTTTAGGACAAAGAGATGCCCAGATTTGATGATGGAATATTTTTAAAGGTCATGACTTTTATAATGTGTAAATTATAACAATCAAACTTTTGATTCAGAACTAGTAATAAATCTTATCAGCTTTAGTTCTATAAGAATAGATATGGTACCATTTGTTGAGACTACTATGATGGCATTATTAATAACATCAGTAATAACACATTATCATTGTAATTATCCAAAGACTACGGTGATATTTTTTGACAATATCATTCAGTATTATAAAACAAAAATATTTATTTAGCAACATAAATGAAAATTTATTGAATTTGAAATTTTTTTCTCAACTGTCATTTAATATATCATCACAAATGGAGCTTTTACTGGACAATATAATGTTGAATGCCACTTCAGTTATTGACAGAATTTCTTTCTTAATGAAGAGTTTAATATCAAAATACAGATTCCCAGGGTTTAAAGTTTGAGTCATCAAACAATTCTGGACTAACTGTAACTGCTTTAAGACTTTCCAGCAGATACATTTAAAAATCAAGATAGATTGAAACTTAATCATATTGATTTAAAACATTTATTTTAATTAACGGAAATAAAAGCAAGCCCCTTATGTCATAACTGT
The DNA here is from genome assembly GCA_028023455.1 of Epiperipatus broadwayi. Taxonomy (NCBI): domain Eukaryota; kingdom Metazoa; phylum Onychophora; class Udeonychophora; order Euonychophora; family Peripatidae; genus Epiperipatus; species Epiperipatus broadwayi. The sequence goes on along the minus strand of JAQFVV010006260.1, from coordinate 6,497,856 downwards.
GAGAAAGTAAAACTACAATAAAAAAATATTTTATACCGATTAAGCTTGAAATTAAATATGATTACATAAAAGATAAGAGATTAAAATTAGATAAATTTAATATGGTGATGCGAAACTGAGCAAAACAATAAGAAATAAAAGAATTTTTTAAAGATTTAGCTTAACTTTTTGTTCCTAATGGTACATCAAAATGAGCTCCAAGAAAATTATTATTGCTTTAAGCAATCAAGAAAGCAACAATTTGACTAACTCAATAGCAATAATTCAATGATATGAAAACAATATTTCTCAACTGCATATGTCCATAAAGATTGTAAAACTCTCATGAGAAGAGATATAATTTAGAGAGGGGTTTGTTTTATCAATGTTCACTTAGCAATACAAAAATAGTAACCTCAGTTCTTCACTGAGAATATGACTAATAAAAAAAATTAAATCTACTAACAAGCCTTATGATAGCAAGAAATACAAAAACTTTGCATTAGAATAGACATTAAAACAAATAGAAAAGTAAACCATGACATTAGAAAAGTATCAGCAATCAGTAATGTTATTCTGTAATCAATAACAAATACTTTGTGTTAAGATATATTTCAAGATATGAAAAAAATTAGTTGTTTAACTGATATATGCTTTGAATGATAAAAAGAAACAAACTAGCAGACACACACACACTAGAAAGAATTCCAGAAAAAAAATTACAATGACTTCTCCCAAGGATCTGAGCTATTACTGTAAGATAGCAACATATCATTACGTTTTAGATCCTAGAGAAAATCAAAAAATGCACTAGTAGGAATTCCAAAAATGACACGTCATCAAATCTTATGCATAGCAATAGCAAACCCAAACTACACCAAGAATTTTAATATTATTTAGCATAAACAAGGGTCTAATTACCTGAACTCACAGGCTTCTTCATGCTCTGCTTTGTCAGTATGTAATAATGTTGCTGTACAACCTGAGGTGGCGTATTTACAAGGAAACATAACAGTACTTGCTACCTTCTCCATCGCCAAATTGCGAATATTTCCTTTAAATAAATATATAAATAAATTTATAAAATTCATTTAATTGCAAAACATAACAAATATTTACAATATATACAAAATTACATCAACATTTATCGATAATAAACATATTAATATACACAAATCAAAGTAGAAATTATGCAACCATAAAGAAAGAAGCTGAACATAAGTACACTGCAAATAATATATACAATCATCAATACGGATAGAAGAAAAAATGAAAACCTCAAATAGTGTATTTGCCAATGATTTTTCAATGTGGCAGATCAATCTGAAAGAATGCTTGCCTCATCCTATAAAGTTCTTCACATATTTGAAGGATATGATTTCCAGAGACTGAGATTACCAAAAAAAAAAAGAAAGCATTAAATAAGGTCAGCATGGTTGCATTATTCTGATAAAAAATGATTACAAAATTCAGAAAAAGCAACAATAAGAGCTGTAAAACATCAATTTCACCATAAGTTATTAATATCAGAAGTTAACGTAGCAGTTTGAATCCTGATTAAAAAAAAAAAAAAAATGCTGGTGAACTCTGTGAAATGGCAATTTCAAATTTGGCTCAATATAAATGACTCGGTTTAGATTTGTTGAATTTTGGCATTTGAATTGTAACTTATTACCCAAATAAATAATTATGCAATAATAAACTAATTGTCTCATGTTTGAATATATCAAGCAGTCCTATTATTCTTTGAAGTGGGCAAAACTTGGGAGCCAATGATAATCAATGCTAAAGTATCAAAAAATTAGGTTCATCTCTTTAGCCTCCTATCTGACTTATGATATCTAGTGTTACAGCTATTATCCATAAAATGTTTTCTGAAGTAGTTTGTGGCATCACATTATCAACTGCATGATTCCTTTATGATGATTTTTCAGCTTTTTTCTGCAATTATACTAATGCACATAAACAGTGACTTAATATGTGGACCAAATAGTTATATATAGGCAGATATCTCATAGTAAAGCATTCAAGTGTCAATCAATTCAGTAGCAACAAGATCTGCCAGATATCATATGTTCTTGGAAAGTTATAACAATAAACTTTATGTTTAATTTCAATCACATTCTAAAATTGATTTTCAGATTAAATAAAACAACTTTTATACCTTGCTTATGACCAATCATTTACTTTTTAGCTACTAACTGATTAGTAGCTTTCCTCTTTCCGGTTGAGGGCAGTGTGTAGGATTAACAGGAAACTATAAATAATCTTTGATATGCTCTTGCTGTTATTTTTTCCCTCTGGCAGTAATTTTCTGTGTAAAGTTTTCAAAAAATTGTATTTAAATTACAGAGCTTTACAATCGTTAGTGATTGTTTTTTGGAAGAGGAGGAATTTACTCTAAATTTCAATGACTGACTTTGCACTTTACATTTTTAGATTAAAATTTAAAAAAGACAAATAACATAATTGACATTTGTAATATTTTAAAAAACTTAAATCCTCACACTGAAATCTACTTGTTATTGTACCTATATAAAGTGCTGTTGAGATTCTCTTTATAATATAAATAAAGGGTCTGCTTTTGCATAAAAATCACATTCAAATTTAGTATAAAATCTTTCTTATGGTTTCATCCACTTTACCAACAAGAGTGTCCTTAACTGGTAGATTCAATATTATCTTTCCTTGCAAGTGGAAGAACATATTGAATTTTGAATCCCTTATCAATGTAAGTGAGAGAGAGATTACATTAGAGAATTAAAATCAGGCAAGTTTTTTCGAAAAATCTTCCGCAAAATTAATTAAAAGATAACATTTGATGATATAAACAGGATGAAGGACTAAATTATTATAATTTGATTAACAAGAGTCAAGCTTTCGGCATCATCCATTTCAGTTAAATACTTTAACATTTAATTACTGTTTGTTAGACTAGGGTTGATCTCTAGTCTAGATATAAATTTTAAATCTCAGTTAAAGATTAATATTTAATTAAACAAAAAGCATATGAAATTATTTAACTTCTAAGAATTTGTGTTTTACATATTGGTTTATACGGTCATTAAAACATAAATTTTACGTTTTTATTCTACTTTAGACTTTTTTATTCTGAAATTAGAATGAAAAATAATTACAATTAATTGTAAAGTTGCCAAACTTACTGCAAGCACAATATGAAATCATTCTAGATAAATACCTTAATGATTATTATCAATCATTTTTAGGCTAAAAATTATATTAGTTTAACCCAGATATATCCTTAAACTTTAACGGAAGATTAACATATCTATTATTATTAAACACAACCATATGAAATAATTAATTCAACTCCATTTCACTTTTTTCCATGTGTAATAATGTGCTTATAACTTTCGTTTTACCATGTACAGTCTAATCATATGAGTAAAGGCATTTGAAAACAGTGAGAGTTTGTGATCTAGGCCAAACAACGAGTGCTGATTAAGCATGAAATATATTTTGGAGGTCATTTATCTTTTTTCAGATGTCTTTATTCATGTGGGCAGAGTATATACTTTAGGTAAAAGTTATAAGTTAGAATGGCTTTCTTCATTTTCAAATGATGCTAAAGAAAAAGATAAAGTTTTTCAAAAAATTATCAAGCATTTAAAACCAAATATTCTATAAAATATGAGATTAAATCTCTTAATAATTAGCAAAATATCTTTAATATAAATAATAACTTGAAAAAAAAATAGCCGTAAAAGACATACCAAAATAATTATTAAATAAATCAGAGTTTTGCCTCTGAATTTTGTTCTGTAATTATATATTTACAACATGCTGTCTGTCACATGATCTTAAAACAATAATTAATGGTGTCTGAAAAAAAATTATAATACATCTGAAATAATATGTATTAAGTCAATATATTTTTCACTGAATACAAAACAAATGTGTTAAATTACATTCTTTGAGCTGATAATTTCAAATAGCAGATCTATTGCTCTGAAGTCTTTCCTCATATGGAAGATATAATTTAAAAAACAATATATTAAAAAAAAGGGCAATCGATTAATTAATTTATAAGTCAACTTGCTGTTTTATTGATTCTTTCACTATAATCCAATCAAAATCATAATGGGCAAAAAGTGATTCCTATTGGAGTTCAATATAGAATTTGTGTTAATGAACTATCAATCACACAGCATGAAAATATCAATGTGTTGTGTTTAAATTTATATATATATATATATACACATTATTCTAACTTACCTAATGGTCCCCTACACGTGGGGCAACATGTCAGCTTGGGCCGACAATTTGAACACACCAAGTGACCACTTTGACACTGTAATATAGGTGGCAATACATAATCGAAGCAAACAGGACATTCAAACAAACTGGCCAAGTCAGGAGTGCTGGTAGCTGAGGCTAGAACAGACATACATTCATATTTATAGATATTAAAATTAATTATATTTACAATCATTCAGTCATTAAATCATAGCTAAAAATCATAACTGCAATATTCATTATTTTATTTAAATAGTTTAATTCATTTATTTAATAATTTTCTAGATTAAATACCAAATTCCCTTAGCACTAATAATGTCAGTCAACAGAACAATATTCATATGTAATCTGTTTACAGTAAGTAGCGTATAAGTGAATCAGTTTTTACTTATATTATTTAAAAACTCATTCTATTTACATTTTTTTTTTAAAAATTATAAGCTTGTATTTTCAAGTTCAAATGGTTTGCAAATCCATAATTCACTCTTAGATTGTTTGAATAATAGCTTTATATCATTAATTTCATTCTCAGATTTGATTTGTATAAAATCATAGCATATTTGTGGAATATTTAAATTTTATAATAATTCATTATTTGTTTTCTATTTAACTGTCTTTCTCTCTCTCTCTTGCATTACTACCTTGAATTCCATGATAACACTTTTGAGTAAAATTGACAAGTTCCTTAATCTTTGCTAAATTCTCCCATGTTTCAAAAATGTGTGTTTGCTTATGATTTATTTCAAAAACTCTTCACTGATTGTAATTCATCAAGGCTTTCAAAACATTTACAATTCATCTTGCCACTCATTTTAGGACTAAAATATTCCACTGGCTCTCTGTTTTGGACAATAGATAAACACATATAGCAACTATGATGAAGTTAAAATTGTCGATATTAACTAGAAGGTTTAGCTGTTGTAATACTTGGAACAACGTTAGCAGCAGTACTGACTATACTATATCAGCATAAACTAGGCATGCATTGCTGAAGAATATAGGAAAGCAAGCATCAAAAACTCACACTGTTCTTGATGCTAATTAGAAAATGAAGACTACTAAACCGTATTTTTTAAAGCTTACCAAATTTAGAAATGGAGCTAGAGTACAAATCAATATGAACTTCTTTATGCTATCTTTGAGTATAACAGCTTGGAAAGATTCATTTTACCAAAATGATTCATTATTTAAAATTCTGTTAAAGGAACTGATTACAGATGTTATCTCTTGACATATTCTGTTTTGTACTCATTTTGACAAAGAACTAATGGGTATGATTAGAATATCCCTTTACAAATCTTTGATTCGCTGAGTAATTAGAAAATAAATAATTAATTAATTGGTGCTAAGAAAAAAGTAGTAATATAATTTGAACTGATAAACATTTGGGTTGATTTATGTTTTTGAAATAAATTTGAAAGCAAGTATAAAGATAGCAAGAAGAGTAAGAGTAATTTTTATCACAAATTTTCTGCTTATGCTGTATATTTTCAGGAAGTTCTCTTCACTCTATTACAGAGCTATCTATTGTAATTTTGAATAATCAATGAATACTATATAGAAATGTTATAATATCTATAGATGTTAGGAGTTATTCTCTTCACTCTAATTGAGTAATCAATGGTCATTACTAGCTGGTAATTTATACAATTGGATTAACTTTTGGCTTATGGATTTTGTCCGGGATAACTTTAGATTTAAAGATAATGTACTTATATATCTAGCAGTCACTGGTTAACTCCTTGTTGGTATTAGGTCAATAACCTGAAAGTCAAAAAAAAATCTTGGCTTAGAATAAGGTGAAGAGTACTCAAAAAAAAACTTTTAATAGCAATGATAATTAATGTAGAACAGCGTTAAAAAAAAAAATTTCTGTAGACAAGGTATAAAAGATTGAGATAAAGAGAACATAAGCATTATTAGTACATCACTAATTTTGGTGGAAGAGTAGACTGAGGTGCATCACCTTCCAAAAGGTGAGCATAATATTCAATAAAAGATCAAATTTAGAACTTTCACAAATTATAAAATTCTATAGAAACATTAGATTTCAGGAAAGCAATTTTGATATGAAAAATATCATACTACCAAGTAATCCTAACTAAGTTTTAATAAATTGGTAACTTTTCAGATAAAATTATATAAGAATTACTAAATTAATGCACTTCATTGAATAATTTAAAGATAAACACCTCATGAAGAAACTTACATTATCCAAATTGAACAGGTTAAAAAAAAGCTTAAAACTCATATTATCAACAACAGACAATACTAATCAAATGTAACAGAAAATATGTTCACAGAAATAAAAGACAAAACCCAAATAACATAACAGTAAGATATTACACAAAAATAAAAGACAAAACCCAAGAAACATAATAATAAGATATTAGGCAAGTTATCCAGAATTTACATGAAAATCTTTAAAAAAATGTTATAACCAAGAAATAATTAAAGCATTGGAATTTTCTGAAGCTGCTGAATAATTCCGATTTAAAGTATCAAGAACAATCCTCCATAAGACTTTTAAAATTCCTCTCTAGAGAAACAAGAAGCAAATGATATTTTTAAAACTATAAGTCAGGTAATGTTTTATGCTTCTTTATAGAATAAATATGGTCAATAAAACATAGGTATCAGAGAAGTAGTTTAATAAGATAAAATATATTTATTATATATTTCCTTCATTGTTAATAGTCTATCTTTTTAATCATGATAAATGAATTCATGTTTATATTAAGGAATATAGAAAGGATAATAGGAAGTTGTGAAAAATTAGAAAAGTAAATAAAGTAAAAATTAAATACATTCTTAGCTAAAGATTTATATAAAATATAATAAGTAAGTGAAGGTCAAAAGGTGTGCATATAAATGCACCATTACAAAATATAATAGTTCAATTATATTTAAAACTATATTTTTTTATATATTTAAACTAAATAAATATAAATAAAGATCTAATATAATTTCTTTTTATAAATGAAATATATAAATTTCCTCAATATCCATGATATCTATTTAAAAAATAAAAAACTTGAATGAGTTCGTAGTTCAAGAGTTCGTAAAAAGTTTGAATGCAGGAAGTGTCAGAGCTGGAGGCAATTCATAGATCTTGAGCTCCAGAGTCCACCATTTTACTACTGCACTAAGTCATGCAGGGCACTGGATCTATGATTACAATAAGATTGCTCATATAATGAATGAACATGCACAAAGCAGTGTAGTGAGATCATCTCATAGTTCTAAAACCAAGAAAACATCATGGTCTTTACAACAATTTCAATTTCCTCAAAGATAAGAAGTATATGTTTATTTGGATGAAAATGCACATTTTCTTTTTACCTTCACACACATGACAAAAATAAATGGTGAGTCCCCTTTCTTAATGCTGTAAAAGTCATTGTTCAAAACAAAAAAATTCCATGAATTACAAACCTAAAAGATCATTTAATGATAACTTTGTATTTGGTATTTTTAGCTGTAAATCTCTTTCAAATAAAATGAAATTACTTCAACTGTAAGAAAAGACCATAATAAAAAAACTGATGGCTAATTAAAAAGAATAAGATGAATAGACAAGTGAAAGGTGGATAACTATAAAATGAAAGCAGTGATTCTTAGGCAAGTCTATCTTTCCAAAATATTGGAGAACAGTTTTGCAGAAAGCATTTGTGGATTAAAATGGCTAGCAAAGAGAGTAAAATAAAGTAAGATTTCTTCTAAATTTTGTAGACGATGTAATGTTTTTACAAATATTACTTCAGAGCTTCAGAAAATGTTGCAAGAGCTGTCAGACGAATGCAAGAAAGTAGAACTGAAGTAAAACATAAAAATACTAAAGCAATGTTCAATGGCTTTTCAAAAAAAAAAAAAATAAAGAATGATTATAATGAATTAGTAGAAGTTAACAATTATAAGTACTTTGTTCAAATTATTAATACAAATGAGAACATAATAGATGATATTCATTAAAAAGTTGAAGTTGAATGGAGAGCTTTCAGTATACATAATATTAAAAAGAAATATGCTTATATGATTGAACTTTTTTTTTTAAATGTTATATGAGTGTTTACTTAAGGATCTGAAATATGATCACTTAATAGAAAATCATATATTGAAATCGAGATTTAAAAAAAAAATCATAGATGAGAAAACAACTGACATTGCTGACATCACTGAAGTGATGAAAGCATTGCTTACAAATGTTATATATTTGTAAATACAAGCTCATAAAAGCAATGTCATGCTATATATGACTTGCTTTATTGATTATTATAATTTTGCCTAAAGGCATGCTAAGGCTATTAATATATGGTAGATCTGAATTTGATTCAGTCCCATATAGCTATTTAAGTTAGATAGCTGGAATTACAGACATTTTCATGTCCAAAAATTTCAGTTTCTACATAAATATTACGTATTAAATAAGTGCTGGATTTTGAGATGATATTTTAGATCTAGTGTCTGAATATTCCAGCTCTTCACTGAGGTGAGCAAAAAACTCGAAACCAATTGGCCTGGGAATGTTCTATGTAGAAATTTTAAATAATTATCTCTTACCACACTTATCAATTAAGAGCTTGTTTGAGCTATTGGTATGCTCCCTATATATATATATAAATAAAAACTGGAAGCAATAACCTAACCAAATACTAAATATAATTTACATTATTTGCTTTTTCAGAACTTGAAAGATTGCAATTCTAACAAATTATATAATTTAGAACTAACATCAAATCCAAATATAAACACAGCCTTTGCCAACACAGTCAAAAATTAAACTTCAAAAGATGGAGATAATTTCTATTCATTTTTAAAGCATGTCAAATTTAATGTTTGACCATACTAAAAAAGGTTAGGTTTATATATGGGTTTGATTTAAAATTCATCCCGAATTACATAACTTATTAAAAATACAACCTTCATAAGTTCCAAGAAAGTGAATGAAAATGTCCATTTTACATTTGCTTTGTGATCTAATATAAAGTCGGACTGATAGCAATAGAAATTAAAAAGGCAATGGTTTAAAACACAGTACTTATTATTTATAAGTATTATATAATTATGCATTTATTACTGTAATTCTTTTTTATTACAAATATTAAGAGTTCTTGAGTGTACTCATCTACAGTATTTTAGATATTATGTAAATTTAGCACAGTATATATAAATAATGTGAAAACGTTAGACAAATTAAATCAGACAATTGAAATTATTTTTATAAACAATATATCCCAGTCAATTGAGATTCAATCAGATATTTAAACATACGTGCACATACACAGATATATATAACAAATGGAAGTGATATCAAATCTTCAGTCTCATCTACCAATTTTTACAATTTTATTCATTGCTACTGTGATGAAAATAATGAATCAATTTCTGCAGAACGTTTTTCAGTCATCCTTTTCAACTGCCATGAGAGAAGACTGATCTTATATAAAGTTAATATGTTTATTATGGAAATAGTTTTCTCTCATGGCATGGTAGATCTAAAACCTATGATTTGCAAAGTAGTACAGATAAAATTATAATAATGTGTAGATGGTTCTTTGAAGATAAGATATTGCTTCATTTTGTTATATTATTTATAAACCACTGTTTGTTTATTATATATATAATCCACATGTGCATATTGCTAAACTGGAAAATTTAATGTTGATTTATTTAAACTTTTGTTTGAGTATTTAATTTATAGATATATACACACATGAATGAGAGAGAGTAATGAACCAATTGTGCCTACTACATATAAAGTAATGCAATGGCATTCTGTCTCAAGGTAAGCTGTTTTAACTTTGAAATAACTAACTATAATATTAAAATGTTTATACAAAAACATACAGTGCAACTATACATAAACAAGCAAAATACCTATACATAATGAAATGTCAACAATATATACATATATGATTTAAATCAAAACTATTATAAATTTAAAACACTATTAGAAGCAGGTAATACACACACACACACACACGCAAACAAATGTGCAGAGCCATATTTAATTACCTGCACCGGACATTCTTTATTCTTCATGAATATACTTTCAGTAAGCAAAAAATCACAGATAAACAAAACTTGAAAAACTAGTAACTAACAAGATGGTGCCCTCAAGGGTCTTTGACCCCCACTCATTAAAATAAAAAAATAAATGCCCTTGAACCTTTACTCTAAAATAAATTTATGTTAAGTTAATAAAATTCAATTTCATGCTATTTGCTTATCCATTTATCAATTCATCTTCTCACTAAACATAGAATATTATTTAAAATTGAAATAACTTGCATAATTGGCTTTAAATTAATGAGCATTTTGAAATGTAATTAAAAATAATAATAAATATACAATAAAAAAAAAAAAAAGGATAGAATAAGACACAGTAAAATATATGCTCTTTAAATATTTTTAACTTTTAAAAGAATAAACTTAATGGCTTGGTAGTAAGGAAAGGAGTCCAAGTGCTGATTCATAGGTGGAATTCTCAACCCAGATATTGTCAGACTTGTACTAATAGTAATTTAGCTATTAGTAGAATGTTTTGCATAGTTTAATACAGTAACAGTCACAAAATCAAGACCTAAAGGCCTATGAATTGCAATTCAATCTGCCACTTTTAGTATGAAATACAGTAGACTTTCTAAACAACAAACCAAGATTTGATTAGTAAAATAGCAAAGCCAGCACTAGCCAGTCAAATGAACGATCTTTACAAAAATTCTACAGTAGTAGACAGTAAAAGTATTATTACTAAACAAACTTCCCCAATAATGACATGGGTTCACAGTACTGCAGCCCTTCTAGATGATTATAAAACAGATCAGTCAGTCCAATAAAAGACTGATAACAGTTAGGATGTAGAAATAATATAAAGAGCTAATAAATAAGCATTTATTTTATATAGCGTATGTAAACAATTGCATTACAGTCAAATATCAGCCTTTCATGCTAATTGTGCATACGCTTTGCGAGTGTTAATAATAAATGAATACTTTCTCACCAATACAAGATATAGTATTTATGCAAGAATAAAAGGAATCTCTTACTCCTACAACTCAAACGCTTATATATGAGCAAATCTGAAGTACTGGCAAAGAAAGCGTGATGATGGAACAGTCACTTTAAATTACTATATATAATGTCTGAATGAATGACACCGGTGAAATTACTAGAATTTACTAAACGTCATTCCAACTGAAATTTAATAATATGTAAATAAGCATTTATTTTATTTGACTGTAATAAAAAAGCTAATAAGAATGTGCTAAGAGAGCCATTAGAACTAACCCTCTACCAGAGATTAACCTTTAGTTATGTTACTATAGTTTCTAAACTTATCTTTAAACAGAGAACTTAGCATTCACGTAAATTTTAATTCAAGACACACAAATTATGACACTTACAGATCTAATATGCTCTATGAATTATGATCCAACTATTGTAAAGTACTTTTAGATTTGCATCTATTTGCATCTTAATAAGATAATTATTACTGGAAAATATTAATTTTCTAAAGACTGATTAGATTTAGATGATATTTTTCTTTGGAATTTATTAATTTCATTTAAATGATTCTTTGTGCAGCGATATTTTGAACAACAATGATTAAAAACTGACTATAGTCACACTCAGGAGTAGATTTTTCTAATGCATGTGCAAGTGATGACTGCTAAAATCTTAATATAGTTGGCTCAATGCTGATTAGTTTTATGACTTGATTGTATGGATGACAATAAATATGTATTAAATCATTTTAGTCTGGTCTTAATGTGACTTACATTCATTGATAAGAAATCTTTAAATACGGGATCACATTTTTCTAAAAAAATAATCATCTCCTGATAAAGGGAATTAATCAAATTTAGATTTCCAAACAGAATTTATTAATTTTAATTTAACCTAATTTAAAGCAGTCTATTTTCAAGATCACAAACACAATTCACAATAGCTGCAGCTAACAGTTTATTTTTAGGAGAGATTATATATGCTGAATAAACTTCCAATATTCATTAGCCTCTGCATCATTCTTCAATAATTTCACCCATTCCCTCAAAGATGCACAATATTGAATAATGCCATCAGTCATAAAGTTCTGAAATTGATGAAGTAAAAAAAAAAAAAAAGCTCACTAAGCACAAATATAGTCTACCAAATACAGAAATGAATTCTAGTAATCCAGGTAAACTCTTATTAACTTAAAATTTTTAAATTCAAGACTGTTTTGAATTTGTAAATTTTTTGGATTTTATCAAATCCTTTTTCTTTTCATTATATACCCAAATTCTGCTGAAAATATAAACCAACATTAATTTTACTATCTATAACTAGTGGATATGGAAATACTTTTTGTTATAATAGTATAATGCTTTAAAATGCAGAATCTACTTATATAATGACAAATTTTTTATTGTAATATATTTAAACAAAGCAATTTTGCCCAGTTAGAAGTTTTGAATTAGTGGCATTTGTATTAATGGTAGTTTTCTTGAAGCAAATATGAGGATCATTCTTTGTAAATAATGTTCATGCCTTCAATTACAAATAGCATTGGTGTTCTGTATTATTATTATTATTATATATTTTTTTTATATGTCAAAGCATTGACCAAGAAGCGAACCCGGGCCAGCTGCTTGGAAGGCTGCTATGCTAACCGCTAGGCCACTAGATAAGTTCCCTGCAAGCCAACACAGAAACACTACATCTAGTAGTCAGATGCCCAGAGTAGTTTCAGGCTGTTTATTATTCGTGCTGACACAAATGACTTTAAAGCTGAGTACACAGAAAAATTACTGCTATTAATGCAATCATTAATTATAAATTGGAAGAATTATATGATGCTTTGTTTTGGATATAAGTAATTGCAGATTAGTCCTACTTTAAAATGAAAATATTTGTGAATTTGGGAAAAATAATAGTAATTATTAAAGAAATGAAGTTTGTATCCTTTAGAAAAAAAAAAGGTTAATATAAAAAGTAATTAATGTATGCAATTCAAAATTAATAAAAAGTGATGTCTTGACAGTCAATTGTTAGATCACGGGAGGGCAGCTGCAGCTACAATGATAAGTATTATTTTTATAAAGCACAGTTGATATTGAAATAATTGAGAGATTGCAAATCTCTCAAGCACTTGTGACTACAAACAGCCAATCAAATCTTAAGCACTGGGACAGAGAATTTAATAAGAAAAGAGTGGTTCCACTCTCTTCTTTACTTGTCTTAATATATATCCAAGCCAGTCCAAAGTACTTATATTTGAAAGCGTGAATCTTAAATATCATCACACTTAATTCACTGAGTTCAAATTATAAACATACAGCGTGAAATCTTTCGATTTACTATGCAGTAGTTTTTCGATGTTATAAATTTGCAGCAATATATGTAAATAATATTATTTTTATAAAGCGCAGTCGATATTGAAATAATTGAGAGAGTGCAAATCATAAGCACTTGAGAGATTTGCACTCTCTCAATTATTTCAATGATAAGTATGTAGAAAGAAAAACAGTAATAAAGAATGCCCTAAGATCATAACAAAGGGTTGTGACCGTAGCAATACCAGTTGAATGCTATGCTTAACTTCATCCAGTCACTAATTTGGGAAAATAAACACATGAGCAACTACTATGCATAGCCTCTAAAAATGGAGTCATACAATTGAGCTAGAACTATCTAGTGCTCAGCCTACTAAAATTAATCCTCAACAAAAAGAAGACATCACCCAAAAAAGGAAAGCTACAGGACTATGTTTGATTGGAAGAACAGAAAACTAATGTTATGATAGAACAACCATTTGGATTTTAGAAAAATCTGTTTTGAGAGTTTTGATTATAAGCTTCCTTTAAACAATTAGCATGAAGCACATAAACACAGTCTTAAAAGCCAATACAAATTCACCTTACAGCAATTTATGCAAAAACTATGACCTTTCTCCTGATTAACACAAAGAACAAACAAATGGTTTTCAACATCTTTAATCTCAAATGCTACATATACAAATAGCTTTAAAACTTATAAACATTAAGAATATAAACTTTTATAAGTAAATAGTAATTTTAAATAACATTAATGGTATATATATATTGTAACCTCTACCTTCTTCACTTATTCACTTTATTAGATTTATAAATGCCCAGGCGCCAATTCTATACAAGATAGAATAAAATTTATAATTGTAAATTGCTTTTAAACTTATTTAAAAGATTCTTATATTGTAATTATTCTATGGCTTAGCTCAGTTGAAGTTATAGGATATGGTCTTCATATAGAATGCAAATAAGAGTAATAAAAACGTCTATAAACAATAATTCTATAATGTTAATTTAAATATGTTCTAAGCATATATTCAATAATTAAACTGTTGCAAAATTGACAATTATTACATTTATTATAGTATAGACAATGATGAGGATTGGGTATCTTTTTATCCACATCACCACCTATTCTAAGCAAAGTAGAATATATTATTAGCACTGTAATATGATGATTTCTCATCTCCAGACAGATTAAATAAATTGACTTCTACTGGCAAATCTATATATTCTAGGGCTATGTTATATTAAGCATATGTGTGTGTGTGGAAATGGAGAATCAAACGTATATAATCAAGCAATTCATATGGGCTATTAATTCAATAAACATTTATTAACAATGAAAGACAAAATAAATAATAAATAAAATAAAAAAATATTATTTTATGCATCTTTCTAACCAATTACATTTCTTCTACAGTAAAACCAAAATCGACTAATATTTAATATATGAATCATATATTTTCGAATATGTGTGCTTTTATAATATCATAAATATAATGTATTTTTAAAACATACTTTTTATTAGCTTATTTATAAAACTTAGATGATGCCATAAATCAATCATCTTTTATACATATAAAAATTTATACAACACTTATCTGTTATAATCAGTGTATATCATCTAACATTAACTATACAAAAATAAAGAAAGGCAGGGGAAAACAATAACCAAACACTTATACTTATATTTATATACGTGAGGGTTAAATAATATCTCCAAACTCAATCTAAATAATCTAATCATCCCTTGACCATTTCTACCTCCAACTTATAACAGACAAGGTTTTAATTCTTTATTTTTTTAAATAAACTTCATTAACGAAATTAAAGCATAATAAATACAATTTAAAAAATAATAATAATAATTTATAGCATCACGCACTCATCCGAATATCTATAATCACCTATAATATAGTTTCTAGATCATACAAAATAATAGATTATCATACTATAATAATATGAAGTTACATTGTTTTGTTTTTTTTAAAAGAAAAAAAAAATTGGTTGTACATCTGTTGTAATCAATAACGAAAATTACTTATCAATATCCAATCATTACATGTTAATTTTTTAAAAATTTGAAAGTTGAAAAAAAACATACATATCAATTTCAAAGAGAACAGTAAATTATAATATAAAAAAAAATGTCTATCCGATTGTTAAAGCATAATTTGTCAAGAATGACAATAGTTTTTTTTTTCCTAAAACTCTGTGACAGGCGTTATAATAACATTTGCATGCATTGGAATTATTTTATTATATATGCGCGAATAACAAAGTTATACAGTATAAAATTATCCTCTTGATATAAGATTAAATGGATAAACTCTTTCATTTTAAATTTTATTTTGCAGAATATTGATAGAAAATTCTTAAAATTGAAAACACATATCAAGCGTTTAATAAGAAAATTTTAGCTAGCTTTATTTTAAACAATTTTGTCATTTTAATATTATTTAGCTTTGGTAATACTTTAAAATAAATTATAATTACTTAGCTTACATATCATCCAGGCATTTTAAAGGTAGTGAATATGAATCATCATTTGACAGAAATTTGGAGCTGGCTTCCCTCTGGGTTTATCTCTGCATCGTTATATTATTCAAGTATTATAATAGAAAATTCTCCACAGGTATTATCAGAATCCTCGCGATGTTTTTTTTTTGTTCTAATACTCTTAGAGAGTTATTGATTCTTTTAAGCTTTTTTTTATTACATCTTCTTCCTTGGAAATTTTTTATTACTTTCCTTCAAGTTTTTAAACTCTGTCTCTCTCCACTCACGCCCTCTGTGTTTTTTTTATTATTACAATCAACTTTGGAAATGTGCCAGAATTTTACTTATAAAATTTTAACAATACAATATTTGAATAGAATAAAACATAATAATAATAAAAAATATTAAATATTAATTATTAATTTAGAAATGTTATTCACTATTATACAAATAATCTTTATCATTTTTAAATATAAGATTATGAACAATACATAATCAGTAAATAATAAATAAAATATAGAAAATTCTAATTAATAATATATCTATGTATCTGCTTATTATGACATGTAAATTTTTCTACTACATATAAACATCCCTGATGTTGTTCATCCTCCTCTTTTACTACCAAACATATATAATCCAAAACTCTACCAATCAGTACACCCAATTAAAGTTTTAATTTTTTAAATCCTAATTTTAACTAGCAAATTACATCACAATTCATTTTTCTCAGATAACTATCTTTAGCCATTGTTAGCACAAATGTGAACTTAACACATTTCTTCCTGGTGCCAACCTGGAAGGTCACAATCCTTCCCCCTTATGAAAGAAAAATGAATTGGATAAACAACAATCAATATTAATAGCACATCAAATTTTACATTAAGATCATTCCTCAAGTAGAAAATTATGTTTGTCGAATAAACATAAAACAATAAAAACATTTAATGCTTTTACAAAATTATCTTTTCGCAACATTAAATAAGCAAGAAAAAAATAACTAAATTCTATATTGAACAATATGTATAACTTTTATTAATTGTCTTGCAGGATACGGAATCAAACTGCGGGCATTATAAGTAACTTTAAACCTTGCTCGATTATTATTTATTTCCTTTCTTCTAACAAGTTTATCTTGACAAGATTTCATTTTTACTTTGTTGGATTTAACTCTAGCCTTTTTAATATATCTTACTTTATTTCTAATTTTCTTAAGATGATTTATATTAAATACTTCTTCCTTTATTCCTTTGAGTTTGATTTTAGCCTTTCCAACTTCTTTTTCTTCATCAACAATCTTTCTGCCAAGATTTAAATTAACTATCTTTTCATTTATTATTTTAAATTTGACTTTTGCTTTCCCAATATCTCTTATATAATCTACACCTTTATTAAGATAACTTATCTTAACCTTCTCTCTACTCATCTCTTTGAATTTTACTTTAATTTTCTTCATATGTTTATTGTGATTAATTATCTCTCTCATAAAATCTACTTTGGTTTTCTCCTTACTTTTACATTTAAGCTTTACTTTGGCTTTGCCTAAATCTCTATTCTGATTAGTAACTTTTCCAAGAAAATTTACACCAAACTTTTCTGTATTCTTAATTTTACATTTTATTTTCACCTTGCCGACTTCTCTAGCATGACTAACACTTTCTATTAAATATTTCATACTACATATTATAGATTTAGTATCTCCATAAAATATTTTTTTAAAAACATTCGCCTTCACCTTATGTTCTAAATAATCAAGAACACATTTTGGAATATAATTTTCATTTTTATTTCTAAACTTATTACTGGTGATATCAGTAACCTTTAGCAATTCATTCTCCAAAATTTCTAGATATTTCATGTCTAAGGAAATTATTTTTGTCTTCATTGATTTATTAATTTCTTTCTATCAAGATTCTTGTTGAAATCCTTAAGCACATCTATAACTACATTCTTATCTAATTCTGAGTCATACAGCAAAATATATATATATAAAATGTTATCAACTTTAACATTTACTATAAGTTGTGATATTTATATAGCTCTATAATTGAAACTAAGCTGTTTCATGGTTGTATTTATTTATTTCATCTAAAAAATGTTTTTTTAAACTATACATCTGACATTAATATATCTACTACACATCTTTCAGGTATTGGCTTATTTCAAACTCTAATTGGCTTATTTCAAACCTTAGTTAATGCTCCATTTACCCCTAGTTCCATTTTATCAAACATTTCTATTAATCTTCCACATTATTATAAACAAAAATCCTTGAATAAGAAAACTGCCAACTTGATTCTATTTTGGAACCAATTTTGCAATAACTGTATATTTAAAACAGGAATAAAGTAATTCTAATGGCACTGGATTACTTCTCATCTCAGGTATATGCCAATATATATCAACAAAAATATAAAAACTCTAAAAGATATGAGACTTAAGTAATCAAGATCCCACGATTGGACATCCATTTAAACCCTTGGCAGCTGTGGCTTCTGTATATATCAAGCCATCCATGTTAGTCACCACTCAAAATAGAATATATAATATATAATCACCCATAAAGAACAAAATACACATGTAAACAAAGATGAATCAATCACCAATCATTGTGCAGCCATTTATCCATAAATATATCGAGCATTTAACCCATAAATGTCGTGCCATTCACGTTGGGCAAGCCACTTAACCCACCCTGTAACCTCTACCTTCTTCACTTATTCACTTTATTAGATTTATAAATGCCCAGGCGCCAATTCTATACAAGATAGAATAAAATTTATAATTGTAAATTGCTTTTAAACTTATTTAAAAGATTCTTATATTGTAATTATTCTATGGCTTAGCTCAGTTGAGGTTATAGGATATGGTCTTCATATAAAATGCAAATAAGAGTAATAAAAATGTCTATAAACAATAATTCTATAATGTTAATTTAAATATGTTCTAAGCATATATTCAATAATTAAACTGTTGCAAAATTGACAATTATTACATTTATTACAGTATAGAAAATGATGAGGATTGGGTATCCTTTTATCCACATCATCATCTATTCTAAGCAAAGTAGAATATATTAATAGCACTGTAATATGGTGATTTCTCATCTCCAGACAGATTAAATAAATTGACTTCTACTGGCAAATCTATATATTCTAGTGCTATGTTATATTAAGCATATGTGTGTGTGTGGAAATGGAGAATCAAACGTATATAATCAAGCAATTCATATGGGCTATTAATTCAATTGAACATTTATTAACAATGAAAGACAAAATAAATAATAAATAAAATAAAAAAATATTATTTTATGCACCTTTCTAACCAATTACATTTCTTCTACAGTAAAACCAAAATCGACTAATATTTAATATATGAATCATATATTTTCGAATATGTGTGCTTTTATAATATCATAAATATAATGTATTTTTAAAACATACTTTTTATTAGCTTATTTATAAAACTTAGATGATGCCATAAATCAATCATCTTTTATACATATTATAAAAATTTATACAACACTTATCTGTTATAATCAGTATATATCATCTAACATTAACTATACAAAAATAAAGAAAGGCAGGGGAAAACAATAACCAAACACTTATACTTATACTTATATACGTGAGGGTTAAATAATATCTTCAAACTCAATCTAAATAATCTAATCGTCCCTTGACCATTTCTACCTCCAACTTATAACAGACAAGGTTTTAATTCTTTATTTTTTTAAATAAACTTCATTAACGAAATTAAAGCATAATAAATACAATTTTAAAAATAATAATAATAATTTATAGCATCATGCACACATCCGAATATCTATAATCACCTATAATATAGTTTCTAGATCATATAAAATAATAGATTATCATATTATAATAATATGAAGTTACATTGTTTTGTTTTTTTAAAAGAAAAAAAAATTGGTTGTACATCTGTTGTAATCAATAACGAAAATTACTTATCAATATCCAATCATTACATGTTAATTTTTTAAAAATTTGACAATTGAAAAAAAAACATATATATCAATTTCAAAGAGAACAGTAAATTATAATATAAAAAAAAATGTCTATCCGATTGTTAAAGCATAATTTGTTAAGAATGACAATAGTTTTTTTTTCCCTAAAATTCCGTGATAGGCGTTATAATAACATTTGCATGCATTGGAATTATTTTATTATATATGCGCGAATAACAAAGTTATACAGTATAGAATTATCCTCTTGATATAAGATTAAATAGATAAACTCTTTCATTTTAAATTTTATTTTGCAGAATATTGATAGAAAATTCTTAAAATTGAAAACACATATCAAGCGTTTAATTATAGCGTTTAATAAGAAAATTTTAGCTAGCTTTATTTTAAACAATTTTGTCATTTTAATATTATTTAGCTTTGGTAATACTTTAAAATAAATCATAATTACTTAACTTACATATCATCCAGGCATTTTAAAGGTAGTGAATATGGATCATCATTTGACAGAAATTTGGAGCTGGCTTCCCTCTGGGTTTATCTCTGCATCGTTATATTATTCCAGTAGTATAATAGAAAATTCTCCACAGGTATTATCAGAATCCTCGCGATGTTTTTTTTTTTTTTGTTCTAATACTCTTAGAGAGTTATTGATTCTTTTAAGCTTTTTTTTATTACATCTTCTTCCTTGGAAATTTTTTATTACTTTCCTTCAAGTTTTTAAACTCTGTCTCACTCCACTCATGCCCTCTGTGTTTTTTTTATTATTACAATCAACTTTGGAAATGTGCCAGAATTTTACTTATAAAATTTTAACAATACAATATTTGAATAGAATAAAACATAATAATAAAAAAAATATTAAATATTAATTATTAATTTAGAAATGTTATTCACTATTATACAAATAATCTTTATCATTTTTAAATATAAGATTATGAACAATACATAATCAGTAAATAATAAATAAAATATAGAAAAGAAAATTCTAATTAATAATATATCTATGTATCGGCTTATTATGACATGTAAATTTTTCTACTACATATAAACATCCCTGATGTTGTTCATCCTCCTCTTTTACTACCAAACATATATAATCCAAAAACTCTACCAATCAGCACACCCAATTAAAGTTTTAATTTTTTAAATCCTAATTTTAACTAGCAAATTACATCACAATTCATTTTTCTCAGATAACTATCTTTAGCCATTGTTAGCACAAATGTGAACTTCCCACATTTCTTCCTGGTGCCAACCTGGAAGGTCACAATATATATATTGTTCGAAGGAGGTTCCCTCATCAACATATATTGGGTATTAAGTGTTGACTGCTTTCATGAAATTATATATATAGTATAAATATAATATAGGGATTTGAAGACGGACTTTCAAGCTCCCTTCAGCTGTCAATTCTTTCTCATATAACTGATACACTTATAATGGAGATCATTTATCTTTTCACATGTGTATGGGTTGTATGAGATAGAATGGATGGCTGAAGGGAGCTTAAAAGTTTGTGTTCAAATCCCCTATATTACATCTTGACTCCAGGTATTTAAAATATACTTGTGTTTAAATATTATATATTATAAATTTAAATAAAGTAACAATGCCATTCTTAAAGGTAAAACAGGCTGTAAGCTTCTTTAAAACTATTTTTTAAACTTGTAAGATATATAGCAAACAATCTTGACTAGAGAAAGTCAATTTTTCTAGTTATTTTTTAAACTTTCTGCTAAGCTTTCAGTTGAAAAAGTGGAGAGGGAAAAAAAATTTAAAAATGCAATTTTTTATTTTATTTTAAGTTTAATTCTTAACTTATTTGCTTAATAATTTGAAGGATCAAAAGTAGGCAGTGTATTCATTGTTAATATTTTACTGTGAATATCTTGAGTAAATATATTTTGAAATTCAGTTGATAAATATTGATTTATCCAATGGTTGCGTTAAGGCACACCACTATGATGATCAATGTTAATGTGAACGTTATTACATATATATTTTTAAATTTCTACCTGTTATAAATTCATTAAGTAGTGAAAGCTTGTTTGGTGAGTGTGCTGTGCATTTTGGTGCAGTTGGTAGAGCGTCCAGGATCGGTTCTGATACTCACAGTTCTAATGCTCCCAATCAATAAAGTCATAAGCCTTTTTTTTTTTTGGTAATTGAGAAGACACAAAGAGAACTGAGATTTACCCCAGATAACTTTTTACAGGGGGGGGGGGGTGTAGACTCCTGGTTGATTTCCATTTTATGGATTAGTCCTAAAAAAATCATGGTGCAAATAATTTTAGAATATTACCATGTCTTAATAGAGACACACTTGCATTTAAGAAATTAGAAAAGTCATTTTAATTGTTGAATAATATACTTACAAAAAAAAATACAATAAAATAATAATAAATAAGACAATGTATACAGAAAATAAGCTTCTGTATATACAATGGAAATTAAATAATATTTCAAATTGAATCCAATAAATAACAAAATATAATACCAAAAGTTTAGCTTATGTTATTCACTGTTTATGTTCTATTAAATAAATTCTCACAATACAGAACTTTAACATTATCTTATTTCATTGCTTTCTTATTTACAAACAAGTGACTTATTTCATATTTATGGCATGTTAGAAGTCATACATAATATTATTATTAAAGAGATACAATTATATTTTAATTTCATTAGATCAGTATATCATATTTTCAGCAAAATAATTTATTACATTGGTAAGGCATATTTGATTTCCAACAGACAGCATTAAATTTCAGACATTCATTCTATAAATAATGTGAACACACTTTATAAAAGGTATGGCTAAAGCAATTAATAACAAGTAGCATTTTAAATTATCACAGATAAAAAATAAAATTGTCAGCAGATAATAGAAATTATTTAAGTGTTATTGTAACTTCATTTTTAATTCGGTTTATTTTGAAACCATGTTAGTTTTCATTATATTATCATTAAAAAATACTACAATGCTTATTTCAAGTTTGTACTACCTAGCAAATTATTTTATTCAAATTCTTGACCACAATAACTAGTTATCATATTTAGAAGGTAATCATCCCTCCTCACTAGAACTGTGCTATAATATTAAAGTGATGTTAACTGCAAGGATACTCTCACCCCAGCCACAAGATAAATACTTTGAGATAATAAGACTGACCGTCTTAATTTCAAACTCAAATGTACTTACATGAGCCAATCTTAAGTGACCAGAAGTGACAGCATTAATATATAAATCATTTATTTTAAATCCATTTCTTTTTAATAATCTTATTAACACTTATCAAATAATATAATTTACTTAGTGCTAATATTAGAAAATGTTAACTATGTAAAAATCAATACATTTTACTAGTGCAGTGTTAATTATAATTATATTTAGAAGATAATCAATAAGACGGTCGTTCTTATTTTCTCAAAGTCTTTGTCTTGTGGCTGGAACAAGAATATCCTTGCAGTTGGCATGATTGTTTAATATTATAGCACGGTACTAGAAAGGAGCGATTGCCTTTAAATATAATTATAACCTAACACAGCGCTAGTAAAATTTACTAATTATTACAATATTGGTAAATTTTAATAAACAGGGTAATATGAAAATCATTAATTTAAAAAATATATGGGAAGAACAAAAAAATTTAGAAAATCTTCCATCCCTCGGTTAACATTAGTCTCATCTCATACTAAATAAATATATCTTGTGATGTATTATAGTGTTTATTTTAGAACATGTATTTGAATGGAAATGTGAATAAAGTAAATACTCATGTTACACTTCAATTACATAAGCGGAAGCCTGCTTGTATAACATATCCCTTTTAACCACACAACTAATGTGATAAATCCCCATCATCTCTTCAATTAGATGATACTTTGATCATTAACATAAACTAAAAATGTACTTCCTGAAACTTAAATTTGAGACAAGAATGGTTTTAATAAAGATTAATAAATTAAGAGACTGATTATACACTTCAAATGAGCATAAGCAATGAATTCTGGCAAGCAATCTTATATTTTAGATTAGACACATTGGAAATATTTGGAGAGAAGTTTAAAAAGCGGCATTGGTGACTTTTCTTAATTTTACAACACAATTCCATAGAATTAAAAAATAGTTTGCAATTTTTCTACCAGCAGTACATTGAGAATGGATAAGTATTTAGCAAAATCCGAGAAACTTTAGAAAAAAAAAAAATTAACCAATAAATACAAAGTAAACAATTTATCTCAATTCATTTAAAGTAGTACCATCTAAGCTAATGAAACTGAGAGATGTTTAGAATTTATATATCACAGATCACTAAGAAAAATAAAATCTCCATGTAAAAATAGTGGTTTGCAATATCTAACTTAGGCTAAATAAAATGTACACTTCACAGTTGAGCATTGGATCAAATCTCAAGCTAATTGTAAAATGTTTATGTAGTTTACAGTGCCAATTACTACTTAAAAGGTTTTTCTACGGTGAGTTTACAAATTTTTAAAAATATACTTGGAATTGACTTTCACAATAATAACTAATAAATGTTTTGTCTTTAGCTACATTTGAACTATTTGCTAGACCAAAATAGAAACAAAATCACTTGTTCTGCAAATTAGTATTAGTTTTACCTGAAATTATGCTTGTCCAATCTTATCACTTCCAGATAGAAACCTCTCATAATCCATATATTATGGAAATCATTAGCATTCCATGTCTAATATACATGCAATATTGAATTAACTGTTAAATAACGAAATGTGTGGTTTATATATGTAATAAAATCAGATACTCTACGGTAATATCCCACACAAACTCAAATATATATTATTATTCTATTTATTTATTATTTCTAAAGCACTTTTCGAAGGAGCTATGCCTTCATTTTCAAAGCTGTAGATAGATAGCGATGTTCAATTTATTTATTTATTTATTTAAACCAACAAATGCAAATTATTTAAATTAGGTCTGCCATTTCTTCGAGATTGCGTAAAACATGGTCTCTTTTATTTTCCTTCTTATCTCATGTCGCTCACCGCACATCACTTGTGGATTATCTGGTATACACGAGTGGCCCGTGGTGATTTTATGCTGCGCAAAAATAGAAAAAATGGGAAGGATCCATTAGCGTCTTATTGTATGCATATTTATGCTGCAGCAACCTCGTATGAACAGAAGCCTTGGTCTCCCCATAATATGCTGCATGACAATTGTCTTCTAGGCAAATTATTTTATATATGGCCTGCTGGGTGTTAATTGGAGGTAGTTTATCTTTGGAATCGTTAATGCATCTATTAAAGTTAAGAGGGGATCTGTAACACACACTAAAGTCTTTGCAAAAAATTATTTGTAAATCTGTATATATGTTTTTAATATATGGTAATAAAATCCTGGTTTTGTTCAGCCTATCCCCTAGATTAGGAGGGTCTTTAAATCATCTAATTATCTTGTCTATTGTTCTCTTGTTATATTTGGCATTTATCAAATCATCCCTAAAAATTTGAATATTCTTATTCTTGTCTGCCTCAAAACTACACAATCTAGCATTTCTCTTCAAAAATATTTTTAAACCTGCCAGCTTATACAGATTAGGCGTATTTGATTGATGATGAATATGGCCTCTTATATTAATAGGTTTAATCAACATTTTATACTGGAAACGTTGCTCCTCAATTCCCACTTGCAAATCTAAATATAAATGCCAAATATAACAAGAGAACAATAGACAAGATAATTAGACGATTTAAAGACCCTCCTAATCTAGGGGATAGGCTGAACAAAACCAGGATTTTATTACCATATATTAAAAACATATATACAGATTTACAAACAATTTTTTGCAAAGACTTTAGTGTGTGTTACAGATCCCCTCTTAAATTTAATAGATGCATTAACAATTCCAAAGATAAACTACCTCCAATTAACACCCAGCAGGCCGTATATAAAATAATTTGCCCAGAAAACAATTGTCGTGCAGCATATTAGAGGAGACCAAGGCTTCGGTTCATACGAGGTTGCTGCAGCATAAATACGCACACAATAAAGCGCTAACGGATCCTTCCCATTTTTCTATTTTTGCGCAGCATAAAATCACCATGGGCCACTCGGGTATACCACATAATCCGCAAGTGATGTGCGGTGAGCGACATAAGATAAGAAGAAAAATCAAAGTGGCCTATTTCATTAACTTGTATGAAAACTCGTTAAATAAAAGAGACACGTTTTACGCAATCTCGAAGAAATGGCAGACCTAATTTAAATAATTTGCATCTGTTGATTTAAATAAATAAATAAATTGAACATCGCTATCTATCTACAGCTTTGAAAATGAAGGCATAGCTCCTTCGAAAAGCGCTTTAGAAATAATAGAATAATAATATATATTTGAGTTTGTGTGGGATATTACCGTAGAATATCTGATTTTATTAAGTATTGAATTAACTAAAAATATTTTAATTAAAATAGAAAATATTAATATCCCTTCTAAAATGGTTTTTGTGTTCCACAAACTAAAAAAATTTTTTCCCCATCAATTCTTCAATTGGTTGTCTATCTTTGATAAATCAGCAGTTGACTACAAGAAACAGTCAGAACCCATCTAGAAGTTATCTAATATTAATTATTAAATTAAGATCTTCATTCCTAAAAACTAGCATTACTGTTCTGCATTTTATCATTATTTAACTCTTAAAAAATAATCGAATGACTTTACCACTGAAGAATTCACAAGAAGTTTGAGAGCTGGAAGTGTGAGAACTGGAATGGATCCAAGGACCTTACACTCCAGTCTGACACTCTAGCACTGCACAAAATCACTGTTGATGCCAATACAATTCTTCAATTCCTAATTTGAGAGCAATCCTTAAGGATACTTTTAAGCAAAATGTTTCTAATTCACTTTATATCGCCAGAACTGGCCAGGTTCTGTAAATAATATCTTTCTTTTTTTTTCAGAATCTCTTATAAAGTTTTTTTTTAAATTGTTAACCATCTGAGTATTTTTTGTAAACACTTTACGTGTAGGAGATTTTTAATAATCATAAAGGCAGATCACAAAATTCCATATTACTATAAGAATCAATCTGAATTTACAGAATTTTACAAAGAACAAATATAATTCTGATTTGTACTAAAACAATTAACTACCACTGTTTAAATTATAAAGTTTTTAATGAATAATTAACAAGACCTTGATATAAAAATCTCAAGATTTGCTCAGAATATAAAACAATCTAATAAATTACAGCTCAGATAAAAATTCACTTTGATAAAAATCCAGAAGGCATAATATTATATGAAAAAACTCAAGTTTGTTTCTACAAAGTTTATAATAAAAAATATACTGAAGTTTTACATTTTGTCTAGATGACCTATTGTAAATCCTCCTCTCTCAACACATGTATAAAAACAAACAGTTTTTATATTTTTTTCCATAAAACTATATATAAAAAAATTATAATAATGAACTCGTAAAGATAATTATAGCTGTTGGAAATTACAGTCACAAATTTTGTTAATTTGAAATGAGAAATTACACTTCTAATATTGAAATCATCATCATCTTCAACAATTATTGATCCACTGCAGGATGAAGATTTCTCAAAATCTAATCCAATTTCTCAGATCCGTAGTCTGTCTTTTCCATAATATACCAGAAAGACTTTATTTCATCAACCCATTTCATATTTAGTCTTTGTCTACATTTCATAAGCTCTTGGGATTCAATTTAAAACTTCAACCATCTATTTACTATCATCTCTTCAAGCAATATTCCCAGCTCCACTTCAGTTTCTTAATTCTTTCGCTGATGTCAGTATGTGTTTCTCCATATTTCATTGAGTAGTCTGACTCTCAGTTTCAGATCTAAATAAGAATTGATAAAATACATCTATTAAAAACTCTTTTCAAGAACACAGACATATTCCCTTTTAATATTTACTTCTACCAAAAGAACTCCATCCAAATTTAATTCTATGGTAAATTTCATCCATTATGTTTCCATCTGTATTAATAATGTGACCAAGATATTTATAGTTGTCACTTTCTTCTATTTCATAATTATCAATCTTTACTTTCTTCTTTTGAGAAAATCCTTTGAAAATTACTTTTAGAATTTTTAGCATATTTATCTTTCATCCTACTTTCTTACTTTATTTGCTAAAGTTCTGAAGCATTATTTTCAAAAACAATCAACTTCATTTACAAAATCTAAATGATTTAAATAAATAAATGCTATAATAAAATGGAACAAAATCAAGAATAAAACCAAAATTAGAATTAACTTCAATTAAGTTCAATCCTCCACAGATCAGTACCTTTTAAAATAATTAATCATGTAAAATATAAAAAGATTTCAGAGATTCTGAGTAATTCTTTATTATGAGAATTTCATTCAGCGTATGTTTAGTGATTTCATACATTGCTTGACACAAACTTATGTAAGATATGTTTTCGTAATATGCTTCCTCAATGCTCCACTAGTATAAGCTTATTTTCCAATCTCATTGCATCATTTCAATCTTTCCTTAAAGATTCATTTTGCTCATATTTTTTCTACAATAGTTTATAAATACTATGAATTGTAAAAAGATAATAAAGCTAATTGAAAATGGGAAAATCTTTAAATAACATTATGTGTAATAATGAAAATATTTATCAGGATATATACATATCACCTTTCATATATTAAAGCAGAGATTTTTATAATTACAAATGAATTGATTAGATAAATGATGCTAGTTCCATGTATGCCCTCAGTGATGGAGTCATCACACATGTATCGGAGTAGATCAGAATAAGCTAACCTGTTTGATGTGCTATTATTAACCGTTGAATGTATTTGGAATATTTAAATAAAGTTAAATTTTTCTAAAGACATTCAATACACATATTAGATGATGGAAATAGTCCAATATAAAAATACAACTAGAACACCATCATTACAAACGTTTAGGAAAACACAAAAGCTAATCTATAAGTTTGAAAAACAACAAAGACAAAAAGAAATAATGTAATATTTTTCAAAGCATGAATGTAATTCATTTCAAAATCATACTTCAAATCAATATATTTTACAAACAGGTAATGACCGAAAAACAAATAATTTGAAAACATGAGAATTTATTTTGAAAACAAATATGAAATTAATACATTCAGCAAATAAGCAACAACAATATAAAAAGAAAAGAATGGAATACAATAATTGACAGCAATAAATTCATAAATCCAAAAAGCATGTCAGTATCAAGGTGAAAAGCACACATGTCAAAAGAATGAAGCACTTATATTTTAAAAGAAAATCTAATAATAATCGATTTACATATCAAACCAATCCAAAATCATTAAAAAACAAATACTTTCAACAGATATCATTCATTAGAAGTGGTAGCAAATAATCCAAAAAAATAGCAATCTTTATGGAAAATGTCACGTGTCGCAAGTGTTACAGATGTCATTGAGAAATGCAATAAATAATACCATTTGTGACTGAACAATTTATCTAACAATGTTTTCTCTTCATTGCTTAACACTTGATAATAGATAGCTTTCAACATTTTAATACAAATAATTTTAAATGATCAAAAATGTTGATTTAAAAACAATAAAGCCACGCAAATGGCACATCGTCTAGCACCATCATGAATTCCACTGTTATAGCATCATCCTGCGATGCAGTACAAGAATAATGACAATTGCAATCTACCTACAATTTTATTAATGAATGTTTTTGCCAGAAATGTAGTTAATTCTCCCCGTAACTTTTTGATCTAAATGAAAATTTTCACTGTCTGCTTTTGTATATGACCCACTTGGAAAATGACACTTGTTTGGATTTCAATTATGACACGGAGGATCTTATAAATTTAAAGCAAATGTCTTTTCGGATTTCAATTCTTATGGATTTACTGATATCAATTACTTTCTTATAAATAACATAATTTACATTTAGAATTTTAATGTTTTCTTTTTTTCTGATTTATGTTTGCCTTTATCAAATTTCTTTCCCGAAGATTTGTTTTCAAAATAAATTATATTATTTTTATGTTTTTCAAATATATCTGCTTTTCATTCATTATTTGTTTGCAAAATATATTAATTTCAGATTTATTTCTTAAATAAATGATATTATTTGCTTGTTTTCAATCATATTATATTATTTATTTTTTAATGAGAAAAAATGAAATTTATTGATTAGTTAATTCTGATCTACTTTGGTATATGACATCACTAACATATAAACATGCATGCAACTAGCACCAAATAAGATCTCATTCATTCTCTAAAAGTGATACAAGTACATAAATAATATTTACACATTTACTAAACATGAATGATTATAGGAATACAAAGAACAATATATATAAAGATTCATAAAAAAAAAAAAAAACTACCACAATAGAAAATAATAAACTTTAAACTATTCTCCAATCATTAATGAAAATTTCAAGCAGAGAAGTTCATAATTGCTTGACAATTTATTCATTTCGCCTTACACTTAATTTGATTATATATAATCTATTAAAATAAATTTATAATAAATAAATTTAATTACTAACTTTTGTTCCATAATTGGATAATAATGAATTTCAAAATATCAATATATTTTGAAAATTTTATTTTTTTCTATTAGACATCATGTTTTTATAAAAACTGTATTTATAATATATTTTAGAACAAAAAAATACTATTTTTTTTTTTGTTACTGCAATTGTAAACAAGATACTCATTTATTATATTTACACAATTAATTTTTAAATGCCATTATCAAGCCTGAAGTTCTTATGTTATTCCTTACGTTATATTCCAGATCTCAATTTGTATTCACCATTACATTCAGAAACAGTAATCTTTTCTCCTTTTTTGACATGGAATTGAAATTGCATTACACTTGAAAAAACTTCTGCTTATTATATATTTTGTATGTTATGGAGTATTACTAAATATGATGTAATGGAGCATTACTAAATGTATCATATTTCAATTTACTTCTATCATAACAATATATTTATATGAGTCATTATTTCACAGAGCTGACAATTTTTTTTACATTTTCTCCCTCCCTCTTTCTCCGTCTATATATACATGGAAGAACTAGCAAAGTATATCATTTATATCTCTAACCCATGAAAATCTTTATATAAATATATACACAAGGGGTACCCAAAAATAACTGGAATTGTTCTCTGGAAGCCACATCTGTTCTAGTACATGCTTCTGCTTCTAGATACTTCTTGTGGGAACCCTTCTGCATTAATGTGCCAAATGACATCATGTATGAAATCGTTGTTATATGTAGCACATTTTTTTGTAAAGTGCATTTCACATATTGATCAATTTTTATAATGATTAAAAAGTTTAAACAATGAGAATTTTTTTCTTTTAAGGAAAGTAGTTGCAATGCTTGAAAAAGCTTATAAGAAAGTTGTTGCTCTGGGGGAAAAAACAGTTTACAAGTGATTTAGAGCATGGTTAGCAATATCAAGATGATTTTTTAAACTCTTGTGTGATGCAGTAAAACAAACAGTTCTGGTTTGTGGCAAAGTGAAGGTGCAATCTTTACCAAATAATACAAAACTTGTGTGAAACAATTTTTAATTAAATTCAGCAGATTTAGCTTAACCATCAGCCATATTCTCACGATCTCATTCTATGCAATTTCTTTATATTCTCTCAAATGAAAATGTCTCAACTTTTTTTTTCTTTGGTGGACTTAGAAGTGGTGAAGAAAAAACGATGTAAGCATTAAAAGGTATCTTTTTGCAAGAGTTTCCAGGTTACTTCAAAAAGTGAAAAACACATTTAGACAGCATATTGCATTAAATGGATAATACTTGTTGTTAAGGGATTCAATTTATAATGCCTAAAAATAAATATATAGTTTTTTATTACAAAATTCCAATTATTTTTGAGTGATCACCAACCATTATCAATCCACTATAGGATGAAAGTCTTTCCAAGTTCAAACCATCTTCTCCGATCTTTAGCTTCTCTTCTCCACATCATCCCTGCACCCTTTCTTATTTCAACCATCCATCTCACATGTGGTCTTTCTGGGTTTTTTACAATCTCTTGGAAACTGGTTTAAGATTTCAATTGTCCATCTATTATCATCTCTTCTAGCAATATGTCTAGCCCAACTCCAGTCTTTTAATTTTTTCAATGAGGTCAATAACACCTGTTTGTTCTCTTACCCATATATTATGTTTTCAATCTCATCTTGTTACTACTAACATGCATCTCTCCATATTTCATTGCGTGGTCTGAAGTCTCTGTATTGCTCTTCTATTAAGTGTCCAAGTCTCAGATCCATAAGTAAGAACTGGCAAAACACATTTATTAAAAACCTTCCTTTTCAAACACATAGGCATATTTCCTTTTAGTATCAAGTTATTTCTATCAAAAGCATTCCAACCAAGTTTAATTCTATGATTAATTTCATCCATTATGTTTCCATCTGTATTAATAATCTGACCAAGATATTTGTAGCTGTTAACTTCTTCTAACTCATCATAATCAATCTTTACTTTCATATTTTAAGAAAATCCAGTGAACATTATTTTAGTCTTATTAACATTTATCTTTAGTCATTTTCCTACTTTCATCTGATAATTCCTGCAACATTTCCTGCAGCTCTAAAGTATTATTTGCAAAAACAACTATATCATCTGCAAAATCTAAATGACTTAAATAATCTCCATTTACTTTCACTCCTTTAGATTCCCATTTTAATCCACAAAATACTTCTTGCAGCACTGCTGTAAAAAGTTTTGGAGATATGGAGTCACCCTGTCTTACACCCTCTCAATGTTGACTTTCCTAGTATCATTATGTAATCTAATTGTTGCTGTTGCATTTTTATAAATATTCTTTAAAATATGACAATATCCTGGATCTATACCTTGATGATCCAATGCTTTAATCACTGAAGAAATGTTTATAGAATCAAATGCCTTTTCATAATCTACAAATCCAAAGCATAATGGCAACTCATATTCATTTGTCCTTTCTATAACTTCTCTTAATACCTGGATATGATCTACTGTACTAAAACCACTTTTAAATCCAGCTTGTTCTCTTGGTTGGTGAAAATCCAATGTTCTCTGTAGACGAGTTATAATTATCTTGGTAAAAATTTTGTATAAAACCGATAAAAGACTGATAGGTCTGTAATTTCTAATATCTTCTTTATCACCTTTTTTAACTATTATACTGCATTCTTCCAATCATCTGGTACACCTTTATCATTTAGACATTTGGTCTATAACTTTGCTAAAAAAAATTTCTATTTCTTCACCCACTTCTTTTAATATATCAATTATAATTCCGTCATTACCTGGAGCCTTTCCTTTCTTCATAAATTTAATTGCATATCTCACTTCTTCATTTAAAATTCTGGGCAATTTGGAAAATATAATATATATAGGAGGGACTTGTTCTTTATGACTATTTAATTCTTGATAGAAGTCTTCTACCATTTCATGATGTCATCTCTCTTTTTAGCAATAGTTCCATCTTTTTTCCTTATTGGAGATATAAATTTCCTAACAATACCAAAATGTTGTTTTACACTCTTGAGACTTTTATTCTCTTCTACAACTTTCCTTGCTAATTCACAGTTATATTTTCTTGTATCCTTTTCAACTCTTTTCCGCACGATTTTACAAAATTAGAAGTATTTGATCCTTTTTAATGCATCATTTTTGTATATCTTCATAAATTCTCTAGTCTCAATAGAAATTTCATTGGTCAATTGCTGCTTTTTTCTACCAGCTAGCTTTATTGCAGTTTTTAAAAGTGTATCAGTTATTTTCTTATTAATTTCATTCAAATCTGAATCATGTTCAAAATCTACTAATACTTGAAACTGATTTGAGTACCCCCTTGTGTGTATATATATATATATATGCTGTATTCTAATTATATAATTAGTTACTCCATCAGATCATGTAGTTTTCAAGCATCTTCATGGTAAATTGGTGCAACATTTCTATTCAACCAACCTTTATCTCTTGAGTCCTTCATTCTGTCTTAGACGATGTTCAATTTTTTTTTTTTTAAATCCTCTGCAGCATACAATTATGGTCTTTTGTTTTCCCAGATCTTTCTTTAAAAAAATGATATCTCAGGGGATAAAACCCCCATAACAATATGCTAATCACAGTTTCTTATCAATTGAATTATTTCACACATATGTACATAACAATACAATAAAATGTAATTTATATCTACACTACAACTTCATCTACATACATCAGTTCCTATTAATTTATATAATTTAATTTTCTTATTTAAAAATATATGCATAAACAAAACTGCTTATGTATATATTAACTACTATCTAAATATCAAAAAAAAAAAAAATTCAATACAGAATGATAGTACTAGTGCATAATGACTGAAAATCATCACTTTTAAAGAGACTATGATATGCAATGTAATATGGCTTCTCCTTTAGTAAAGACAATTTTGATCAGCATACTAAAAGAAACTTATTAGCCATTGCATTTTTTCTCTTATTTCCTACCATGCAGGAATGCTCAAAGTCTCAAATTTATTTATATTCTATTCAATTTCCACTCTTTCCCATTCAATAGCTTTGATTCTAAGGACACCGTTATCTTTTCCATTTTCCATATAAAAACCCCCCAAAAATCCCACTTTCTGCAGGAACACTTAGTTGAAATTTATTTTTCTATAACTTTAGTTCTATTCGTGTCTAGATTCAATTAACAAATGCTTAATATTTTCTACACCTTCATTACATAATTTAAAAACAAAATCATCCTAAACATCTCATTTGTATATATATATATACTCTTATTCCTAAAGATTCTGTTTGAGTTTTAAAAAATAAACTATTTTACTTACCATTATCATAAAATGATTCACATCCAATATTCTGCTTATTTCTATATATATTCAAATTCTCTTCATTCTTCATATCTGCTCTCTAATTCTTTATCTTTTATTAGTGAAGTATTCTCCTATCCCAATTATTATTATTCTAACAATCAATATTCTTCATAACACATTCATCCCACCTTTTAAACAGCTCAATTGTCATGAAATCTATTTTCAATCTTTATAGCAAATGCTATTACTACTTTCTCATCCACAGGTTGTTTGTCTTTATTTAGAGTTAAATTAAAGAGTATTTTAACTATTCTATTTTATCTATAAATTTGTAATCTATCAAACATAATAGATACCTCTTTTTTTGCATTCCTCACATGAAAAGTTGATTATTCCACTCTTTTATGAGTGTCTCATTTGCAGTCCATATATCCATACTGAAGCGGTGCATACGCAGATATACTTACTTTATGTTTACTTAAATTAACCTACCTCCTATCGTATATATATAATGTATTTATTAATATCCGCACACATTAGTAATAGGTGTGTATACAATATTGCATCATTTTCTAAAGTTAGAGACTGAATGTTTAAATGAAGTGATTTTATTTTAAGAAAAAGTATATTTTATAAGAAGTTAGAATCAATTAAGAAAAAATATAAAAATATTATATACAATGGGAAAGAGGTAGGTGGCCATTAAGGAAGGGAGCGTAAGTGCTGTAGTTCTCTATCGATACATACCATCAGCTATAATAGTTACAATTAAACATCTTTAGACACTTTAAGGTGTTAAATGAAAGCAAGAAACAAAGATCAGGAAACCAATTGGGCGAGACACTTAAGAAATGAGGAAGCAAAGAGTTGATGGGAATAGCAATTAGAAAAACTGGTTTGAAATCCATTAAGAAAATTCATGACGTAACATAATATATATAAACATAGAAAGGGGCATTGTATTAGAATTGGGTATTATTCTGTATAGTTGTGCATTATATTGGCCATCATTCTGTACTATTCCTGATTATCAAATAGTTATCAAAATATATAATATAGAAATCTGTATCCTGCTTGAAATTCTACCCAGTGCTTGAAAAGAAAATGTTACTGTACCTGCCACAATGCGCAAGTAGTCAGGCGTCGGCTTCTCCATGGTCATTGGTGGAGTTGGCATCCCGAGAAGTTGCAGTAAAATATAGAAGATCTATCTACGTCCTACCATCTTAATGCAAGCCTGAAGATCATAAATCCACCTACACATCTGCGGAAGTCTGGAAGTCATCATTTATTGCCGGTAAAAATGCTTTCATTTTATCCCAAGTTTTAAATGTAACTTTATTTTTATTTAACATATATTATTAACAAGTCTTAACCTGGTAAATTATCTCTCATATTTAGTAACGTTTCTGCTGGCTTAATTATTTAAATAATTTAGAAACCTATATTTTGCAAATTTATTTATATATTACCATGAATGATGGAGGAAGAAATTTCAATTCATTAAAGTGCTTATGCTTCTCTGTTCTCAAAATCCCAAGGGATGGAGCGCACAGAGAAGATTAAAACCTTTAAATTTGAAAGTAATAATATGATGTACATAAAATATTTTCCTAAAGTTTCTTTTCTTACAAACACCCCCCCAATCATGTCTAGGAAAGTTATATTTAATTCTTGGAATTGTGTAAAGAATAAATGAAGGGTGGCGAGCATATTTCTATTCAATTAAGTTATAAATTATTTTTGTTGTTTATTGTATTGCTCTATATATGTGTAACCTAACCTAAGTGTTAGAAAATAATTTTATTAAAAATACTCATAATAAAATAATGTATTGATTCAATTTAACTACTTCCGGTTTGTCGGCGACGATTGCGCTCGTTAATGTTCGTTTGTTGAAGTTCGTTTTTCTGTTTGAAATTACGGAAAAACTATAAGGACTATGCATGCGCCTATACCATAATTCTCTTCGTTGTTTTTTCCTCTTTTCGTAGGTAGTCGCCATTTTTCTGTAAGTTAAAAAATAAAATTTTTATTAATTTTTTTGCGAATAAGGTCAATTTTTTTAAAAATTTTTTTCACAATTTGTTAGATTAACGGAAAGAAAAGTACGCAAAATAAATGAACGGGACATGATGGCCTCTGATACGGATTATTTTAGCGGTGATGAATTTGTCCCATCTAAGCCCTTTGACTCCGAGGATAATGTTAGTTATAGTGATCTTGAAGAATATTTTTCGTCATCAGAAGAAGAAACTACTTTACCAGCCAAAAAGAAAAAAACTACGAGTGCTTTTCTGGATGATATCAATACACCAGGCCCGTCAACAAGTGTTCCCAACGATATCAATCGGCCAGGCCCTTCATCTAGTAACAGTAATCTGTGTCCGAACGTAACCTGCAAACTTGTGAATGTAGAGAATTTTACTAAAACTCCAGGTTTGAAGTTTTCTATAGTAGGTAAGTATTCAATTTTAGATTTTTTTTTAATGTTATTTGATAAAAAACTTTTATCAACTATTATCAGAGAAACTAATAAATATGCCACTCAAGAAAAATGACTGACTGATTTTTTACTCTGTGATAGGTAGCACATATGAAAGGTAATGTTTTTATTATTGTTTTTTTTTTTGTTGGTTTGTTTTAGCTACCAGCACAATGGATGAATGGTTGACACACTGATTCAAGACTATTTACAATTTATTCCTCTCTAGCAAATTGATTGTATATAATGCAGTAATTTTTTTTATTCTGTTTTTACTAATTTTTGTTTTACTAACATGGTTTTCATTGTTTTTGTTTTACTAATTTAGTTTTTATTTGTTGTTTTATTAACTTGTTTTTTTACTAACTTCATTTTATACTTTATAGGCATATGACTGCCTGATTGAAATATTTTGCATATTTATATTAGCATATATGAACAGGTATGCTTCTCTGGAAGACGTATCTTGGAAGAGGTAGAATATAAACATTTTTTTATATAAATATCTGCCATAGAACCTTTTTAGTAATCATTGTCTGCCTCTTGAAATGAGAAATTTGTAAATTGTTTTCTGTATTGGCAATGATTATTCAGTATGATGATGATGATGTTATAAACAAGGTTGGTTTATCCAAAGTCTAAAATCAAAATAGTGCATCTTGTTTAATAGGCTTTTGAGTTTTCCCATAACCATTGGCAGAACTTTCATGATTCATACATATACACCACTTTTATAATATACCTGTACTATGATGATGATGATGACATTTTATTTTTTTATTGTATTTATAATGGTAAGTAATAATTTTCCACTTCCTTCATTATTTTTATATTCTGTTAGAATTTTAATTTTTTTATTTTTTATCTTTTATTAGGGAGAACTCTTTTCTGCCAGGCGCCTTGACAATTTGCAACAGTTGGGGTAGAAGATAAAAATGAAGAACTCCTATAGGAACATTTTCGGACATTGTAAAGCTATGGATTATCTCAGGTAAGACTTATTATATATCTTTAGAAAGATTTTTTTGTGAGGAATACAAAGAAATTATCACTGAAGATGTAATTTGCATTTTAGTTAATGTTAATTTTCAAATTATGAACAAACAATAAAATAATAATTATTTCGGTTGTGAAAATTTCTTTTTTTCCTTATTTTTTATATAGTTATCACTATTTATTTTATGCTTATTGTTTTCCTTAGTTTTTCTAGTTTCTAGCAATGTAATTGTTTTTGCTCTAACATAATTCAAACTGAAGTTATTGTGAAAATTGTGTATCAGGCCAGTATTTTAAAAAGTTCAATATGGCGGCTTGAAGCTGAAGTAGTTAAATTGTTACTTCACGTACCGCTAAATTAATAATGCTCTTTTGATAAAAAATGTTTCTCTCTAATAAACTATTGCAAATGCAGTAATATCTGTAATTCAATATTTTACTATGTAAGAAGTAACATAAATGGCGATTTCTAAATGTATATATTGCATTGCTCATTGATGCCCTATAATATTTATATAAAGGAAAACTGCAATCCACATGTAAGCTATATAATAAGCAATGGATTGCGCTATCAGCTTAGTTCAGGAATAAATAATTTTCCCCAGACCTAAATATTATTTGACTATTATGTTTCAAATTTTAAGATTATTAAAATAGTTA
This sequence comes from Epiperipatus broadwayi, assembly GCA_028023455.1. Classification (NCBI taxonomy): domain Eukaryota; kingdom Metazoa; phylum Onychophora; class Udeonychophora; order Euonychophora; family Peripatidae; genus Epiperipatus; species Epiperipatus broadwayi. The sequence continues at coordinate 6,458,830 of JAQFVV010006260.1, read as the reverse complement.
TTGTAAAGGACTTTCTCTTATTATCAAAATGAATTATACGTGGTTAACCGGGGATGCTCATGGCATAGATATATAAAACAAGTTTCTTAATATTTATTCATGTGGGTGGAAGACTTAATAATTTATTTTCTATATATATTTGCGTTCCTACCTTGATATACATGTGGCAATAGTAGTTTTATTATTATTATTATTCCAATTACTGTATTCTTTGAGTGGTTCATGCGTCACACCATGTGCCGGGGTTCCTAATCCATAGATTAGCGCCGATCTAGGCCCTGCAGGAACCGGATACTCTCAGTGACCCCAAATCCTAAATTTAGCACATCTACACTCTCTCCATTGATATGTGCCCTTGATTAGAAGCAGACATACATCTGCAATCAAAGATATCACTCTTCAGCAGTGAACCACACCATCAGATCGCTAATCGATCATCCTCATCTTACATGCCATTGACCCCAATCTCGTAAATAGTACCGCAATTCCCAATTAATGTTTATCTCTATCTAGCCTTTGCCTATGCTCATCAGCAACCCTGGGTGACCTAAACTCAAACCCGCACCCAAATAATCCCATTAAATAAATATGTCGTTAACTGTATGTTCAAACCTGGAATGGGCTGATAGATCATACTTTCCCTATTAAACGATATAGAGCACACATCTTTATTGTAAGCCTCCACTACCTTTTATAATACCATGTAAAAACTAATAGATCATCCCAATATAATATTTGTAAGCTACTCTCTCTATATTATTTTAATTTTATAATAAAACATATTAGTCGTATTCATTAATTGTACATCTTTATTGCGAGTCGGAACTATTAATTAAATATTATAGTATCATTACGTCATTTATTAGCATCCTTGGTTTTGTATTTTATAAATATATACTAGCTCTGTAACATTAGAAGTGATTGAACCCCTAAATCACCCAACAAGGGTAATATAAATAAATTTATGTAAGGCTTAAGAGGTGCTAGCATAGTATAATGTCAGAAGTTATGGAGAACCCTGAGAGAGTCAGTGTTCGAACCCTGAGTTATGTCGCGCTGTATGAAGGGAAGCTAAGGATGTTAATTAGGTGGTTGAGGCTAGTAAACCCAAGTAGGGGTTTAAACTAGAGGGTATGGGAGTGATTCTGTGTCTGCTGGTTAAGAGTCTTTGCTTGGTCTTTCGGTCTTATTGACTGATTATACAATCTTGATTGTTACAATACCTAAAGCATGTTTTCTTATTTCCTTTTAAATTCTTTCTACTGCATCCAAACTCCGGTACCTTGTTTTCTCTTCATTCAATTCTATGGTATCAGTAGATTCTACAATTATATTACATTTAAATGTTATTTTTGAATAATTCAAATTTTAATTTTAGATCAAGTTCCATTTTTTATTATCTCCAATAATTTTTTATTATCTCCAATAGCTATACTGCCATGTTATAATCTATGAAGTAATCTCAACTTCTGATTTTTTTGTTTTGAATGATCCAAAAAAAAATAAAACTCTACAATTTCAGTTATTCTATCCACTTTACATGCAAGATGCCATAATTTTCATTTTCTACAAACGTGGAATTCTGTTATCCTAATATATATTTAGAAAAAAATAAATATTAATGTCATTTCTTTGGGAATAATTCATTTTTACTTACTCTGAATAAAGATATCTAATTCTTCTAATAATAAATAAATGTAATAATATAACAATACTATAGGATTGGCCAGGACTGATATTTCAATTTTTAATTAATATATGTTAGCAAAGATTATTCAACTGCTAGATATCATATCATGTGTCAACAAATTTTCAATTTTATAAAAATCAGATTCTGATTTCCAATGGATTATTAATGACTTTACGCACCTACAGTGGCCCAGTATAAATTTAAAATAGCAACATAATTTATTAGAAATGATTATCAGATCTCTTTATTCAAAACCAATAGTATGTCTCACCTTGATCTTCTTATAGTACATCAACCAATAGAACAAGACTATATAATCATAAATTGATTGCACTAGAATGAATGGATGAAATATATTTTTATCCATCAAAAAAAAAAATGATTTAGATTTTTATTTTACAGAAACTCATATACACATGAAAATAATAATTCAAAAATCTTATAGTTAAATAATGAAAAAAGATTATATATTGAAAAGCTAGTGAGAGGTATATGTTATAAAATCTACATATATTGAAGCAGTCGACCTGATACTCAGATCGAGCTTCACAGCCCACTCAGAATCTCCCACCACCAAACCATATTCAAACTCCATCCTTACGCACGTATACATATTTATTAACACATATATTTTGCAGCTTAACTAATAAAATGATAACTGATGTATATAGATATCTTAATATAACTAATTTTAATAAATAAATATTTGATTTTATTTTAATTCATATACGTGCGTAATGGATATGTTCATATTATAGGTGAGGGGAGATTACTTTTAAAACATACTTCAAATAAAAATGTATATTATTAGTGTATATTTTTAATATTATATTTCATATATTATTTATTTTAATCAGGGCAGTCAGAAAATGATGCAATATTTTTAAGAATATTGTCAAATATAATTAAGACAATTTACTGGAAACCCATTAGTCCGAATTAAAATGTTATAATTTTATAACAGTAAAGTAAGAATCCATTAGTGGAAATTTTATTCACTTCAAATTTGTTTTAAAATCATAGACTATATTTTAAAACAATCGTTCAAGAAATTTGTAACAGGATTGCACTGTCTTTAAAACTTATTCAAACAAAAGATGCATCCGGTCAGCAAACTCCAGATCCATTAAGTATATAAAGTGCCTCAGGTCTAGCAGCTAAGTGCTTTTCAACATCATCGGAAAATATAGTATAAATACTGCTAGATTTGAATCCAGAGGAGAGAAGCATAATATTCTAATAGCAATACAGATATAATCCAAGCTCGTGGTAACAACAATACAATGTATCGTGAGTAGAGAAATTTCACCTTTCTCTTCATTCCAACATGTTCTTTCCCGCAATCACCGCTCTGGATCCCGTTACCCATGAACTTTAAAATGCTTAGAGACTGAAAAAGTAAATGCTACCTGCTTGACTGACCCAAACCTAGATATAGTACACGATTTCCAATGGACAATGAACCATCAAGAATCTCCACTAATTTGTATAAAGGTAAAAGAACTTTAGCCACTGCCTAATATATAAACTCTTAAACTCAACCTTCTGTAATTATTTATAATCACCCTGTCTATAATTTAAGATATCGTTCTATTAGATAATTATTATCATGTAAAATGATTCATAATTTACTTACAACTAGTTTGTACATAACTCTATATAACTTTAATTTCCTTTTTATCACTGAGCAGAGCTCTATTAAATAAATCTGCTTTCTTTCACTTTCATGTGGCAATAATCTTTTTTAACTTTTATTATTGTATTTTATATATTTATATTTTTAAATAAGCCAATAATACCTCAAATTCGCTAGTATGTAATTTCTCTTTTTATTTTCCCCTCCCTACTTTATGGGATGACTAGATTAAGTTTAATTAAAAAGTCTTACTTTTATTTTAGCAAATGTTCGCAAATTTGGGGAAAAACAAATTAATTATCTCATAAGGTTATTGTAGAAAAACAGAGTAAAAATCTGTTTTTCTAAGAAATGTTTTTTTTAATTTTATTTAAATAATAACATGCTAATCCTAAAAATTCACATTTATTATGTGAAATCACATCTGTTTATTTTCAAATTCATCACCACCATTCCATTCGTATATGTATAATTATGTTTATTCTAATGACAGCATTTATAACTAAATTCTTATATTTATTTAACGTTGTGGGGAGCTTATAAATAAATTAAAGTAAGGGAAAAGGGGAATCTTTATTCCAATGAATTATATATTTTAATAAATTTAAATGACCCATTACTGTTTAGTAATTAAATCATACCATTACACGGGATATTCCATAATGTATAGGTAGTAATTAAGTAAATATTCTTTAAAGTTATATGTGTTATTCCAAGCGTTGCACACAGACAGGCCTCATCATTCGCTTATATATATATTTGTGCTTCTCTCTAACCAGGTGTATCGGAAAGCCGAACCCCGTCTTGTATCTCCAAGTCCAAGAACCAGGCTCTTAACCCGCCTGGGGACTTATTTGGTCACTTAAGCTGGCTTTATATGGGAGCGCTCTGGGAAAAGGCCAGCCCATTAAACGCACAGCCGACTGCTCTTCGTTTGTGAACCGATTCTGCCAAAGTTTGCACATATATCAGTCTAATCCTTCAATGAATGCTCGGAAGCACCTGCAAGGATCCTTGACCGGATCACATAAGTATGCCGCCATGCACGCACCGCCTTTCTGTTATATTTCTAGATAAAACCTATGAATATCCATAAGCCGTAATGTTATGACTCTACTAACCAGATATTATATTTATTAATATTTTCAGATGCGCGTCTATTTGCGCGGCATTACATATATATATGTTAAAGAACTATCCCACACACGTTTTTCACTCAGTAAAAACTGAAACCCTTTCATCTTTTAATAAAATATATTTTTGTAATAAAAATTAATGTTACAATCATAAAATAATGTTTGTAAGCTAAATCGGTTAAGTTCTATATTTTGTTCCTTCTGGAGGTGGATTGGTATCTCAAAAATATATTTCCTCATAGCACTAAATCAATTGTTCATCAGTATATTTATCTATTATTAGCATATGAAAGCCACAATAATAAATCAAATAAAGTAATCAATCAAATCTGTTATCTTCTAAGTTATAAATAAATATCAAATGATTTACCTGTTACCGTCTAAATGTAATTCTTATTATATGTACGTTAAGAGGCCAATGATTAATAAAATAATAAAACAAGTATTTATTCATATTTCTTTAAATTAATAAATCTTATATATATATATATCATAAACTTGCAGAATCATTGTTTTCTTTTATTTAAATATTAATATCTTAGTTACTAAATTATGCTCGTTCTGACTATGAGATCTCATGTTAATCTTATTTTAGATATAATTAATATGAAAGGTCACGACCTTTAAATGAGTCAAACTTATAGTTCATGCTAAAATATTCCATCATATAAATTTAAATTAGAGTCATTTTGTGTCCCCGCTTTGCGCTGCCGGCGGAGAGAGATAAATTAGATCGATATCATCGGGATTGTTGCTCATAAGTTGATAGATCTGGAAAATAGGCAAATAGAGCAGAGTTCATGAGTGTTCCTCACTTATGTATCTTGCGCATGATTGGATTCGAGGTACTTTTGCCTAGATGCTAGATCTTGTTATATGAACAGACAAAACCGACCAGTGCAATATCTGCAATACATGTTTCATAATTTTAAACAAATATATGATTAAATTTATTTGAAAGAAATAATTATTTCAGAAATAGATTTTAAAAACACAACTTTGTAAAATAAAAAGATTGCGTTATATTTTTTTAAAACCGAATAAAACTTATTAGTTTTAGGAAATCTAAAATAGAAAAGATTTAAAATTCCTTTTTAAAAATAAGTAAATATGGAAAGTTAGAAGAAAAATTATTTGTAAAAGAAAACTTTTGAAAAGATAATTAGTTTAAAAGATTACTGATTGAATTAATTAAAAGAAAAACGTAATCTATCTCATAAAAGTGATAGTAGATTAATCTAAGAAAAAGATTAGATAATGTGCAATGTAAAAATCAATTAGATTAACGACATGTAAAAATTAATTAAAAAAAATATATTCAAATTATGATTAAAATTAAAAATAATAAATTAAAATAATGGGAGAGGAAGTTGCAACTCTCTATTATTATTAGTCTGTTCTTCAATCTGTAAATCAGTCTGATCTTCAATCTGTAATTCAATTCTGTCTTCAATCCATTGGATCACTCCACTCTTGAGTCTATGAATTGTTCCGGTCTTCATTTTGTAATTGATTCAGTTCACATTATTATTATTCAGTTTGGACATAATGCACTCAAAACAACCAGACATCCAGATATTCGGAAACAGTAAACACAGTAGTAAGTCAGTCAATTACTGCTGCAGTCAACATCAATGCAGAAGCCGAAGAATAGTCAGGAGTGTTCGACAACTTCAGGCCCCAATGTGCTACGCTAAAATCAACTGTCCTCGTCTGAAGCCAAAGCCCGGAACAAGTGCCTAAGCCCTAAAGAAGAAGCTGCCACATACTCTTTATTTTTGAATGAACTGAACTTTAATTAACAAAGGACTATTATAAAAATTAGCCTGATTAATAATTTATATTTCTTTATGTAAAACATTAGATTGTAATATTACATATGTGTGCTTGAATAATATTGATGTTTGTTTAAATATTATTTGGTCTATTCACTTTCTCTCTTATTACTGCATCACCATTTATTCCGAGAGATAAATGTTATATGCGTTAAATTAATGTGCTGGATCCTGGTTAAGAGTATGAGCTAGCTTGGGATATTTCAAGTGCTGGATTGTGTGCCTGTTGTCCAGAGCATGCTGACTATAACATATGGTGGCTGGTATCTGGTTTGATTCTCAAAACAAATAAAATGCTTTGGATGGCAGGGGCTTGATTCCAGCAGTCAAGGTGGATCACGGTCAGAAAATGTGATTGTGTTATGCTTTATATAGCTCAATCTGGCCATGGATATCATTGATGGCTATGTTATCAATGGTATTCTCTCATCTGCTTGAAGGGCCGGTCCGTTCCAGTAGTATTAAAGTAAATGTTAAAACTTAGATATTAAACTTAATTAAAAGCAAGATAGTAAAACTAGTTAAAGCCAAAAAAAGATAAAAGGTTATATGTTAAAAGGTATTTAAACCTAAGAAGAATAAGCAAATTTCGGGGAACTCGGTTCAATATATATATATATATAATAATGGTAAGAGCTCATAGGGGTTCCTGGGATGATGGAAATCATCTTCCATTGGAAGTCAACATATAAAATTTAACATATTTAATATATAAGTAATGCTATATGTAAAATAATAAAATGAGCATGAGGTCACTCCGTGAGATCAGCACAGTTAATTATTTTAAGTCTAAACATAATTAACTATAAATTCACCAGCATTATAAATAAGTATAAGTAATACTCATTCATCACTATGAATAATTAGCAATAAAATGAATCAACAGTCAATCTGGTGACTAGATTTGAAATTGGGCCAATGTAGACCAGGCTAACTAGCTCTCGCCAGCTTGGAGCAATTATTTAAACATTAATTTGGATGGACAAACATAAGTGCTAATTCATCAGAATATATAACTATAAAAACAATAATGTTGGGATATTAAAACATGCTGACCATTGTCAATGTTCTGGCCACTTAGTTCCATTAATGTACTAACCAACTATAAACTTAAATTCTGATAAATACTAAACTAAATAAAATATAGTGCATGGACTTTACAGAATATTCTCTTTGCACCAATCCTGGATGATCATCATCATCTGGATTCCCATAAACACTAAATACACCCCTTTCATATAATATACCATTATGCATGGATCTAGCTCAGAGAACACAACTTCTATAACTGTTATTGTGATGATGCAACATATAATAATTTAAAACTATTTAGAATTAAGTTCACTGAAATAATTTTAACAATGGAATAAAAGTTTATTAATAACAATAAAAAAAAAATGAAATTAAGATCTCCAAAATATGGCTATACATATATAAATTCAGCCTTCTAATTTTGGATAATACACAATTAAAAATAAGGTATCAACTTGTGATTTATAATACTTCACAATGGGTTTACATGAAACACATATGTAAATAATATATTTATTTTATATAGCGCTATGTTTTATAAACTGTAATATTAATAATCAGCCCTTAAGCTAATGCACATGCGCTTTGTAGATTCTTTAACTATAAATGAATACTCTCATTTTCCAAACACAAGATAAAGACTTTGTCAAAAGATAGAATGAATCCATCTATCTATATCAGCGCACAGATGTATGATATAATATAAACATATTTAAATTGCCTTTAATAATAAAAAAAAAAAGATTAATTTTTACATAAATGTGTTTACCTGACATGCATTGATATATGCACAGATGTGCAGTATAATTTACGAATATATTTGACTTGCCATAAAATAATAACAAAAATTTAAGCTATTAAATTTTCATGATATAAATACCACAATGGGTTTACATAAAACATATATATATATATCATCACACAGACATGCAGTATAACAATTTATTAACATATTTACATTGTCATGAACCTATAGGTGAAATTCATTTTTTATAATATATAATTAATGATTAATTTAATATATATATGTGTGCATAGGGAAATGTACTTGCACACTAACATTTATATCATATATTTTAATTTGTAATAGTAATAAAATTATTAAAAACATTACACTTTTCACAAATCCATACAATCCATTCATTATTTTAACAGTACAAGTTTTTATTTTTAGTTTTCTCCTCTACACCTTTGACAGATTACTTTAGATTCATAATAAACATCTTTTTTAAAAAAAAATATCACAGCAAGTTTATTTGTTTTCCAATCTAGCAATACTTTTGGAGATGAAGCAATTTTTTTTTCCTTTTAGATTAATTCAAGAAAAAATTATTTACTTGTTTTACTTTTAAATTCTAGATTTTAAATGTCATTTTCACTAAAGAAATTATTTAAAATATCGTTCTCAATATATATAAAACTATTCACCAGCTGTGCTTCATATATATACCTTTATTTGTGCTTCTCTGCATAGATAAATCAGAAACTAATTCTTCAGAAAGCTGAGGGATTCTCTTGGTGAGCTGATCTCTTAAAATAGTACGCTGGTTTATAGTCATCAGTTGGTATTCAATCAGCTCCATTTAGTCTAGGGTTGGATAGACATCAGGCAAGCTATCTAGTACAATTTTGGCTATGGAAATGCAGGAAAGTAGTTCTTACTTCTAGGTGAATCCAAACTCCATCATGAACTAGTATCAGCCTCTGGATCCTTCCTTGCCTTCAGTTATATCTTCATGATAGTTTCTATCCTACTCTGGACAACTCTTGGAACTTTCTTAAGAAAACCAACAATATCTCTTGTCTTTTTATCAACTCTTTTTATAATAAAGTCAGGATGGGATAGAGAAAATTCATGAACTTAAAATGATTTTCCTATCTTTATCAATTCCTATCTTATCAATCCACTTTAATCCTTTTAAAAGCAACTTTGGAATTTTATCAAAGTACGATCTACAAGCTTTACTTAAAAAAAGATTTTTAAACTAGATACTGGAATTTTATCAAATGTAAGATTTACTTTAAAAAATTTCTAAACTAGATAGCATTAGTTAAAAGATTTCTAAAATAGATAGAAATTTTATAATTATCAGTTTATCTATTTTAACCTAAAACATTCTTGTTTTAATACATAAATTTCAAAATCAGAATTCAATAAAAATATTACTTTTTAAAATGTTTATTTTATAATAAAATTTTATTTTAAAATTCAAAATTATTTAATCCTTTATTATTATTCCAGTGAAATGTAGAAAATATCTACAAAAAAATTTGACTGTATTTATTTCTACTTTTCCTTTCAACTTTATATATATTTGTACACACACACACACTACTATGTTGTTGTATGCCATGAAATCCATATGGTTTCAATATATATATATTAATAAATTTGATATATAAACATGAAATCAGCATATCTTTATGTATATGTAATTAATGGGAGCAAACAACTCTATCTCAAGCTATGAATACATAATTTTCTGTATGTTTAATGAGAATCAATAATAGAATGAGAACTTATTCTTGAAACTTTTTCATAAGGAACTTAATTTAGCAGCCAAATGACAATATGACATTAATAATTATTAAACTAATAACCAATTAAACAAGAATACAGTTAGTATTTAACTTTATATAACATCTTTCCTTGTTTTAGTAATCAAGCAGACATTAATAACTATAAATATAAAATTAGCATAACTTAATGTATTTCTAACTAAGGGAGAAAACTATTCTACCTCAGGCTATAAATAATTAGCATTCTATATCTTTAGCAAAGAATGAAACACTTTTATTCTTTAATTTTTGATATTTATAAGCTTATTTTTACTGACTTTTAATGAAAGAAAGTTATTATAAGTTAAATGCTATTTATATCACTGAATAATGAGTTTAATAATTATTAAGGTTATATTTTCATCTGGTTGGTGAATTAAGTTCATTCTGAATTTTCAATGTTGGCATGGGTAAGCCTATAATCATCAAAAGCTTAAAGAATAGTAGTGTTACTCATTCATAGTCTGAGGAAGAATGGTTTACTTCCCTTAAATGTATATACACCTGGGTCTCGTTTTATGCGGATTATTTTAATGCTATTTTGAAGTTATGCGATTCATATTTTTTCTTAATATCTTTCATATTTCACTGTATTTATTAGATATCAAGAAATTTAAATTATTAATAACTTATTTTGACTTGAAATACTTTTTTTTTTTTTTTCAAAAATATAACGTTATATTAGCAGCTAACATGAATATGGCCTGAAGCTGTATTTAGAACTTAGCTTATATGTAAATAACCTATTTATCATCATCATCATCATCATCAACCATTATCAATCCACTGCAGGATGAAGGTCTCTCCAAGTTTAATCCATCTTTTCCGATCTTTAGCTTCTCTTCTCCACATCACCCCTGCACACTTTCTTATTTCATCCATCCATCTCACATGTGGTCTCTTTTTGGGTCTTTTACAATCTCTTGGCCTCCAGTTTAAAATTTCAATTGTCCATCTATTATCATCTCTTCTAGCAATATGTCCAGCCCAACTCCACTTCAATCTTTTAATTTTTTCAATGAGGTCAGTAACACCTGTTTGTTCTCTTACCCATACATTGCGTTTTCGATCTCTTCTTGTTACTCCCAACATGCATCTCTCCATATTTCTTTGAGTGGTCTGAAGTCTCTGTATTGCTCTTCTATTAAGTGTCCAAGTCTCAGATCCATAAGTAAGAACTGGTAAAACACATTTGTTAAAAACCTTCCTTTTCAAACACATAGGCATATTTCCTTTTAGTATCAAGTTATTTCTACCAAAAGCACTCCAACCAAGTTTAATTCTATGATTAATTTCTTTCATTATGTTTCCATCTGTATTAATAATCTGACCAAGGTATTTGTAACTGTTAACTTCTTCTAATTCATCATAATCAATCTTTATTTTCATATTTTGAGCAAATCGATTAAACATTACTTTAGTCTTTTTAACATTTGTCTTTAATTCTACTTTCCTCTGATAATTCCTGCAACATATCCTGCAGCTCTGAAGCATTATTTGCAAAAACAACTACATCATCTGCGAAATCTAAATGACTTAAATAATCTCCATTTACTTTCACTTTAGTTTCCCATTTTAATCCACAAAATACTTCTTGCAGCACTGCTGTAAAAAGTTTTGGAGATATGGAGTCACCTTGTCTTACACCTTTCTCAATGTTGACTTTCCCAGTATCATTATGTAATCTAATTGTTGCTGTTGCATTTTTATAAATATTCTTCAAAATATGACAATATCCTGGATTTATACCTTGATGATCCAATGCTTTAATCACTGAAGAAATGTTTATAGAATCAAATGCCTTTTCATAATCTACAAATCCAAAACATAATGACAACTCATATTCATTCGTCCTTTCTATAACTTCTCTCAACACCTGGATATGATCTACTGTACTAAAACCACTTTTAAATCCAGCTTGTTCTCTTGGTTGGTGGAAATCCAATGTTCTCTGTAGACGAGTTGTAATTATCTAGGTAAAAATTTTATATAAAACTGATAAAAGGCTGATAGGTCTGTAATTTCTAATATCTTCTTTATCACCTTTTTTAAATATTAATATTATTACTGCATTCTTCCAATCATCTGGTACATCTTTATCATTTAGACATTTGGTATATAACTTTGTTAAAATTTTTTTCTATTTTTTCAATTATAATTCACCATTACCTGGAGCCTTTACTTTCTTCATACATTTAATTGCGTATCCCACTTCCTCATTTAAAATTCTGGGCAATTCGGAAGATGTAATAGATATAGGAGGTACTTGTTCTTTATTACTATATAATTCTTGATAAAAATCTTCTACCAATTTCATGATGTCATCTCTCTTTTTAGTAACAATTCTCTCTTTTTTTCTTATTGCAGATATAAATTTCATACCAATACCAATATGTTGTTTTACATTCTTAAGACTTTTATTTTCTTCTACAGCTTTCCTTGCTAGTTCACAGTTATACTTTCTTATATCATTTTCAACTCTTTTCCGCACCATTTTACAAAATTCGAGATATTCAATTCTTTTTAATGCATCATTTTTGTATATCTTCATATTCCTTCTTTTCTTCATAAATTCTCTAGTCTCAGTAGAAATTTTATTGGTCAATTGCTGCTTTTTTCTACCAGCTATTTTTGTTGCAGTTTTTAAAAGTGTATCAGTTATTTTCATATTAATTTCATTCAAATCTGAATCATGTTCAAAATCTACTAATACTTGAAACCGATTTGTAAGTTCTAATTTAAATTCATTAGAATGTTTCTGATGATTAGGAATATCAACTGTAAATATTGTTTTTCTTAATAATTTTTGTCTCTCTAGTTTCACATTAACACGTATCTTACACCTTACTAATCGATGATCACTTCCTGTGTTAAATTTATTAAGAACATTACAATCTTGAAATATGTATTTTCTGTTAGTCAAAATATAATCCAATTCTGCTGTACCTTCATTTGGATGCTTCCATGTCCATTTCCTTTTAACATTTTTCTCAAAAAAAGAATTCATAATATAAAGTTTTTCTTTTTCTGCAAGCTCCACAAGTCTATGTCCTCTCTCATTTCTATTACCATAACCAAAATTACCTACAGCACTTTCATCTTTCATTTGTTTACCAATTCTAGCATTAAAGTCTCCCATAACAATTTTAAAATAATAATAGATTTATACCTACATATAAAAATATCGCAATAAATTTTCAAAAAATTTAAACTTTTAAAACGTATTATGTTATATATAACAGAAATAATCTTTTAGATTTTTAAAATAAAAAACGAAGATTTTATAAACTGAAAATAATCTTTCTAATGATAATGTTTTGATTGCGATCTTATTTTTTTAGTATAAAAACAAAAAACCATTAACACAGCATACGACTGAAAATGGCGCTAGTTGTACATCACATCACGAATAAAAATAAAGTGGCAACAGGTTTCTCTGTGCATAATTGCTGAGAGATTCTTGACTTCGTTAAAGGAGAAGCTAGAATACATCACATCACATTGAATCTGATTTCTTACCAGTTTACAAACAAATGTTAGTGGTAATGATTAAAATATGTATGAAAAATGTAAAATTAAATACTGTAGTAATAAAAAAAGTAAAAAAAGTGTGTCTTGTATTAATATTTTTCAAATATTTGAAATTTTTTATTAGTCATACTTTATTTGCTTCTTTTTTTAATGCAAATTTTAAAGTAATTTTTCTTTGTTGCTTTGCTTTTATGCGAATTCTGAAAATTACAACCCCTATCCCTCATTTTTCAAGGTAAATTAAGTCTTGCGATTTTTTTTAATGCGGGTTTTCTGTGGAACCTATCTACTGCATAAAATGAGACCCAGGTGTATATAAATATAAAGTACATAGAAGAAAAATATTTGTAAGCATTGTTTATTAAGATCTAGATAAAAGATTTTTATGTACAAGTTCAAACTATCACTTGGGTGCTTGACTTATACGACTTCCTTAGCAACTAACCTTATGATTTTTTTTAGAATGCAGAAAAGATAGAGATTAGCAATGAAACAAGAATTAAAGAAAAAGTAAACTACCCCTGCCAGATATGATGTAAATAGATGATAAGTCAAATTTAGGCATTACATTAATGTAATAAACTATGGAAAGGAGGGAGGCAAATAATATTTAGTTCTAAATAAAAAAAACAGCTTCTGGAAAGCAACAAAAAAGATATAAAATAAGCAAAGAAAAACCAATGGGAAAAAAAAATTGGGGAAAATTTTTGGAAAATTGCAGGGTCAAAAATTTGAAGTAATTGAGCAGTTTTTTTAAAAGGAGACTTTTGAAAGAATTACATTCAAATAAATTAACACTATCCTGATGAATATTTTTTTGGAATAATGAAAAAACTGACTTAAAAATTTTTTTTTAATATTATTTAATGCTAGCATCAGTGAAATTATTAAGTGAACTGAAGAAAGCAAGAAAGAGAACCCAGGTGTACACAGCATTTATAAAATAGGCATTGATTAAAATTGTCTACTTGCAAATTCTAAGTAGACCATATACAGAAATGAAAGATATTCAGATAATTGTAAAAATCTCTGCAAATTTAGCTGATAAATTCCACGTAAGTATACAATAAAACTTCTTAAGAAAAATAGTTGTTTTGAAAAATTATCAGCCAAATATTTCAAGATAAAGAAGGTGGAGTAATAACTATATGCTCACTTGTTCGGATCATGTGATAAGTAACATCATAGCAATAGGGTGAACACAATATTTCAATTCAATCTATCAAACTGTAATTCTTTTATTATATGTTAGTTGAGATAGGCCATGAACTTCTAGTAGAACATACTAACTATGCAAGATTGTTTGAGGCAAAGTAACAGAATTATAGAGATCAAACAAAGTGAGCCAATAAAAAAATCAAAAACTGCATTATATTTTTACATATTAGTGTTGTCATAATAAACTTTAAATATAACCACTGAACATCAAATGATCACTATTTCTTATGCTTACACAAGCTATTTACAGCTATTGACTGTGCTTTCATTTTGCACTCAAAGTTTTATAGTTAGCTAATAAAGTAAAAGGTGGCTGCTGGAGGATTGCATTGGATCCTAAGATCTAGGTGCAGTGCTCTCAGATATAAGGTTCCTCACTGATGAAAGCCACAAGTTATAAACTAGTCTGGGGAAATTGGATGAGTAGGCACTAGATAGGGAACTCTTCTTGCATCCATTGATTACTCTGGCTTGCATTGGTGGCATTACTGTATGGAAAATTTAGCCTCTGTGTAACTTTAAATATAATTGTTGCATGTTTTTTATTACAAAATCTTATAATACTAAGTTCAATTTGTTCTAATAATTCAAGGATAAATAATTTGTAGACTGTAAAAAAAAAAAAAAATCCAAAGAACATCACATACACCCCAGCTTATATATGTTTTACAGAACACTCTATTTTGCTCCACTGGTACCACTTATTGAAAGGTTGAGTAACTGGACATAGATTTAATAAATATCATCTAGTATCTATTAAATACTCAAACTTACAAGAGATGGCAGCAATGGAGTAGAAGAAATTGAGTTTGCTCCTATAATTCATGGATATATTAATTTCATCACTTTTTTTTTTTTTTTTGGAATATTTTAATTCGTGGACTGTATCACTTTTTTTAAAAGGAAAATTAGAATATAGAATAAAATGTTTTATTTATAACCTACCGACAGGAGCATGATTTCTGCTTTTAGTTGCGGTCGAAGACTGGCGACTCATTGATGTTGATTTCAGCTTATTTAGCATTGAAATCTACAGCACCTCCTAAATTGATAAAAATATATGGAAAAAGATAAGTACAGTAGATATGATAATATTCTAATACCAAGAGAAATTTATATATATAAAAAGTTACTATTAAAAGAAGTTTTTTTCAAAAAACCATGTTGCGAAATTGGACAAAAAAAATCAAATACATGGGAAAAATAGTGAACTAGAGATTAATAAAATGTTTAGAGTATATGAAAGAAAAAAATAACATTTTTTAAAGTTTCCGAGACACAAAAAAAGTAAAATGAAACTACAACTTTTTGAAAATAAAACTTAGACTGGACATATGCAAACATATAGAGGAACAAATACTAATAATGTGATGAGAAATATTACCTCAATTGACAATTTTTATTCATGCTATAATCAATGCGTGTTTCTCTTCACCCAACATTCCATGCAATTAAATTAATGCTTTGTTTTTATTAATCTCATTGAAAAAGACCATAATAAATGTATGAAGTATTAGGATGATATTTAATTTTCACACCTTTTTTTTTTTTTGATTCAGCAAACAATAAAAAAAAAAAATTGTAAAAAAAATAATGGTCAGAATTTTATTTTTTAATATGATTCTTATAAATATTTTTTCCTGAAAACGTGATTATCTATCTAAATTTCATATAATTTCCTTTATTTTTCAAACACCCTGACAATATATTTGGGAAAGTCATTTTATAAACAATAATAACTTTTATGCAGTTTGAATGAAACCGCTTTCACTTCAATGAAATAGAAGACAATAAAATCAACGTATTAAAAAAATTTAGTCATTAAACTTAATCTTACCATAGGCATTACATAAAAACACAGTTTAGTCATTAACCACAAAAATGTTAAGGCATTGGCATGTGCGAATCACAAGTTATGACATAAAATGAAACAGCATCATCTTCAATGCCCTTCCTGCCATCACAAAATCTTGCAACCCACTTGATAGCATTCTTGTGACTCAGTGCAGTATTTCATCGGAGTTAAGATATGAAACACATTCTCGCATCATAACTGATAATCTGGCCCTGCTATTGCTTTAACATTTTCACGAGGAATATCTTAAAATATGTCACTATGTAACCCATGCATTGATTCAGATACGACATTGCAGGCAATTTGGAGAGAACTTGTCATCTTTTCACTGGGAGACACTGTATATCAAATATTTGGACAATGAAATAGATGCCTAATGAAGACAATTTTAAGAAACAACTTCCTTTAATGTAATGTGTCTAATTGATATTATTCAAGAACAACTTTTCACACATCAATTGGTAAGATGTGTATTGCTACTTTTCCCCAAGAGATAGTATGATGTTTCCAATTTCAAGAAGTTTATATACAGAATCAAAAAATACAGAAATTACAGGGATAAAACTTCCAATCAGTAGAGATCAATCTATTTACCAAAATAGGAATTATAACTAAGTTTAGGAATACATCTCAAAGATAAAATGAAAAATATAAACAGAAATAGTAAGATAATAGCTTGAAAAGTCTACTATGAATAATAATAAAAAAAAAAACCAAATTGTACAATATTTCTATTTGCTAATAACAAGTGGGAAGATAGGGAGAGGTTTTAAAAAAAATCTAAAAAGACTTAGTTTTTGATTAAGATCGTACTATCCTGACAAATTTTAAAATATATTGGTTCAGTGACACTTTAAACACTAACATTATAATTTTTCTACAGCATTTATTAAAAACTAATCTGAATGCTCCAGAAACTTTGGTGATTAAATTTTTGTCAAGTGCAACTAAATCATTCACTTGACACTAATAAAGCAAATGATTTAACAAACATAATAAAGATTCTATTTACAAAAATTAACTATTCTTTATAGGGCCACTCTTACAACATAAAAGCATTACAAGAGGAAGAATAAATATGTTAATGTTTATGAAGACACGATTTCTTTAAATTGTTTTCAAAATAAGCTTGATTGATTTAAGAATAAGGTAACATGTATTGTACATAAAAAATTTCTTGGCAATTCAAAATCAAAAATCTTTCTAGCTTTTCTTTCTGCTTCTGAAAATGTTAACAATGAAATATCAGATTGCTTAACCCAAAAATCAATCAACCCATAAAAGTCTTATATCAACTATTATTTTTTCTTAACACATAATGTTTTAAAAAATTTTTAAACATTTTGCTTACCAAGTTCTTAACCACTATCACACCCTTTCTGTGTCCAGTAACTTGTGATAACTAAATAAAAAATAAATTAAAACAAAATTAGTTCATTAAAATATCACACATTTAATGCCAAAAATACATAATACTGTCAATCTAACTCTTGACAACTCATGAAGATTTGTGTTTTAGAAAGTTTGAAAAACAAATGCTTCTATATATAATATTCAAGAAAAGTCTGACTATATTAACATATGATCCCAAGTGAATATAGAAAATTTCGTTCTCAATTACAATAGTTTGTTACAAGACTTTAACAAATAACAAAAGCATTCTTCCAATATTCTACAAATGAACTAATAGGATATTGATATTTTAGAAAGAAGATTTAAAAAAAAAAAAATGGAACTTATAGACCTATCAGTCAGAAATTTTATCAAAACTATATAAAATCTTTACCAAAATCATTTCTATTCATCTATGGTCAACTTTGGATTCTGATTAACCAAAGAAGCAAGGTAGATTTAAAATTAGCTGTTAATACAATGAATCATATCCAAGTATTGAAAGAAGTTAATGACATGACCAATGAATGTGAGTTGCCATTATATGCTTTAAATTTGTAGATTATGAAAAGGTATTTGATTCTACAAGCATATGCATGATTATTAACGTTTATATCAAGTTACAAATCCAGGATTTTGTCATATTCTGAAGAATATTTTACTAAACTGTAATAATAATGAGGAGACTAAAAAGATTAACATTAAGAAGAGTTACGACAAGGTGATTTCACATCTCCAAAAATTTTTATAGCCAGTATAAAAAAGTATTTTGTGCATTAAAATGAGGAGCTAAAAATGTAAAAATAGATGAAGATTATTTAAGTCATCCAAATTTTGCAAATGATGTGGTTGTTTTTGTTAAATGATGCTTCAGAGCTTCAGGAAATGTTGCAAGAATTATCAAATAACAGTAAGAAAAGTAACATTGCAGACAGATGCTAAAAGAATAAAGTAATGATCAATGGGTTTTTTTTTTTTTTAAAAAAAAAGAAAAATTAATAATCATGAATTAGAAGAAATACCTGGGCCAGATTATAAATAGAAACATAATGAATAAAATTAATCATAGAATTAAAATTTGATAGAGTGCTTTTGAAAAGAAAGCTTTTTGATATATGTGTTCATATCACACAAAATATGGAAAAATAAGTTAGGAGTAACAGTAAAAATTGAAAATGAAATACTTAGATGAGAAAACAAAACAGATATCATAGAAAGAATTAAAGAGACTGAAATGGAGCTAAACTGAACAAAGTGCTAGAAATAGTATTAAATAAACAATTGAAGTTTTTAGATTGCAACCAAAGAGAAAATAAAAAATTTAGAAAGACTCCATGTAACATGACTGGATAAGGTGAGGAATTTTGCTGGGGTGACATGGAGAAGAAAGACTATGGGTGAGAAAAACTGGATTAAACTTGGGAGACCTTCATATTGCAGCAAATCAATAATAGTTGAAATGATATTATAAAAAAATCACAATGAATAAATTATTTTAAAAAGAATTTCAAGGATAATATTAAGATTTATAAAAAAAGTAAAAGATGAAAAAAAAATAAATACAATTATAACAAATATTGAAATAATTTGGCTTCATAATTATAATAATAATATCAAGAGAAACAGTTTATAATAACTTTAATGTTGCGATATTGACCCATAACAATTTAATATTACTACCTTTATATCTTTTCTTAAAAGTTTGGGAATCATCTGGTTAATTATATCTAGATGACTTAACTTTGATCTCATTCAACTTATAGAATTGGTTATAAATTTCAAAGCCTTCCTTTGTGAAGACTTTAGAATAAATATTTTCTTCTTGGAGTAAAGATTTGAGAAAAATCTGTAGATATGTGCAAATGAATATCAAATTGATTATGAATGAACCTAAGTACTTTATGCAGAGCAACAACCTCTAAAGAAATTGATGATTTCGATGCAATTCATCAGTTGAGGGGGCTATAACTTCATCCACCTGTTCATTTTGATTCCATGTATGACAAGTCTAGTTTTGTCATAGCACAGGATGAAAACAATTCGCATTTTTTCTGGAAATTTAGTGGCCCCATGACCTACACAATCACAACAAAAGCATTTTGGCTTCTTCCCTTAAATGTACTCAAAAATAAGTATACCAATACTTAATTTATGCAGTAATTATTCAATTGATTCTTAATAACTTCCACAAAATCATCAGGTAATAGCTTATAATGCGCATTATTATACTCAATAAAGTTGGATATATAGTTTTGTAAAAATTTATTTGCTTAAAAAAGAGACATGTGCATAAAGAATTAAAGAATTTATTATTATTTCCTCCAAGATTAAATACTAAAATTGTGTTTTCTGTAGAAACTAACCTGGAAAAACATACTATGTATCTTTTAAAAAATAAATTAAATAGTTTGACCAATCCAATATGGCATTCTGAAACTATAAGATAAAAGTTTTTTGTCCGTTTCTTTCTCTTAATTCTGCTCAACAGTAATGGATAGAAATAACTTTTATATTATTAGTAAGAAATATTATTTCTGAAGTTACATTAAATTTATAACAAAATTTATTTAATTAAAGAAAATTTGCAATATAAACAATGAAAACACTTTTTTTATTTGCTATATATAATGCAATACTTTATATATCATAGTTCCATTACAGCTGACAGTTTTGTTTGTTTAACTATGTGCCTTGGAATACTTCACTTTATATATTTCATTTACAAAATTGCTAATAATTTCAAATGTCTTCCTCAAAGCTCCTCTTAACCTTATACATCACGCTTGGAAAAAAAGGTGATAAATTTTGATTAATTTAACAATCTTCCTTAGTTTCTAATATTTTAAATATTAAGAGCTCTGAAGAGGACTATTTGAACAGTTGATACTGTCAGCTATTTTGCAAGTGTGATATATAAAATGCATAAAAAAAGTATTTTAACTAGTTATATTAGTAATAATATAATTAAGATTACTAGTCATTTTAAAAACTTTGAAACTAATAACAGTATTTTAAATCTTATTCAAAATTTTGTATTTATTTAGCATAAAGATCCCCCTTGCCCCCACATGGCTATAAATTTCTTATCATTTATATAAAGAAGTCTGTGATAAATTCTATTCATGATTCTCTATAAAGTCTTGCAATTCTTCATTGTATGAATAAATTAGTCATAAATACATGGATAATTTATGTTTGAACACCCAATTACATAAATTAGAGACTATTAAATTCTACTTGTGAACTAAATGATAACATCATTAATTTTTAAGGTATAAATTCCTTTTTAAGACTTGGGAGAAAGGAAAAATATATGGGACTATATAAGAAATCATCTTTTGGGCTATTAATTGAAAAGTCCAGAAAGGAGATCTCAACTCCAAATGTATGTTAGACGGTGAAATTATATTCTGAGGCAAATTCTAATATCAGGTAAGGAATGTCTGAAAATACAGGAGAATACCAATGTTTTTCACAGTAATATTTAATTGTATAAGCACATGTTTAATATTCATACTTTGTCTCTACATAAAAGTATAACATGCAATAGAAGAATACACGGTATTAAGAAAGTCATTCTTTACACAGTGTTAAGAAATTCTCAGTTTCCTTAACATTTCATAGATTATAGTCTAGAAGAGTCATGTTTCATTCAAGTAAAGACAATATTTAAAAGATGACTTCCTGTTGTTTATATAAAAAGTTTAAAATATCATCTTTATAAGATTGAAGATCATTGAAAAAGATTTCCGACTTTTCATTTTATAGTATTAATAAATTTCTATTTTATCAAAGTTACTGGAAAAATAATAATAATAATAATATTAGATTGATTGATAAAATATCAAATAAACAAAAATTATTTAAAAAGATGCTGTAGTTAGATCAGGAAAAAAAAAAAGAAATTGGAACTTGAAAAAGATAAAGCTAGGAATATAACAAGATAATCAAATAGTTTATTGTTTAGGAGTTCCTAAGAAATTCGAGCATTGAAAGTGACAGATAGAGCCGCAATCCAAGGACCTTGAGCTTCAGTCCTGCCACTTTGCCAATGCATCAAACTATACTGGGAAAAGAAATAAAATAATAATTATAGATAAAAATAGTAAATTGTTAAAAAAAATAGATGTCAAAAATAATAGAAAGAATATATAATATAAATAATAAACTTTATATCTATCTACATTAACTGAAAATTACACAGAAAAAAAAAAGATTGTGCAATAATGAAGAAAAAATTGTAAAAGTATTAATTAATTAATTGAGATGTCAATATAGTATATTGATGAAATTCTAATTAAATTATTAAAGGCTGTGCAAAAGTTTGAGAAAATTGGTCGATACAATCTAATATCATTTAGGACACTAAAGAGTGGCCAGTAGGGTTTTCTTCTAAACAATTATGATTCCACTAGAAGAAAAAAAGATCTGATAGAATGAAATGTGAGACTTTAAGAACAATTAGGTTGATCTTCACTGTAGGGATTTCATGTAAATTAGACATGTTCTTCATATCCTAAGATTAGTTTGGATTTAGAAAAGATAGAAAAGCAACAGATGTAATTGGAACACTAAAAATTATTCTTAAATAAAATAGATAATCATATGGTTTTATTATTCAGGAGTTCATAAGAAGTTCATGCACTACAACCCATAGAAGTGGGAGTGATGCATAAATTTAAGCTCTAGAATCTGTCACTCCATGACTAAAAACTATTGTTCAAAGATATATATCAGAGGTGGCCAAAACGTCAACCACGTTCAACCAGTCGACTGCAAGTTTACGTGAACACTGACAAATTGTAGTGATAAATTCAGAGCTGATTTGAATATAAAAATAATAAAAAATAAAAATTCGAAATTATTCTCGTTAAAAATAGTTAAATTTAAATAACACCTGTTGTTATTGTCAATTTCAAAAAAGAAACCAAGGTTGGAAGAAACTGAAAAGAATTAAATTATTTCTGTGTAACACTAGAACTAAAATCTCCATACAATAGTGCCACTCACTACCAGCCAGAGTAATCAATGGATGCAGGAAGGTTTGTGCATAAAATCCCTATCTAGTGTCTATTCATCCAATATCACCAGACTAGTTTCTAGCTTGTGGCTTTCATCAGTGAAGAGCCTTGGATCTGAGAGAACTGCAATTAGATCTTAGGATTTAATGCAACATTCTAGCAGTTATCTTCTACCTTTTTAGCTAATTATAAACTTTGAATCCAAAATGAAAACACAATAATGTTTTCAAACTAAGCTCATAAGCTTGTATAGTTGTATAGATTTGAACTCAGTTCAGCATCTATACTTTTGGTGTCTTTGGTTCTTTAATAACCACAATCACCATAATCCTATTGGACAGGATTGGTATTAAACCATGAAACATCACATGATCACACACTCTTTATGTTTACACAAGCTATTTTTCACAGAGGCAAAACTTTCCATAAAGTAGCGCCACTCAGTGCAAGCCAGAGTAATCAATGGATGCAGAAAGGTTTGTGCATAAAATCTCTATCTAATGCCTACACATGCAATATCACCAGATTAGTTTCTAGCTTGTGACTTTCATTAGTGAGGAACCTTGAATCAGAGAGCTTTATAGACTCGACGCTTTATAGAGCTTTATGAACTTAGCTTTATAGTTAGCTAAAATAGTAAAAGGCGGCTGCTGGAGGGTTGCATTAGATCCTAAGATCTAGGTGTAATGATCTCAGATCCAAGGCTCCTCACTGATGAAAGCCACAAACTACAAACTAGTCTGGGGATATTGGATGAGTTGGCACTAGATAGGGTTATGCACAAACATTCCTGCATCCATTAATTACTCTGGTTTGCACTGAGAGACACTACTGTATGGAAAGTTTTGCTTCTGTGAAAAACAGCTTGCGTAAGCATGTGATGTTTGATGGTTTAAGAACTAAAATCCTTAGAAATATTTGATTGCCATTTTCCAGAGGAGAAATGAAAATAACTTGTTCTGGAGAAACAAGGATTTTAATGAACTGACTTTAAAACAAAGAAGTTGTGAACTTTTTAAAACACTTCATCTAGTTAGAAAATGAGATTTAAAAAGGACTTTTTCCTATTTATGAAAGAAAATAGGTGTCAAAGCGAGAAATGAACTTTATGTCCAATTATTGTAAAGACTATTAGCAGAGAAAATGGGGATTTTACAAGGCACAGAATTAGAGTACTTTTGCAAAAAAAAAAAAAATTATTGTTATGTTTTTTTTCTCTCTCTAGCAAATTTTTGACATCATGCTAGGAGGGGGGGGTGTTTTAAATTTCCTTACTCATATTTACTTATTAATTATACAAATGAATCAAAAAATGCAAAAACAAAAATTTTATAAAAATCAAAAAATAAATTCAAGATTTGTTATATTTTGGTAAAAATATTAGTTGACTAACTTTAATTTTGTACAAGACCAATTCTAGAAAATAATTATTTATAGATAATTTAATAATTATAATTTAATAAATATTTTATAAAGTGACAAGACAAATTGTAATACTAGAGGCTGAGGTAATTTAATAGTAGTCATAGTAAAAAGTCTGACAGTTTGTATCTTATAGAAAAAAAAATCACCACTTCGTAAGGATCTTCTAAAAATGTCACCAATATTTGTATCTAAAAAGCCCTTAAAAAACAAACAAACACCAATTTGTACATACATTCTAAAAACAAAACAAAACTTCAAACCATTATTTTTTTCCATTCCAGTTTTCATTTCAGCAAAATAACATTTTTTTCTAGTTTCCAGTTTGAAGCCCTGAAAAAAACATAGCCCGCAGGTACCCTTTCACCAAAAGTCATCACCAAATGTCTAAAAGTTTGGGCACTCCTGATATATATATACAGAGAGAAATAAATTAGCATTAAATAGAGTAAATTGGTTACTTTGTTGGATATATTGAAAATCAAAGATATAAATTGGAAGGAAAGTAATTTATTAATAACGAATATGACTACAAATAGTCGAAAGCATGCTTAGCTTTACATGATGTTATAAATAATAATCTTTCCTCTTAAACACAGAAAATGTGTTTTATATTGAATTACATTAAAAAGAATTTAAATTATTGAATTACTAAGAAAAATGTATATGGATCAGAAGATTGCATATGGTTAAACAGTCTTACAGAAAAGATTTAAGGGAGGGTGGTGTCTATCTCCTGTTTAGTTTCATCTACACATAGAAATAGTTAAATGAATACTGTTATGATTGATTATAATATAATCAGTACAGGGAGTAGAGAGATTTCTTTGTATCATATTTGGGTGCAATGCCAGATAGTGAAGCTAAGCTCTGTCTAATGTTATGTGAGATTGACAAAGCTCAAAATGAAAATAAATGCAAGTACCACTAAAGCAATAAAAGTAGACTGGCAGAAGATAAAAAGCATATACTGGACAGAATATTATAGAATTGATATTTTAAAATAATTGGGTAAATAATGGAATGATCCAAGTAGCAATAAAAATATCTGGAGTAAGAACTGCAATGGATAAACAAGATTTTAATATGAGGACAATATTCTATGGATTATGATTTAAGAAAGAAGTTTGAAAAATGTTTTACTTGAAATACAATTTTATACAAAGCAGAAGCTAAGACAATTTTAAAAAAAAAGGGAGAAGAAAAATGTAGAAATGAAAAAAAGATATATCAAAAAACAATATCAGGAATGTAGAAATGTTAAAAATATGGGGGGAAAATGATTATTTTTCAGTGAAATTGTAAAGAAAAAGAGGAACCAGATTGGGCAAATATCTAGAGACAGAAGGATTACAAAAAATGTACCAAAAGAATTGGTAGATAATACTTGGAAATGAGATGGAAAAAAGAAGTTACTGGTGAATTTAAAGAAAGAAATAGCTATGAATTTTTAAGATAGAGAAAAAGATAGAACTACGAAAACATAGTCAGTCTGGTTCAGTATTAGGGTCTATCTTCTTGCAAATGACTAACAATGATAATTATTTAAATAATTTATATCTAAAAACAAAAAATTGAGCTTCAATTAAAATCATTGCATCAAGGGTTCTTATGAAAAAACATTATAATAGTAATTTAAAAAATAATAAACATTGAAGATCTCATTAATCGAAGATATAAAGCAGTTTCTCTTTTAGTCGAAGATATAAAGCTGTTTCTCTTTTTAATAATAAACATAGAATTCAATATTGTTAATGACGGTATATGAAAAAATATTGTAGATCTAAGAAAAACTATAACTATTTCAGCAATGGTTCCAAATCTTCCATTGGAAACATTAAATTATAGTATTATTTAATTATTTGACAACTACTTAATCTAAGTGATTACTTAGCTATATCTGATTAAGCTCTATGAATTAAAAAAATGCAAGAATAACAGAACAAGACTCGAGTAGCATTAAAATAAAAGCATCAAATATCTGTCAAACTGATAAATCCTAAATCAAGGCATGTTTTATTTTAAAGATAAAATAACTTCTCAACTTCAAATTTACTACTTACAACAAATACAACATAAAAATAAAACTTACCTGTATTTTCAGTTTACTTTTAGATCAATTCTGAAACTTTTTTTTTCTTACATCTGTGATGTTTGTGAAGCAGTATGCTTCCAAACATTTGTCACATGACAATGTGGAAAAGATCGATTGGTGCACACTGAAACAAGATATAAATAAATGATTTGATTGTACATATAAAAATAAATTTATTTATAAATAAATAATTTTAAATAATATTTTCCAAAATAGAAAATTAAAAACTGAATTATTTATTTAGAATATGATTTTTTTTTAAAATCAGCTTAACTGCTACCAAAATATCATAAAGGAATATGTAGAGAATCCAACTGAGATAGAAATTCATACCAGTGACTTCATAAATATAATAAACACCTTCATACTTCCCCATTCTTTTTAAATTCACTTAAATAAAAATATAATAAAATACAAATGACCCCCAAGATGCATTTCATGCTGAACCAGCACTCATCAGTTGGCCCAGGTCACTATCTCTCATATATATCTTTATTATATGAAAAGTATTTATCTAGAGTAAATTGTTACATTTTCATTTACCATTGTCAAACTTCCTCCACTCACAACTTTAACGCCATCCATTTCGGATAAATACAATAATGCATCGTGGGGGTTTGCCTTTTATTATATCTTTATTAAAGTGAATTTAAAAAGAATGAGGAAGTATGGGGGTGTTTATTATATCTATAAAATATTATACATGGAAAAGAAGTTAATAACTCTGTGTGTAAAATAAAAAAACTCAGATATATTAATCTTTAACAAGTTTAAAGTTTATATGTGTGCTAGAGATAATCTCTAGTTTCGAAAATGATTAGTAATAATCATTATTTGCATTTATCTGAAATGGATGACATCAAGGTTGTGAGTGGATGAAGTTGGACAATGATAAATGAAAATGTAACAATTGACTTCATAAACTTCAATTCTGTCATAGTATCAATCACAGAAATGAAGTCATTGACTACATCATTCATAGTTTGTTTTTATTCACATCTACAGAGATCAGGGTTGTTAAATTCCATTTTTGAAATTTTTAGATGAGATTCCAATTGTATATAGAAAGATCAAATTCAATTGGCTTTAATGTGGGATCTAGGGGAAAAAAATTAATTGAAATTTCATAAGTATTCCATTTTTTGTACCATAATTTTTCAATTGTAAGTTCTTTGTTGAACATTCTAAAATGGGATCTTAGTTTAAGAAGAGTCTTAAGTCATGAAATTACATGGAGTTACTGGCAAATCTCATCTACTTAAGAGCCCTTTGTATTCTTTCTGTAAGGCAACTTCTCTTCTGGTAATTGATGGAGAAATATGTCCAGTAATATTTCTCATAATAATACTAATTGAAGATCAAAAAAATTAATGTTAGAAACTTTTCTCTATACAGAGACACAGTATTTGTCAGTAAGATATGCTACTGCTATGGAAGCAGTCGATAAAATATTTGCATCATAATCCCAAAGAGTGCAAGCCAACTATCTAAAGAGATTATTTCTAGAAATTAATTTTGGTTTAACTTGAGATAAATAAGGTAAGTAGTTAAGCTATGATCCAATATTACTTCTAAATAGCATGAGCATAGCATTGTATTTTAGTCTATAGATGTAAAAAATTACATTCAGATTACAAGATGTTTGTCTACTGTTTAGATGAAAAATTGTGCATGATGTGTTCAATGGATCCCTATTGTAAAGTTAAAGCAACACCATCAGCATAGTTGAATTTCTTTCATTTTGTTTCTAAAACATCACTAATAAATATATTAGATAAAAATAACTGAAGAAGTGATTGTTGTAAACCATTCTGTGAAATTTCTGTAGCTACTACAATCAACATTTAGTGTCTATTGAATTTGTCTATTGGAGAGAATACTGTCAAATTAATAGGTTTTTTTTTTTTTTTTGTATTCAAAAATTTAAAAAACTTTTTAAAGACCAATCATTTTTCCAAACAGAATCATAAGCTGAGATTATTTTTAATTTATTTTGAAAGTCTTTTTCAATATAAATTAGTTCACATGAATTTCTTCCTGGCCTAAATCCAATTGCTCTATGGGTAGATGGCTCTCAACTATTTGGAAAAATTCTGTGTTAGGTAATATGATTAATCAAAAAGCTTTGTGTGATAATTTATTGAATAACTCCTGTGTTTATTTGTTTTAAAACAGCTATAGTTTTGCTTTTATATTAAATTTTTGGAATAATTTCTGAACTCATTTAATTTCAAGAAATATTATTCAAAAACAATAATAAATAATAAAATTGACATCAAGCAGTTAAACCAAGAGATTTTGATGATAAACATAAAACCTAATGGCTATTCTCACACAGGTTGAGATTCTACTAGTAGTCAGTAAAACACTAAAAATCGATATATTTTCAGTTGTTGTTTTCAATTACTCCCCCTTCCCTAATTATTCTAAAGACATATATCTAATACTAACTCAATAAGACAAACCAAAATATGAATTAGATAATTATATATATTCAGTGCTTGAAGACAGGATTAGACTAAATAGGCTATAGTTTGCCATTACTTGACATCTCTTAACAATTTTATCTAAAATCACAACTGTGGAACTGTTTTTAGTAAACTCAATCACAATCTGGGTTTTTTTAAAAAAATTCATGTTATTTTTTTTCTTTATAAAAAATATTTTTTGGGAAAAAAAAAGTTTATTAATTGCATATTCACACAATTCCAAGAACATTTGTCTAGAGCCACCTACTGTAAGCCTCAATAATCAGTGGACCCTAGAAGGTAAGTGGTACAATATACCATCACAAAAAGCTTTCTAGCTTTCACTTTAATGCATTTATGTGTCTAGCGGTCATCCTCTGCTCCTTTACAATATACAAGCCAATAGGGTTTGAACTAAGTCAACTCTCTTACATAGTTATATAGACGTTTATCTTTTAAAGTTCTGTTTAATGTCAACTGTAGATTAAGGTAAGAGAATTATCCTTGAGTGCATATAATTGTCCATAATTCCAGAAGTCCAAAGTCTTATTTTATGACTGCAGATAGCCACTAAAATTGCTTAAACAATTATCGTCTTTAAATAAAATATTCAGAAAAATAATATTTACCTAGTACTACATAATCTTAGATCATAAAATGGATGCTCAAAGAAGTTGGATTTCATGTCCACCCTATCAAGATAAAACAATAGACTTTAGCCTAAAAGTTTGAACACATCATTAATATGCTTATATAGTATCCATATGATATCAAATGAAAAATAGTACTTTTTTACCGAATTGCCAAATCAAAAATACTGAATATAGAAGTTTAAGGAAGATATTTTTTTATCTGGAAGCATTCTGATATTCCTTTAGCATTATATATTACCCAACTGATGAAAAATTAATAAGTAAATCTTGCTATATTGTATCTTTATACTATTCATAATGATCATTCTCTGACTGCTAGCATCAACTATTGTCTTAGATAAATTGTTCAACCAATCTGGCAGCAAAAAAGTGTTACTAATTATAATAAAAATACTTATTCATGTTCTTTGTGATTATTTTCAAAAAACTACTTTCCTATTTTATGAATTAAAATCTTTTCGGAAAAAAATAAATCTATATTAACTATTTTGAGTAAATAAATATTATGATTAGGTATATAAATTGATATAAAGAACTATCTTCATTAAAGGTCAGGTCTATTTTTATGCTTTCCCAAATCTACTACTCCAACTAGTAACATTCATGTACACAATAGAAATAAATTCTAAAACACTAAATTCACTCTACAATGCTAACTTTCTTCTTCATGTACCCTCTTCAAAAGAGGAGATGGCAATTAGCGAAAACAACTTTTCATGATTTTTGATTATGAATATTCTCACAATCGATCTTTAATCACTCTCTGATATTATCTATTTATTCTCTTTTTTTCCTCAATCTTTTCCTTGCAATCTTTCTTATAAAGTTAGTTATGAGATATTAAAGTTTTTATATATTTATGGTTACAATCTTTGAGTTTTGATTCAATCTTTTGAAGTACTTTCTCATTTCTTATGAACTGATGCTCATGTTGAATAATAGTTCCTTTTCAAAAGCGATTGTCATCACTGGCAGCTTTAGTCACCGCTATGATCAGCGCTACCAAAGTTATTTGCCTTGGAACAAATAATCAGAACATATATGATCCAGGAAAGTAGACATTTGTCAATGCTCATGATTATTAATTGTAGAACCATATAACTTTACATTTCCAAACTAAAAGCTAAGGATGTATGAACATATTACATACAAAAAATAGACCATTTCTTCAGCCAATCCTCTAGCAACAAGTACTACAAGTTCATTAGCTTGATTCAACTATTATACAAAGTATTGTTGTTAAACAAAA
The DNA here is from genome assembly GCA_028023455.1 of Epiperipatus broadwayi. Taxonomy (NCBI): domain Eukaryota; kingdom Metazoa; phylum Onychophora; class Udeonychophora; order Euonychophora; family Peripatidae; genus Epiperipatus; species Epiperipatus broadwayi. The sequence continues at coordinate 6,428,038 of JAQFVV010006260.1, read as the reverse complement.
CTAAAATTAATATTCTGCATGAAATCAACCTGGAGAAAAGAAGAAAGGATTTGAATTGTACAACATTTTCAAGATAATCATTCTGAATCGCATCAAAAGTATAATAACCTAGGAGTGTTGAAAAACAATCTGCAGTCCACAACTTCTGATTATCCACTAATAATATTTGAATAATTTTAACCTAAATTTTTCAAATCATAGCACTCTGGAAAGTCATTAGTTTAACTTTTATGCTACGTAAAGTATTATTTTTAACACATTTAATCCAAAAAGAATCAGATCAATTAAAAGAATTAAAAATGCATTCATTTTTACTAACCTAAAAATATTTTGAAATATGCAATGATAATTTATCAACAAGAATCCTCATATGTTTATAAAGTAGGGAATTAAAATGAATAAACAAAATGTAATATTTAGTATATTCATAACTGTTTATATTTGATTAGCAATAAACATTCTAATAACATTTTTTTAATATCCATTTTAACTTATTCTGGCGTTTTTTTTATCTGTCTCTGATAAAATCTTCTAACTCAATTTCCACTTCCCAATTTCCAATCTAGTTGAAATTTTGCATAAAAATGTATTCCCGATAACAATAAACTTCTTTTAAATTTGCAAATAATTTTAATAAAATTTAGCAAAAAATGTAAATCTTTACTTTTATACGAGTTTCAATATTCTTTACAAATTTTCCTATCTGGTAGTATTAAATTATATCTAAACTTTCTTCATTCCAAATTTCTGGGTCTATAAATAACTAGAAAATAAAATATAAAAGCACTAAAAAGTAAAAAAAATAATACATTTTCTTCAGTTTTCTTAATACTAAAGAAACTTTATTTTTAACTTTTTAGTGCATTATGAAAATAAAGCATTTCTTTTTTTAAAAAAAATAATTGTACTTATTTTAATAAAAAGATCAAGAGATTCAAAATTGTTTTAATTTACGATTGGGAACAAAGATATAACAAAAGAATTCTAAAATATTTATTTTTGTCTAATTTTATCAAAAATGCACAAATGTAAAAGCAAATTTATCAATTATTTCAGACATTAATTATAAATTTTACCAATCACAGGCAGTTCCAATCTATTTTTTACTTTATTTCTACTAACACACAAATGTATCGTTTTGTTCTTTTTTATACAATGTATTAACATAAAAAACTAAAATTAAAGTTTTTAATTTAAAATGAATATTTCAAATTATTTATGACTACAATAGTGACTAAACTTTTAAAATGATAAACATAAAATGGACAAGTCATGTGATTTCCTTAGTGTTTCCTAGCTCAAATGTTCTGTTTTTCAAATTTATCATCTTTGTTTATTTGTCAATGATTTTAAATGAGTTTATTTTTCTGAGAGCCTATCTTTTATTTGTACAGAACTAATTTCAAGATTTGTTTCACAACCATATTTCAGAAAATTTAAGCAATCTTTTTCTACATTAATCATTTTGGTTAGTACCACTTCTATGTTTTTATGCACTTATAGAATGGCAGAATTGGGTCCAAGATTCCTCACTGCGGTCCAGTTCTGTCGCTCCAAGACTTTACTTCTTACAACTCTTGAGCAATAAAAATGTTTGGTTATTATTATTATAGCAGTGATTTTTCATGTATTTCATCTTGTTTTTATCCAATATCTTCAATTTAACATCAAATGTGACTTAAACATTAGAATAGATTCTAATGGGTAAACTATATCATGTCAGAAACTATTAACTTAGCAGTGATAACAAATGACTATATAAAAAATAAAATGAAATATTTTTATCTTATTTTTTATAATTAAAAAAAAAAAACAAGTAATCTTAAATTCATGCTGAATTAACGTCAAAGCAGTTATCATACTGAGAGATGATGAGGTAATAAACATTATATTTGAGAATGAAACAAAAAGAGAGAAAAAAAAATTGTAATATGTATTTTTAAATAAATATGTAGCAATTTTACATATATTAAATTCATTGACAAAAGGCAGATTGACAAGTTACACAAAAGAGATTTATAATTAAATTTTGAAGATGTATCACAAAACTTTAATGAGGCAATAATTGGTAATAATATAAAAAACGAATAAAATAATGGAACACTGATGGGAAAATTTATTATGAGATAGACTTGATATTTTTTTTTCTTCTCCTTAATATTAAAAGCATATATAATTCAAATTTTCCATTCTCTCTTGACTGCTCAACTTAATAAAATATTCTTTTATTTGCAGTTATTCAAATAATTTTATTTTCTTACCCAAATGTTTCAATTGAATCTGCAGCTTTTATCAGATATGTTTTAATATTTTAAATAGCTCTACATGAAAAGTAACAGCTCACTGATGAAGGTTTACAGGTGGAGTGAAACAGTTAAAAAAAATAGTAAAATTGCTTGAAAAAGAGCAAAAAAAAAAAATGATGTTATTGCAATATTAAGATTTATTAAGTATTGGGAATTAAATGTTTGCTTAGCATATATATATATGAATAACCGGTCGTTTTCTAATCTATCGTGTCAGCCGCTTGATGGCACTATTTATATGCAAAAGCACATAAATATGCATTTTATGCGACCACCGCCTTCCAGGCTTATATATCTATACAAAAGCACAGAAAGAGGCCCTTTAATACGCTGCAGCCAATGGCGTTAATTTCTATGCTATAAAGCACAGAAAAGATACCGTTTATTAGCGGCCGGCCTGCTTTAATGTTATGCATTTTATCCCAATGCTCACAGTTCAATGTTCACTACAGTATCATGTGAGGGTGTCTGGACTTCAGCCTACCACAACTTTTCAAATATGCATGTCAAAGGAATTAGCTTATAAATCATTTGACCTATTATTACCTCATAATAATTGTCAACCCATCACCATGCTTCCTTACTCAACATTAGAACCTTCAAATCAATTCGGAAAGGTTAGGTCCAAGCAAGCTTTCAACAAGCTCACGCGAAAAGTCATGTTTTCACAAGAACATGTCCGTGACAAATAAAATGGCTGATAGATTGAAATCGGGCCAACTGTCGTTTACAGAAGCCAGCATGCATGGGGAATTAATTAATTCTACTGTAATAGAATCTTTGCAATAACGTAGGTCAATTGATAAAGTTTTAATTCTTGCGGATGTGAAAAAGCATACCCCTCTGCCTACCTTGCAGGACTAAGATGAAACTTTTCGGGGCCATTTGGAGTTAAAGCGAGTTTTAAATTTTTGGTATCGTAAAATTGTTCTTGACTAAATTATAGAAATTGATGAAGGAAATAGGAATGAATTACGTTAAGCCTTCGGACAAAAAAAAGGATGTATGACTGTGAAAATTCTCATAGTTCTATCCAGAGACCAAAAAAAAAATTGTCCAAAAAATACATTTATTAATTAACCTTTAAATACCCAACAAAAAAGTAAAAAAAAACAAAAAACAATCGAGTTGGAAATTACTAATCGTTCTTAATAGGAGTGCCATTAATATTCATACACATTATCTTTCAAAAATAGCTATTGTAAGAAATCAATCAATAAATTAATAAATAATTATTTTTTTCCTTTTCAAAAATGACCCGAAAAAGTAAAAGACAGTTCAGTAATTAAAGCATTATCAGCATTTTTTTGGCAACACGATGTAGTTGTAAAGTTTTCCGGGAGGGATGGGGGAGGAAGGTCTTGCCATATGGGGAATTCTACTATAATAGAATATTTGCAATAATGTATGTTGATGTAAAATTGTTCCAGTAAATGTTATTAAGGAAATTAATGAATTACATTAACCAGTATGATTATTATTCTTTCACAAAGAACGGGTAGGCCCGGTATGTTATATGTATGTGTTTTTGCTTAGCATCAACACCATCAAGCGGCTGACATGATAGAATACAACACTACTGAATAATCTTATTTATTTTATCATATATTTTTGTGTTTTCAATGAGTACAGTTAACTAATTTAAAAAAACATTAAATCTGCAAGCAGTAAAGAATTACATATATAAACAAAATATCAGAAACTTTGTTATAGAAATAGATTTAAAAACAGAGTTGCTATAGTTGAAGAAAGTAGATGAAAGTTACTTTTTTATAAATCTCCACATATACATTCTAATGCAAATTTTTTTAATACGATTCCTATAATTTTCTAACAGTTTTGATTGTCTTGCAACCTTCATCAGACCTACAATATTTAAACATATAATCATATAAACCATTATTCTATATATATAAAAATACATATTTTATATTATTATTCATAATCATATTTTATTTTTAACCCTATACCTTTACTTCCCCTATTTCCTAATTACTATTTTCTCATTATTTCTTTACTATTTCTACTTTTTATTTTTTATCTTTTTTTTCTATCTATCATTCCACATTACTCTAAAATATTTTTATCACCTTTTTATTTTACTTTTAATACCTATAAGTCTAAGTCTTTTCCTTCCTTTTTATTATTTATCTATACTTATTCTTTTATTAATAATTTTTATTACTATTGCTATCTTTATTCTCTTTTATAATTTACTTATTTATTTTACTCACCTTTTGCATAACCTTCTTTCTTTTTAAATTTAAATCTGACTCTTTTTTTCAAAATCCATAGCCTCTTTTTCGGATACTCTTTTAATACAACTCCCTCTATTACCAATTTCTTTAACTCTTTATCTTATTTTTAAATTTCATATTTTACAAAACTTTATATATATACATTTTTTCTATTATTACTAATATGCCTATAAAAATGTCTTTAGCCCCCCTCCCATATCTATTTAAATTTGGTTTTATCTTCTTAATTAATATAGCTTCTTTTATTTTTCTATCTCTTTTTTTATTAGTATATCCAATCATTCTTATGCTATCGCTTTCAAATATATGTCCTGTTTCGATAGCATGCATGTAAATTGATGATTTTTTATCATACCAATGCTGAATCAATCTTGTATAGATTGAATTTTTTTGTTTCTCCTGTATATTTAGTTATCTTATTACTCTTACATGATCTACATTCTATCTCACATGCTCCATTTATATGCTTTTCTATTCTTTTAATATATTTATTACCTAATATATCCATTACATTTCTCCTTTTTTTATTTACTATCATATATTTAATTACATTATTATACTTTTTATTAATGCTCTTTACTATATTATTACTATATGTTTTAATGCCTATACATCCTTTTTTATGCTATCTTTCTTATATTTTCCCTTCTCTTCTTTATTTTTTCTTTTATATCTTTTTTCTGATTTTCTCTATTATTTTCTCTGGATATTCATTCTTTAACTATTAATTCTACCTCTTTCTTATACTCTTCTTCATTTGAACAATAATTAATAGCTTTATATAATCTTCAACTAATACTACTTATTTTATATTTATTATCCACATTAGAATTCCAATTCATTATATTATTATGCACATTCATAATATAATGAATTGGAATTCTAATGAGGATAATAAATATAAAATAAATAATATTAGTTCAAGAGTATATAGAGCTATTAATTATTGTTCAAATGAAGAAGAATATAAGAAAGAAGTAGAATTAATAGTTAAAGAATGAATATCCAGAGAAAATAATAGAGAAAATCAGAAAAAATATGTAATCAAAAAAATAGAGAAGGCAAAATGTAAAAAAGATAGCATAAAAAAGGAAGTATAGGTGTTAAAACATATAGTAATAAATATAATAAAGAGCATTAATAAAATTATTAACAAAAATTAATAACAAATATAATAATGTAATTAAATGTATGACAGTAAATAAAAAAAGGAAAAATGTAATGGATATATTAGGTAATAAATATATTGAAGGAATAGAAAAGCTTATAAATAGAGTATATGAGATAGAATGTAGATCACATAAGAATAAGATAAGAACTAAATATGTAGGAGAAATGAAAAATTCAATCTATACAAGATTGATTTAGCATAGGGATGATAAAAGATCATCAATTTATATGCATGCTATAGAAACAGGATATATATTTGAGAGAGATAGCATAAGAATGGATATATTAATATACAGAGATAGAAAAATAAAAGAAGCTATATTAATTCATAAGATAAAACAAAATTTAATGAGAGATGAGGGAGGGAGGTAAAGACATTATTTTTATAGGAATATTAGTAATAATAGAAAAAATGTATATTTATAAAGTTTTGTAAAATAAGAAGTTTAAAAATAAGAAAAAGTTAAAAAAATTGATAATAGAGGGAGTAGTATTAAGGGTATATGAAAAAGAAGCTAAGGATTTTGAAAAAAGAGTCAGTTATAAATTTAATAAGAAAGAAGGTTATACAAAAGGTGAATAAAATAAATAAGTAAATTATAAAAGATAATAAAGATGGGAATAGAAATAAAAATTATTAATAAAAGAATAAGTACAGATAAATAATAAAAAGGAAGGAAAGAAATTAGATTTATAGATATTAAAAGTAAAATAAAAATGTGATAAAAATATATTAGAGTAATGTGGAATGAGATAGAAAGAAAAGATAAAAAATAAAAGGAAAGTAGAAATAGTAAAGAAATAATAAGAAAATAGTAATTAAGAAATAAGAGAAATAGTTAAAAATAAAATATGATTATGAATAATAATATAAATATGTATTTTTATATTGTAATGCTTTTCACATTTTGATGGTTTCTGGTAGGCCCTCTTTTTTACACACTATTAAGTTAAAGTTAATCAAGCTACGGATAAGAAAATATCTTATTCCTATTTCCAAAAACATAGCTATATTTCCTCATTAACTGGCCTACTAATTATGACCTACACTGCTGGCGGAATCAGCTTTTTATTTATTTTAATATGGGCGCCTAGATTTACTGTTATTTTAAAGATCGGGGTCTAGATTTACTGTTATTTTAAAGATCTCTATGAATCTCTTCCAGGGCTAAACTATTAAATATAATGGCAAAGATAATTTCTTCAATTAAATATTAATAAACTACCATTAGCAACATCTAATATTCAAATTAAGAATGTACAAAGAGAGTGCTAAATTAATACTAAATATTTTATTAAAATCTATTTAAAATATTTATGCAAGAATTAGTAAAGAAAAAATTGGAAAAGAAAAACATACACTAATCCAAATACTTTTAATCTGATGAAAAGTTCTTGTTCCATTTAAATTCTTCTAGCTAGTTCCTTGAAACATTGAAAATCAGTCATTATCAGTATTACCATTCATGGTTAACGGTAATTGGTCAACAATTAAAGTCACAAATTGGGAATAAATAATCTTAACTTACCGGTAAGCTTGTATCAGCTCTTATAATATACTTGTCTTCATTAGGGATCCCATGTTCCTTGAAATTTAACTGATTTCTCCTGCCGGCATCTTCACATGTCTGGTTCATTCCATAGCTGGAGCAAGAAGCTCAATTGCGATGACCTCTTCGTTGCAAAAGCCGGTGTTCACAAGGCTCCGTTTCCATTCTTGCGTGACGACTTCGTTCAGCAAGTGAGTAGTGTTCCTCTGTATAGGCATTTCACTATAACAGGTCAATCTCACGGAAACCTCCAACTCTAAAAACACATAACCAGAAGATAAAAGAAAGACCTAGATCGAAGTTGTCCTCTTCTTTTTATACCTCGATCCAGTTTTGAAACTTCTGCACATATTATTATCATGACGCTTAGGTTTATAATCTTATACATTTGTTTTCTTTTTCTGGTATAAAGTTCTTTTTTTAATAAATTATTTCGCCATCTTTAATCAACATCCTAAAGGTTTTCTTGATCATAATCTTCATACTTTTGGAATTCTTTTTGTTTATCTGGATTAGTAATCTGCATGCCTTTCTCATTCTTTCCAATTTCAATTTTTATTAAATTACTGATAAATAATTCAAAATAAAAAAAAATCAACTCTCACTGTACATTTAAAAAAAAAAAAATTACACTAAAAAAAAAATTAAAATTGCATCTTTTAATAATTAATAAGATCTTTAAATTCTACCCTGTTTTTTTTTTAGCTTATAAGTATTTTCAAATGCCAATATATTTGTACCTTATATATAAATGGTACAATATGTATATAGAATAATGGTTATATGACTATGTTTAAATGTTGTAACTCTGGTGAAGACTGCATGACAGTCAAACCTGTTAGAAAATTAAAGGAATCATATAAAAAAATTTGCATTAGAGTGTATATGTGGAGATTTATAAAAGATAAATATATGAATATGTAAAGGAATGCAAAAACTAAAGAAGATATAAGAATAATACTTATAGATGAAAGTTGTCTAAAACCATTATAATTAAATATATATATTGTAGGATTATATGAGACAAAGTGAATGAGTTGTGAAGAAAAAGATCAAGACTATAAGTAATGTATACTAAAAATAGCAGTGGGTATAATGATAAAACTTGTTTTAGGTTCAAGCTCTAAAGAGTCTGATAAGTAATACTCCAATAAAAAATAAGACAAATGGCAATTAAATAAAAAGCATTTCCAAGAAATGTTGTCATTCTTATGTCAACAAGTAATCACAATGGTAATGAAATAGAAAATACAAATTAAAAAACTGAAATGGTTATTGAAAATTGATATAAAAATACCTATGGTATGCTAATGACAAATTGAAACATGGCATGGATCTGGGGAAATGATGAAAAATCTGAAGAGATTATAGATCAGGATAGGAATAAAAAGTGAAAAGATTATTTAAAAAAAAATAGTATGCAAAAAATGAACACATGATTTAAATTATATAAGTAAGAGAAGTTTTACATACAGAAAGCTCCAGATCATAAAAAGAGATTTCAATTACTTTTTAAGGTGTAACTGAAACCAAGTTCTGAAACAATATAGTGTGCATGTATGTGCATGTACATCCATCCTATAACAGATACAAATTAAGATTATTTTTTCAAAAAATGTAAAACAAGAAAACAATGAATAACTGATAAAATAAATGAAGATAATAGATAAAAATGTTCAGATAAGAAAATAAGTGAGATTGAAGATAAGAATAATAACTGGTTAATGGAATACTATCACCCAGGTAATAACATTTAATCATCACCAGTACATTATTATGACCAAATGATTATACTAAACCATCATCAATGCATTAAGTTCTCGGAATGAAAGAGAGTAGAGTGATTAAACCATAGAATATTAAGATCAAGTGATATTATTTGATCATCATCAGTTCTCTAAATAAAATTTGATAGAGTAATTAGACAAAACAACATTAGTATGTTCTGTGGCTGAAGGCAGATAAGAGTAATTAGGTAATAGAGTTCTATAATTCCAAATGCTAACAATTGATCATCTTCAGTATGTTCTCTGAGGGGGAGTAACCAAAGAAAAGAATACTATAATCAAATAATGAAAATGGATAGAGTAATTAAGCAATTGTCACTCTCCTAACAATTTATTCCCGAATCTTAATTTGAGAGTTACATCACCACTTTTAATGAGTTCTTACAATATTATGATAATCAATGGATAAAGTAGATGTGAATTATTCAATGAAAATTCTAAAAATGCTTGAATAAATATAGTGTCTTATGAAAAAAGCAAGAAGGGGAGGGGTGCACTAGTAAGATAAAATGGTAAAAAAGATGGAAAAAATATGAATTCTGAAAAAAGCTTAATAATGAATTGAGATGTTAAACAAATAAGCTAGGATAAAGTGAAGAGAAAGAGAATAAAAAGGAAATAGAGAATTTACAAATATATACTGAAATAGATGTTATATCTATTCCATGGTCATGTAAGGCTGAATAAAAGTAGTATTGAAATTATTTAAAGGTACTTAAACAAAAAAATATTTTATAACAAACATTTAAAAATAATGTAATAGGCTAAATTTAATCAATATCTCAAAGATTTGAATTTAAGAAATGACTAAATAATAATAGCTTATAATATATAAAAAAAAAAAAGAATGTAGAAAGCTAGTTTTCGTTATCTGAATCAAAAGAATTTAAAATTAAAAAAAAAATGTATTGAAAATTATAAATGAAAGAATTTATGTTGGAATTTCTGATGGAATGTTACATTACATCAAAAGCAAATAAATAATTAGATATGTAGAAAATAAAACTTAGTAAAAAAAAAAAAAGAAAAAAAACTAATTAAAGCATTTACATTTTGATTTAAACAAACAAACAAAGAGATTAAATAGCTGAAGATTTTATTTTAATCTACCCTATATATATAAAAACATAAGTGAAATAAAAATAGAAGCCAATAAAGCAGATCATTAAAAATTCTTGATATAAATCTGTTAGTAGGGAACTAAAATTCATCCTATCTGACCTCCATTACAAGAAAGAATAAACTATTGTTAAAAATCTTATAAAAACAGAGAATCTCTAGTAAAAAAAATACAGTATTCTGAAAAAATATTAATAATTATTTATTTAACAATAAATTTGCTTTGGCCTAATTAAATATATGTTAAAGAAAAAAAAGAATAGAGTTGAATTTCATGAAATAGTTAATGCGGATTTATTTAACAAGGGAAAAATAGAACTTAATTTTGTAAATTTTATAGTTTGTATTACTGAACTACCCCCTAATAGGCTGACTTATCCAGCCAGAAAGTATTGCTACTGACTGAAATCCTATCTCTGACTACTACTAGACAAAATTAGTTCGATTTCAATCGTGTAATGGACTGCACTAGTGTTCCGCTATGTACAGCACCCCATGAATGCTACAATCGTGGTAAAGGTGTCAGACAAACAGAAAAAAAATTAATTTGAAAGTTTTTTATAACTAAAATTTGACTTTATTGCCACAAAATTTAATCAATAATGCTTAATATACATTATAATTTATATTGTTACAATTCAGCATTAAAATTTCTATTTATGAATGCCCCAAAAAGTTGTAAATTAAAACCTAATAAAACTGGTGTGGCCTATACAGATTTTAGGCCCACTTTTGCATCTTCAGTGATGGAATTCACTGGGTTACTCCGCAATCCTTACACTCGACCATTCTGTATCTTCATATAAACATGACCAGCTCCAACAATATGAATATATAAAATAGATCTCGATTTCCCTTATCTGTGGGCTTTTATATCTTTTTGTTGGAGAAATATTCTAGAACATAAGAATTATTGTTCCTTATCTTTCTAAGCAATTATTTTCAAATCTGGAACTGCTTATCAACATTTTAATCATTAACATTCGTAATGCATTAAATAAGAGGGAGTCCTTTTATGCTTTATCAAAGAAATGGCGTGCTGAGGCGCTTTGAGCCTTATTTGCATATTCACCTAATTCATTTCGAATATTTGCATATCAGTATATTGTTGGAGATTATAAGAAATTTTGTAGTCCTTGATAATGAAGGATAACCCTTCGAAAACGTTCGGAGAAATAATAATTTGTTGATATTTATCTCTAGATATTGTTCTTATATCATATTTTGTTTTCCGAGTTATAATTTGTAATCAATGTGTGTATGATTTATTCTAACAGATTTAAATTTTACATAATACTTTCTGTTAATTTTAGCATACATTTTACTTCTAATCCCATTATCTCTTTATATTCTAAATGTATGTATATATAGCACTAAATATCTATATATATATATATATCAAAACTACAAAGTTTATATTAAAGTGAGAAGTATTTAAAATAAAAATATAAAAACAAAGGCTATATTATTATTGTTATTAAAAAAATTTTGAATATACTTAATGAAGAATGGTAATTCATATTGGGTATAGCAAGGGTCCCCAACCTTTTTGAACTTAAGAGCACATTCTATAATACCGGCCAGGTGGCGGGTACTATTTATTTTTTCAACCATGTAGCGGGCACCATTTATTTTTTCAATGTAAATTTATAGTTGGACATTGTTAATAATACACATAATGTACAAAAAAATATTTATTTCAAAAATAAAATTTTAACATATAATTAATGTTTATATTTTTACTCTGTATAAGTATAGTATGTCCTACAATTTGATTACAATATAATACAATAATTTATAAGAAATTTTCAAAATTAAATTTATTTGTATCAAATAAATAATTTTTTATCATGTTTGGATAGCGGCGGGCACACATAAAATGGTCTGCGGGCGCCATGGTACCCATGGGCATAGGGTTGGGGACCCCTGGGCTATAGATAAGTAACCTGATCAATAGATAATGTGTATATGCTATAGTAAATGGTTAATTATAAAAAATATATACATCAATATTAAAATCTTTTATAAAATTAACATCATTAACTAGTATCTAAAATAAATAAAAATATATTTCTTTTAGATTATTAAATATTTATTATCACAATTTATAAAAAATATTTTTATTTGTGTTATTTTATGGTAAATTAATTGATTTACATGAGCACTACACTTAAGGTGGGAAAACTAATAAAAAAAATGGATTAAAATTTGTCTGCTTGTTAAAAGAGTGTAATTTTAGATAAGAATAAAGAGAAGAAAAATATATTGAACTGAATAACATCTTTAAAACTAAGCTGTGATAATAATTATATGTTTTAATTGATCAAAACCAAAAATATGAATTTCTAAACAAGTAACTAAATGGAGGAATTTATTCCCTCATCTTTTATAATATTTCCTAGGAGTTTGGATGAAGTAATTAGCATAAAATAATGGAATGACACAACATAAATATCTCTCTTCAAAATTGGAAATCTAATCTGGGATAAATATTGTGATGTAAATTTCTCATTTCAAACTTAATGGATACGTAATTTATAATAATTCTGATCAACCAGAAAGCAAAAAGTATATATATAATTGTTTAGAAAAACAAAATTGGATGTGTAAAGCTAATTTTATTATAGTAAATCCATTTGATTATTATTATATCAACTTCAAGGAAATACTGTGGCTCCAAAGATAAACAACAATTTTTATTCAGCATCACACTTTACAAGGCAAATATAAAATGGTAATATTATTGTTTTTAATCTATAAGAAAATAATTTCCCGATGCATTCTTTGTAAAGTAATTTTAATAATATTTGTTTAGTTAATAAAAATAAAATAAAAAAATATTAATTAATGCATAAGTTGCATATTCAAATGTATTATAAAGATGATTTTTAGTTAAATGATTTATTATTATTATTATTGAACAAACATATGAAAATATTTAATTAGTAAAGTAGATTATATACATTAACTTTTGTTATACTTCAAAAATGTACAACTTGGAATAGAGCAGAGATATGTGTATTTTAAATCTTTATTATATGGGAAGTGTTAAATATTAATTCATGAAGTGATATATTTCAGCCATGTTTCACAAATATAATATCCAATACAAAAATGCAATTTAAATCGTAAATGATACATATGAAATTATTTAAATTATCATATAAAAATAAATATTAATAAAAGGTTACGAAATACTAGTTCGTAATAATAAGCCTGTATTTCAGTTATTATAAAGTAGAGATGTCTGCCCATCCCTTGTATATGTATTAAATGAATTATGTCCTGTACACGAGGAGACAGATTGACTTTAGGTCAACATGGGTATGACAAAAATCTCGGCCTCGGTATGGCCCCTGAGCGTTCCATCATCAGAATTCCAATTGGATGGATGGTGGAAAAGTTGGAGTGTGGAGTGGATTGAAGCCTGTCCATTAAAGTATGAAGATTGGCTATCTTAATATATATCTGAGCACTTATTGCACATATGTGTAGAGATGATAATCTAGACCAACTGATGATTGCTAGTTTAGCATGAAATACATATATTGGTGAATGTTTATCTTTTCAACATACGTGTTCAAGTGTATCAGTGATATGAGATAGAGTGGCAGGTCGTGTAAAAGTCTGTGCTCATATACCCTATATATTATAAAATATTATAGTTAAAATTGTAAATTATGAAAAGAGGATAATTTACTGTAATTGTTATCTTTATTTTATTTACTGTATTAATTATAATTACTATAATTCATATTTTGTATAATAAAATTATTATTATTTACCATGGCATCCTTGATCTCTAAATTTATTTGGATTTCTATTTTATTCTGTGAGTTAATGCAAAATCTATCATTGATGGATATTGCATGTGGGTTTGTTATATATTAAGCTTTAAAGCATTCAGATCTGGTACATGTCCGTACTACAGACTGTAATGTCACTGTAACCGGATAAGTGACAGCCACTTGGTTGAACAATAAATATCTAGCTTGCATAGTGTTCATCCTCATCAGTAACAAGTTATAAATAAATGTTTGTAAGTTAGTATATGATCTTGATATCATACCACATTTACATTATCTTTATTTATTCCATTAGAATTTTTGGCTTGCTCAGTTCATGATTAGTTTTATAAAGAACCGAATTCGAAGACTAATCACTTCTTCCAATTTATTAATAGTTTAATAAAGAGTTGCGTAGTTATGTATATATTTACCATGATTCACACTAGTAGTATACTTTGCAAGCTAACTTTATTTTAGATTTATATGCAATGATAGTGAATTTAAAAGTAACTTGAGTAAATGAATTATATTTCTATGAATCACTAATGTGAAAGTATATCCTAGATGCATTAAAGGCATAGGGTATTTGTTAACTGCAAGAAGTGCTTGATCGTATACTTACATTACCTTGGACATTTTTTGAGAATGCCTAAATGCTATTATTTATTAGATACTTGTTTTTTTTACGTGCTCATGAAACATTTAGAAGTAACACTACTCTAAAGAAAATATTAATTATTAATAAAATTTAAAACAATAAAGGATTAAATTACTTAAACAGGAATAAAATTAAATTTGAAGAAACTCTTTCAGAAAATATTGATAATGATATTTATTAAATATAATACCTTGTTTTTTTATGCTTTACAAATATTTGCTAAAGATTGTATATTTTCTTGAGAATAAAAATAAGGAATTTGTATGAATATTATGTTGTGAGATTTTTCAATTATTTTATATAAAAAGTGTCAATCAGAATACAATGTCTATGGTTGGTTCGAACCAGAAATAATTCAAAAGATTCTTGATTTGGCCAGTTATTATAAATAGGGAGTGATGCATTCGTTGTTTTAATCATTAAATTTTATAAAGGATTAACAGTAATAATAAAAAGTCAGATGTCACATGACATATATAGCTTGCAATTACCAACTCCTCACTGAAGAGGCCCATAGGTCGAAACCGGTCTGGGGATGGGGACAATCTAAGATAAAGATGATTTGAATGCCTTCTCTTGTAGTAGCATTTATCATAATAAAAAAAAAAGCTTGTTTAGAGCGTTAGCATGCTCTTAAGTTTACATAAAGGATTAACATAAAGATGAAAAAATATTATAAAGAAAAATCTTTTAAATCATATTAATATAGAAATAGAGTAAACTCGGGGAATATTTCATGATGGTATTCATCAGACAGCATCCAGAGTTTGATGATAACTATGAACTCAACTCTGAAAGATAAAATAATTATATTCTTTATTTAGGATTAGTATGCTTATAGCACAATATTAAAATGTATACTGCATATTTAAGGTATATTCCCATATAGTCATAGTTTAGTGTGATATTATTTATCCTCCTCATTATCTGACCATCACAACATATATTTATAATACAAATAAAATGTCCGTTAACATTTGATTTGTAAAAAGTTTTTTTTATTATATAAAAATGTATTTAAGTGACATTAAGAAACGATGAATCACTAAGGAATGGCAGAAGCAGTATAAAAAAGTTATTACGCTTAAATGCAAACATTATTTTTATATATATTATTTAATATATAATAATAAAAAAAAAAACAGCTTGGATGATTAAAAACATAGCTGCAGGAATAATCTACTAACTGATGATAGAGAATATATGTCAAATGTACGAATAAATAAATTTTCATCTCCACTAATTGGAAAAATAAAAATGCAATAGGCTGAGCAATAATGAAGAAGTTGTGAAAGCTATAATTGGGAAGAAACTGGCAAGGCAGACAAATTAAAAGGATCTCATTAAAGTCACACACACAAAAAAAAAAAAATGCTAATGGTTTTATTGTTTAGTTCATAAGAAGTTTGAGCACCATAACTGAACATCAGAATTGATCCTGGGACCTCCTGATCCCAGAAGAGTGCAGTTACGATAGCATTAGAGTAAAGGGTTTTATTCAATGGAATGAGATTTTAGAACAAATGATGTAGTCACACATATAATGAAAATGCTATTAAATATTAGATAGATAGATTAGGCATATTCTTATTTGGAGAACATTTGGATTTACAAAAGAAAGAAGGGCAAAATAAAAAATAAGCAGTGAAAACTATAGTTGAAGATATATAGCAAAAGAAATTAACAATTATTTTGCTAATAATTATAAAAGCATTGCATAGAATATGTTGGATAAATTGAGAAAAAGGTATAGATTGGGGAAAAAAATGTTTTAAAATATTTATAAATAAAGAGATAAATTTAAATAGTTCTTGAAGAAAATTGGATACAGAAAAAGATATTGTCCACCTGCTTTATATATATATATGAGTTAAATGGTTGTTTTGACAAGAATTGAATTTGCATTGGAGTGTGAAGACCTGTATTATTAAGTCAGTTCTTACAAATAATGAATATGGATTTTAACCAAAGATGTGTAGGATTGACAAACCTTGTAGAAAGTTAAACTATAAATTCATAAAAAAATTACAGCTATAAAAATAGATGGTAACAAGAAAAATTAAGAGGATTACAGCTATAAAAATAGATAGTAACAAGAAAAATTAAGAGGATTATTTAGAAGTTAGAAGCGGCTGGAAGGAGAAACGCTGCTTTTGGCCCTGTAACCTGAATGCTTCTGTGTGTTGACACAGAAACAGCGCCTCTTGTGGCCGCATTACACGGTCGAAACAACTACCTTAAATTATTATATTTTATTGTGACGATACCAAATTCATTACATATGCAATTATAGTACTATATTTTCCATGTACAAAACCTTAACACTTATTATAAGCATTTTTAGACTATAAATTGATATCATTTTTAACCCAAATATATTTTAAAATTTAATTAAAAATAAATACAACTATTATTAACTACAAGCATATGAAATAATTAATTCCTTTCCACTTTTTTCCATTTTACTGCATATATTCTAAACACTTATTTAAAAGTTGGTTAACCAATAATAGTAAGTAATGATAAGCAAATGAGAAAATTACAAAGGCTAAATAAAAAGTTTTTAAATAAGAACATGTTATTTTGTGACTCATTAAAATTATATCGGACTTTATTAAATGTTTTGTATAGAGAATAACTTTAAATGAAGTAAAAAAGTGGACAATCATGGAAAGCCAGATTTAAATTTTAAGAAAGTGTGGATCTAGAAAACAATGGAAAAAATAAGATAATGTGAAAGTGATAAAAAAAAATGTAAAGCTTGATTTTTTGAAAAAAAATTTAGGAAAAGAAACTGGACTGAGCATGTATTTATAGACAGAGAAATTAAAATAAGATGGTTTTAAAGAGACTTTAAAGAATATGAAGAAGAGATAGAAGCAAAAAAGTTGATTATATTATGAAAAAAATAATTATTAATTTTTAAGAAGAAAAGCAAATGGTAAAAAGAATGGAGATGATTTATTTGAAATAAAAGACTTAGCTTTTAGCAGATTGCGAATGCTAATGATGAAATATTACAATAACTTAAAAAACAATTGTGGACATAATAAAATAATAATAAAGAAGATAATGTTCAAGAAATATATAATAAAAGATGATACAAGAATTATTATTTTAGAAATATATAATAAAAGATGATACAAGAAATATTATTCTATTATTTCTTATCAAATGAGTTTTTTTATTTAAAATTTATCCGTTGAGTAATTAAAGAATGCTTTCATTTCACTTATCAGCAAATTACATTAAGCATAAATCATGCATTTTAAGCTTTTTCATAATAGTAAAAACATAAATTTACACCTCTTTGTTTTAAATGTCATTTATTAAAAATGGCAGATAAAAATAAAAGTTGTGATCAATTTGATTAATTTGTTTATTATGCATAATCAAGAATTATAAGTAGTCAATTACTTGGTAAGTGATTATGCATAATTTGCAATCATTATTACTTTCTACAATATGATTTATCCATGAAAACATGAAATTCAAGATTAAGTTAACAGAATAGTATCCAAATATGAAAAAAAAATATGTAAGCAAAAACTTAATCAGTAAACAATAGATAAATTTATAATTTATTTTAAACAGGGATTCATATAAAACTAACATTAAAAGCAAATTTAGTAATTGACTTTATTCAATAAGCAAAGATTTTTCATTCAGTAAATGTCCTAACATATTTTATAATGATATATAATAGCCAACTTACGAATAATAAGCTGACAATACAAGACTCATAACTGTTTCAAAGAACCTGTAATTATCAGCTGGACCTCCTTCATACATTCAACTCTCCAACATTTTTCAAAAGACCAGAAAAAATAAATGATAGCTATGTAAAAGCAATAAAACATAACTCTCCTAAAAATAAAAAACAATAGAATGATTTTTCAATAAAATAAAATATACACTAATTGCTTTAAGTAAAAGTATTATAATTATATATATATTGCTTATAAGTATTATAATTCAAAACATTATTTCCAAAATATATACAAAGTATCACAAATCTAAGCTTGATACAATAATTACACATTGTTTTTCTGAAGGTTTGTGATGATGGTATTCTAGCTGTATTTTTATATTGGACTATTTCCATCATCTAATATGTGTGTTGAGTGTCTTTAGAAAAGTTTAATTTTAGTTAAATATTCCAAATGCATTCAACTGTTAGTAATATCACAGCAAGCAGGTTAGTATATGCACCAACTGTTAGTAATATCACAGCAAACAGGTTAGTATATGCACTAACTGTTAGTAATATCACAGCAAACAGGTTAGTATATGCACAATGTTTCGAGAGGTATTTTTCTCCCCTCTTCTTCAGGTGTTGCTGACCTGACCAGTGACAGTACTAGCATGGGATTCGAACCTGGGTCCTTAGATTCTTGATTATTGAAGTTTAAGGTAACGCTCTAACCAACTGAGCCATCCTGCCAAAGGCAACAGTATGTAGTAATTTCATATCTATGAGGTTCCTCCTGATTTCTCTACTTTTTCCTCAGAGCAAAGTTGATTAGTGGTTTCCATACATTATGTATAGTCACACTAGGTTGGCTTATGGGATTTTTTTGCCATTGTCATGTGAGCAGCTTCTTTAAATTTTCTTCTTTGTACCTTTTCTTCTTTTTCCAATATTTTTGTATTTTCCCAATCGAACGTATGTTCATTGGTTCTTACATGGTCTGCTACCTTAGACACATCTGTTTTCTCTCTTCTAATCATCAGTTTATGTTCTTGCAAGCGCTTTTGAATGTGATATTACTAACAGTTGGTGCATATACTAACCTGTTTGCTGTGATATTACTAACAGTTGAATGCATTTGGAATATTTAACTAAAATTAAACTTTTCTAAAGACATTCAACACACATATTAGATGATGGAAATAGTCCAATATAAAAATACAAATAATTACACATGTTTAGAAAATCAGAATTTATATTGATTACTATAGACATTGGATTTTTTAAAATAATCACTTTTAATAAAAAGCTGAAAACAAAACAGAAACCTATCTTTTGATAGAAATTTGAAATCTAAATAAAAATCTCTTAAATTTGTAGGAAAATTCTTTCTAAAGTTAAAAAAAAAATTAAAGAAATAATTATTGTATTTCTGAATTATAAGAATTAGAAGACACGGAAAAGATATTTCTATTTTTTATGAATAAAAACATTGATTTAAATTATAAAAAGAAAAACTATCTTGATCAAAAAGTAAAGACTAAAATTTCTCAACTAATGATGCCAAAAACCCCAACAATTAAAAAAATAATGAATGCATGATGACTCTGAATATAGAAAACGAGGGATACTGAATAATGTTATGTATATACAATGAATCGTTAGTTTAGTATATGTCAATAATAACTAATGAGAATAGCTAGAATTTTATTTTATATAAAAAGATTTGATTTGTTCCAAAGAATGAAATATAAAATACACACAATCGTTAAATGAGATGCTTTATATATGCAGAAAGCATAAGTATAAATACATTCTAATTTACTCTTGGAGTTCTGTCTAGTAATGTGTCTTGGTAACAGATGAAACCGATTCCCTTGAAACTGGCTCTGAGAATCTTATCTTGCATTATCATACATTGCAATTTTTAAGATCACTATTATATATATATCATTTAATATCTATTTTCATAATAAGCTCAGTAAAAAACTTTTAATATTCTGACTCGTATAAAAAGTTGCAGCTCTTTAATATAATAAATTATAGAAATGTTTCATTTTCTATTATGAGCTATCTATGAATTAAATAAAATATACAAAAAATCATTTCCAATTACCATAAATTCATAATAAGCTGCTCACAATAGTATCATTATAACAAAATTGTTACATATACATTAAATGAGAAAATATGTTCAACACTTACAGGTTGAAACATATTAAATGCATATAAAGATATCTGCTTGAAGACATGTAGAGCAATAGATTAAATACTATGATCATGTGATAAAGATTGATCATCAATGGCGATAAGACTTATTTAATCTATTCTCTTAACACAACTTAGACTAGCATTTGAACTTTAGACCTACATAATTTACAAACTTTAACAAGCACTTATATTGTTAAGATGCAAACATATTTATCAGACTAATCATATGGTATCCTGAAGAAATTGATAAATTCATAAACATTAATATATTCTCCAATACATTTAGGCTCAATTTCATCTATATTAGCTCCATCTTCTATTTACCAAATTTCTTATAACATTTACCATATAATAAAGATGGTTATTCATGGTTATGTGTAAATATATAATCAAATGGTTTTACTTTAAGAAATTTAAGAACAGGAAGTGGTAGAACTGGACCCAATCTATGAACCTTAAGTTCCAAAGTCTAACATTCTACTTTAGCATTAAACTGCATCGGGCATTATCCAGGACTGACTTTAAATAATACCATACTCTAAGTGGTAGTATTTGTTGCCATTATTATGATAAATCTCATTAGAAAATAGTATGAAGGTACAGTATCTTTAACAAACTGGACAAGAGAGAGTAAAATAATTTTTTTCGCCACTGATAAAAAACAATAATCAAGACAATTTTCCTGGGAGTTTTATTTCAAAGTGACATAGTTGATCAGAATGAAGATTTGTAAATCTATTATCATTTTAAAGTATAGTTATTAGTAATAGGTGTGCATCTCTTAAATTGTAATTTTTGCTTTCGTACTGTCATTAGTTATTTATCATATTTTTTTCCCAATCAAATATAATAGCATTCAGATTACAAAGCTTTTCTTGATAGAAAGTTTTTCTTTACTCTCTTCATATCAATTGTCACTAATGTCCTCTTTTCTTCCAACTCCAGAATCAAAGAATCAAGACAACAAATATAAGTTGCAGTGCGTCTCTCCTATGATTGGAATTGCACGTAATAGCCACTGGTTTTATTCATTGATTGCTTATGTGGTTTCTGAAGTTGTATTTTCAAACTGAATCATAATACAAAAGTTTCACTATAAGAAACTAATATTTTGGACACAACAGCGATGGTTCTATTTTTGCAATTTTCATTTTTACAAAAAGCAAAATTTTAAATGTTAATAAGAATTAATATCAGTATTTAACATTAGATTAGAATATGGAAGAATATTATTGAACTTCATCAATCTGTTTTGGTAAGCCATTGAAGATAATGCCCAACAAACAGCATAAAAAATTGTAAACCTTTTTTATATTAAAAATAACTACTGACTCCAAGTTCTATAGAATATTTAGATTATTCTCTCTCTTTTTTTATGAGCATAATATATATAAGAAATATTTTGATATCCAAAAAAATCAATATTCTTTCATTATGTCCAACACTTCTTTCATTCTTGGTGCATTACTATTATTCAATTTTTTTTTAAAAAAAAAATACTTCTCTTAAAACATTTGCACAATAAGAATGCTTAAATTTCACAATATCTGAAGATTACTGCTAGGTAGTCGAAATTGTCATAAATTAAATAAAACATTGTGAAAAGAGTATTAAGAGAAGGGTTGCTCTTTCAAAAAGATTATTTAAAGATCCTTTCATTTTATGCTTAAAATATATTTGACTTGTTGAGTGTTGCTAAATAAAAATATTTCAATATTAAAAAAAAAAAGACAAAAATTAAATATTTAAGATGGTAGGTCAAAATTGCTGGCCATGCTAGATTAGATAATTGGGTAAATTTAATTTCTTCTAGCTCAAAAGAATAGTTGACTAAACCACAAATTTATAACATTTTCTGGGTCAGTAAACAAAATAAAATTCAATATAACCAATATAAATTTTGTGATCCAATTACCATTTTGGGTTCAAAATTGCTTGATCCTTTCAAGCAATTTCTTACTCGATCAATAACAAGTAAATTTGTCAATACTGTATTTACAAAGAGATATTAAAATTTGCTCTGAAAAACATTAAAAAGTTTGAATTCTTTGGTAACACTAAAAACATTAAGCTAACTTTTAACCTTTTCAACAATATTTATAGATTGATTTTTAAAAAAAACTTTCTCAATGATTTCTAAAAATTTAGTTAGATGTATGCAAAGTCTGGTCAATCAATTTTAACACCTGAGGTCAGCTTTAACAACTGGACATTTTAAAATTACTGAAAAGTCTTATTTAAAATGGTCTACTGAACAAAGCAATAAATATAGTAAGAAAAAATATATAGTAATTGAAAACATTTATTAAATATATATATATTTTCAAATATATCTCAGCTCAATGCTTATTTCAATTCAACATTTAAAGCAATTTGCCTCACAGTCTTACCTATGAGAACAATCCTGGAATCATGTTTTCTGCTTAATTTTTTTTACAGTATTAAAATTATTGATAACAAAATGATCATAACTTTTCTTATCTTCTCTCTCCAAGATAGTCTTTGCTTCTTCGTAAGATATAATCTTGTGAACAATTTATGGGCTACTATAAATCCATCTGCATAAATTCCATACATATAACTGTATATTTAATAATAATTTCTAATTTAATAATTAGAAATGTAATACCTCATAAAAACAATATTAAGAACTTAAAACAAATAACTGCTCAGAAAAAAAATCTTAATCAGACAAATAATAATTATTTTGTACTACAGTGGAAACTAAGCTTATACAAATCTTATGCATATCAGATAAGAAAATTTTATTTTTACCCATAGACATTCATGATCAACTTCTAAATGCACTTAATTCTGGTGGAAGAAACTATTTCACTTTGTTCATCTAATCATGACTATATCTATATTATAATATCTAAGATAATGATTTTCAAGATTCTAAGTTGTTGAATCTAGTCAGTGTGTTTGTTAAAGCATATAGGGCGATATCAGCAAGTATATATATTTACTGATCTCATCAGTTAACCACAAATACCTTTAATTTATTAGAAAAGAATGGTATAAGAACAAACTAAGTACATATAGATATTATTTTCAGACAATTATTAAAGTTTTGATTGAACTAATACATAGTGAAGTTAATGATATTTAGTTGGATTTTCAACAATTGAAAATCTTAAAATCAGATCATTTGTTTGAATAACATAATAAGAATAAAGAAACCACTTGAAAATACAAGATTCTTTTCTTTTTGAATAAAACCAATACATTAGAAACCCGACATGGAACTGCTTGCATTGATATTAAATGACCACTAACTAAATCAATACAGATATGAATAGAGTAAGAGAGAAGTCAGAAACTAAGATAAGCATAGTTACATTCCACAAGTTGGAGAGATTTAAAAAACAAAATCATCCGATCATCCAGAAGAGAAATCGTTTTATAACATAACAAAGAGCTGATGGTCGAACAATTTACAAAATATCTTTAAGGACCATTTTATAGTATAGTAAAAGTTTACACATTCTCCAATAAATTATTTATTGAAAAAGGAAGCCAGCATTTCTACAAAACAATACTAAAAATAAAATCCTCCGACTTAACTGTATAAGATTTCTTATAAATATACCTAAGATTATATTATATGAATTGTGTTCATTATAAATAAAATCCAGAGCATTGATTAAAATTTTGAATTATTTACTATTATTATTAATTAAGCAATTGAAAACGACACGTATATTTTAAAGCCAAAAATTAATATTCCAACGTAATTTTTTTACTTACATTTACTATAAACCTAGGCAAAATTTCCTTGTCGTACCTTGTTCATATTAGTAAACAATGTCAATGGTGGGCAAGCATGGGATTAAAACACGACAAGCTAGGAAGAAGTAAACATTGCAGTGTTTAATACACAAATCAACTAACTTCTCACACAATAATACGTAATACTATCGATGAGTCATTACGGACATTTATTAGACAAGCTTATAAACGGAAAAATTAATAATATTTGGAACAAAGGGCCTTTATTTAACATCAAACGAGATCAGGAGGATTTAAAGCCTTTAATAACGTTAATTAAGAATTTTTGATAGAAAAGTAGTAAATTCAATAAATTTAAGTGTATTTTAATTTTTAAATATTACTTACTCATTTGATACTTTGTCCAACGAAATAAGAATTCCAAGTGTAATGATTATTAATAATTGTTTAAAAGAACAAACCTCATGCAAAAAAATGACGAATGACAGCAGCGCTCTCGTCGGAGCTCTGACGTCATTATTAGGAAACTAATATGGCGTTCTTTAACTCTTCCAATTCTAGGTCAAATTATATTGAACAATAAACATATACTGTACATATGTATCCTTATTTCGTTTATTTTTTTAAAATATGTATGTACATATATTATATGTATACAGATCTTTTATGCATTTTGTATATAAATATACCGTGCACCAATTTATTTCTATTTATTAGTCGTCAGACCTTTTAATCCATTTGGCGATGAAGTCATATTAATTATTTAGTGGTGTTTACATATATACATAAAGATTAGCATCTTTTTTATTATTATAGTATGAAACTCTCAATACAAGTAAAAAGCAAAATTCTTTATTTGTGATTGAAAATTGATGTGAAAGCGAATAACCTGAGATAATTTCATTTAGGGATTTAAAAAAAAAGACTTACGCGCATGCGCTATTTACCAATTAAACTTAACTAAATATAATATTTGCGGAAGACTTAATGAACTGTACGATCAAGTTTTAAAACTGATAAATAGAATATGTCCGGCTTGTTTCCGCATATTTAAATAAATGTAATGATGAGGTAGCTCGCTGCTTGGTCGGTCTTAAGTAATTACACATTAACGATTAAAATCTTAATACATTACTTCCTTTTATTTTACAAATGTGTGGGCATAATGTCTGCAAATAAAATTAGTGAAACTTTTTTTTTATCTCGGAATATTGCATTCATAATGACTTACTTTTGAAAAATTGGACATTTCGTATTTGGAAGTACTCTGGGCTAAGAAACGCGTTTAATTTCCGTCATCATTTTCATTTTTTATCAACCTACCGAAGAATAAAAAATCTCCATGTTAAATCCAGTTTCTCTGACGTATAGTCTATTCATGTTATACCACTTAACTTCCTTATTTCATTCGTCCATTTCATATGTAGTCTTTTACAATTTCTTGGGATCCAATTTAAGAATTCAAGTGTCCATTTATTATTATATCTTTTTGTATTATATTCAGCCCATTTTCCATTTCACTTAATTCTTTCAATGAGGTCATGCCAAACAATGGAGAATCTTTCACCGAATAAATATTTTTCATGACCACTTGCCCAAAAATCGTGCCAACGAGTTTCACTTTGATCATGCCGGGCCATGGAAGTAGCATATATTTTGATACTCGATTTTTTTTTCTTACACAAGTATTTTGTTTTTGATCTCTTCTTGTTTCTCTTAACATATGTTCATAAATTCATTAAGTAGTCTTAAGTCTGTAGTGTCTGTCCATTAAGTGTCCGGAAGTCTTAGATCCTTATAAAGAAAACTGTTAAACACATCTATTAATTTTTTTTATTCAATATGAAGTTATTTTAAAAAAAAAACACTCCTTCCAAATGTAATCCAATGATTAATTTTACCCTTTATGTTTACATCTACATTCATCTGATGGAGTTAACTACTAATTAATGAATCATTACTTTGATTTTTCTTCACTAAACTTAATCCCCATCTCTTTACTTACCTTTGTGCATGTCCTTAGCATAACTTCCATATCTTCTCTTCTTTCTGCACACACAAAAAACATCCGCAAATAAAAGACCCAACAATGTATATACTCCCTTTCCAGCTATCCTCTTCCTAGTCTTTCTATTGCTCTCTCTAGTTCTCTCAAATACAACAAAATAAGTGACAGAGGTCATTCTTGCCTTAGTCCCATCCCATTTTTAACTTTAACTGGTTCTATATTCCCTAATTGATACATATAGTAATTATTTTTGTATAATTTCTTAATAATAACCAATAAAGCTCCACCCATTCCCAAATTTACTAAACTTAACCCATAATTTTTTTCTATTTACTCTATTATAAGCCTTCTCTATATCTAAAAACCATATATAACAGACTACCTGTATTCCTACTCATATTCGTAAGTTGTGTAACTACAAATAAATTATTTCCTACATGCCTATCTGATCGAAAACCTCCTTGCATTTCTCCCACTATATTATTTTCTTACATCAATTATGCAACCCTTTTAGCCACCATATACAAGAAAACTTTATATAGCACTGACGTTACCGCTGTCGGTCTATAATTGTTTAACTTTCTATTATCCTTACCCTTTCCTTTAAATAATAGCCTTACTCTTGTATTACTCCA
This sequence comes from Epiperipatus broadwayi, assembly GCA_028023455.1. Classification (NCBI taxonomy): domain Eukaryota; kingdom Metazoa; phylum Onychophora; class Udeonychophora; order Euonychophora; family Peripatidae; genus Epiperipatus; species Epiperipatus broadwayi. Next base: position 6,401,125 of record JAQFVV010006260.1, on the reverse strand, counting down.
ACTATCTGGAAAATTTCTCTTCCGTGTCATTTTATTAAAACATGATAATAGTTTTAATTTTGCCTTCTGCCCTAAATTTATTACCATTTCTGCTGTCCATACATCCAAACTTGTTGCCTTTCCACCTTTCAATGTCTTACTTGCCTTATTCAGTTCATTTTCTGTAAATTGTATATTCCCATTACTATATGCTGTCATGTTTGCTATCACTCTGTCCTTCACATGTAACATCTTTTCTATATCCTTTACATACTTGTTTAAGACTATCTCTAATTCTTCTCTAGAGCTACACTCTATTCCCTCATCATCTAGTAATACTAAATCTCTCTCCTTGACACTTCTTCTTTTAATGTATTTCCAAAATTTTTTATTCCCATCTCTTCCACTTTTATTAATATCTTCCAACAGTTTACTATTCAATTTTATTCTCTCTCTATAATTATCTATTTTAGCCAACTTCTTTTTTCTAAGTACATATATATATATATATATATATATATATATATATATATTGTAACAGTATGTATATACATGCATTGTGCAGGTGTGTGTGTATATACAAGTTACATAGTTCACTTGTTTTTTTTTATTTAAAAATGTAAAATTTAAAAAAATACCTCAGAATCAATAGTTTGAAAGTATAGAAGTTAAAATACAGGGAAAATTTAGAGATAAGTTAGAAACTAATAATTATACATTGTCTTTCGTTTACACATTATTATCTGTCAAAAATATTCTTCAATAAAAAAGTGTTTTTAATTAAAATAATCAAAAGGTTTCTTATGATTAATTAAATAGTTTGTACAAAAATAATCAAGCTCTGGAGATTAAAATTCCAGACTGATTAGTTCAACTAATTCTAATCTCTGTAATTTAAAAAAAAAAAACAGAAAATAAAGAAATGAAAATTATAATTAAATTTTTTAAGAGATAAGATGTATTGATAATGTGGCAAAAACTCGAGCAAAGGTGAGGTCAGAGTAATATAAAAGGCACACATTCTCTATTGTCTTCAGTTTTTGAGTTCAGTTAGAGTTGAGTTTCTAATGAGTTTCTAGTAAAAGTTTGAAATTACGTTCAGAGAGTCAGTTCAAGCCAGATTAAAAAGAATGATTGGCTAGAACCGAACATTGGGTTCGGTCATTTTCTCCGCTCTTCTCCCATGTGCCATTTAGCAAAATGCCATAACAAATTACTCTGACTCGCCTTCTGCCAAAGTTTCAACCTTTCCTACTAAATTAAGTGAAAATTATGTAAACCAGGCCACCAAGAACAAGAAATCAAGAAGCTGTCTTTCAGTTAGAAATACCAATGCCAGGATAAAGAAACTAACCGGATCCAAGGACAATAGGGGTGATCACCCAACTACAAAAAAATCCAGGAACTATGATACCCACCATGGAAATTAAAGACTAATAGAACCGCTACAAAGACTGTTGAAATGACAAATAAAATCCAAAAGCAGTGCTATAAAACCTAGGTAAATATTTATTGATATCAGAATAAAAACTCTTAAATCTTACTCATTATCTTAAGCATGCAAAATTTGTTAAATGTGTAATATTTCTTATGTGTTTACATTTTAATTATGTCTTATTATTATTACATTCATAATTATTATCATTTTTTTTTAAATAAATTTTGTTTAAAATTATTAATGTCATTTTCCCCTCTCTCTCTCCATTCATAATGAAATGTGCAGCTGGTCTCATGTGAAGAACTAGCTATGGGTCAAGCACTTGAAATGTGTTAGTGACATCTCATGCGTTCCAATCTATGTATTGGATGGCACCCTGGGTTTTAAACCCGTTATAAATTTCCCCATGGGATGTTTTATGTTTCATGCAGCTTGGGAGCTACTTCGGTCTGGAAAAATGACTGTTGGTTTAATATTTTATTAAATTGCAGTCTGACCGGAGGTATGATTGATATGTAAGTATTAATCCTATTTACTCTCCTGCTTGAGTAACGGGTTTTTAAAAAGGTCTTTTTTGCAAAATAATATGATTTTATAAAATTAGAATAAATAATTAGAAAGTTTAAAAATTAAAAAGTGCAAGTTGTAAAAGTTGTAAAAAGTAAAAAAAAAGTTTAATTAAGGAGCTCTTTTAATTCCTGTTACAAATGTCATCCAACATGAGAGCACGAACATACGTTCAAATTTAAAAGGAGAGAAAAATACGTAATAAAAAAATATATTAAAAAAAAAAAAAATCGACTCACATACATAAAAATATACAATTAAATTGAAAGAATTTATGAGAGATGAAAGAGAACACATGGCACTGATAATAATTATATGTTATAAAAGAAAGATAAGTGGATTTAGTTAATGAAATAATATAGTTGGTACTAAATATATATATATACATTATAAATATAGGAAAATAGGTGTGGGTAGGCATTGATTGGCATTAGGGTAGGAATCGACATGCAAGTGGTATTAGGGCGAATGTAGTGGGAAAATTGACCAAACACTCATGTTTGATTATAAGTTAAATAAAAGACGTAAATAATTAGTAAACTTGTTAAAGTGAATAAAATACGATATTAAAAATAATAATATAAAAAGTGTTTAAAATTATAAATGATAAGAAATAAAGCCAAAATGGAGGCTCAAGATAAAACTATAGAAAATATTTCCAACAAAGAGAATAGGGAAATCACAGCTTTAATAACCAGCGTGCTTGAAAAAAAAAAGAAGCAACTGAAGAATAAAAAAAAATAGCAGAAGAACTTAAAAACCAATACAATGAAATGAACAGAAAATTGCAAGTACAGACTGAAATGTTTGAAGATATTAAAGACCAGATCATAATGAACCATAATAAAATAAAAGAAGAAATTAGGGAAGAAGTAGGAGAGATTAAAACACAAGTAGAGAATAAAATAGAGACTGCTTACGAAGTGATACTAGAAACAAATAAAATAGAACATGAAGTAAAGATAGAGTTAGTGAGAGAGGCAGCAGAGGAAACCAAAATAGAAAATAGCAAAGTAATTCAGGATATAAAAGTCGAAATTACTAATTTAACATTAAAAATAAACATTAGTAAAAATAGTCCGCAAACTAAATTAAAAAAGCCTGTCCAGTTGTGTGCAAACACGCACGTTACAAATAACCCCATGAGTCATCCTCGGAAATACATTTATAAAAAATTCCAGATGATTTACAAAGGCCCATATAGTCCATCAAACTGACTTCAATGCCTTTGTGATAGCCAAAGGCAATATAGAAAAAGGAACATTTAATGCCAGGTCATTAAAGTTATTTGGAGGGCTGAATAATAAAGAACCATCAGACAAAAATTAAAAATATGTAATCTGTCAGATTCGCCGGCTTGACCTAGTTATTAATGACCATGGATTTTGAAGAATGGAAAAATGATTAAAGTAAGTCTTAGAAAAATAAAATAACAATCTTAAGAGTTTTTTTTTAAATGTCAAAGCAACTATAAAATAACCTATGTCAAAACCCTCGATTATGACTTTTCAATTATTGAGATATTCCAGCTCATAAGTCTAGAACATAGTGGAGCATGACGCAAACAAAATAAATGAGTAAAATCAAAATAAATAAGCAAAATAAAAATGTTTCTTTAAAAAAAAAGAAGCAAGTAAAAATAACACTAAAAATAAAAGTGAAATAAACAAGAGTACGATAAAAGTACAAATGAAAATAAATCATTATCAAATAAAATAAAAATGTGTTAAATTAAAATTGAGGTGTGTGCGCGTATTTGGGCAAAGATATAAATTTCAGGCCCGATTTTTGGATAGGTTAAGCCTTTTCTTGTGGTAACTTTGTTCTACAGATGGTTAGTGCGGAGAATAAATAATACTGATGAGGATGCTCCAGTAGAAAAGTCCTGGCATATAATAAATAATAAATCTGGAAGAAAAATGCCCAGTAGCCAAATAAAATAAATATTTTTGTAAGTCGACTGTGCATGTAAAAGTAGTCCTGCCATTCGCAGTCTTAAAGTCCCTGTACATGATCCGTTATGCACAAAAAAATGCCCATGCTGTAGTAACAACCTCCGCAAGAAGTTAAAAGTTGGTTTAATCAGCACAAAATCGATCTGTGTCTTGAATTGTCTAATACTTTGCTGCCTGCCTCTCTTAATATTACATTTATTACCTAATGATAAAACTAAAAACTAAAATGCACTCTAGAAAAATAATGCTATTAAAAATAAGAATTTAAAGTGGTCAATACTTAAGAAAAAAGTGATCAGCGCACTTAAAATTCTCAATTGGGAGGGGGGTGATGTAACAGTATTTATATACACATGTTGCGTAGGTGTGGCTATGAGTTACATAGTTCACTTGTTTGTTTTTTATTTATTAAAAAAATTTAAAAATATATATCAGAATCAATAGTTTAAAAGTATAGAAGTTAAAATACAGGGAAAATTTAGAGATAAGTTAGAAACTAATAATTATACCTTGTCTTTCTTTTATACATTATTATCTGTCAAAAATATTCTTCAAGAAAAAAGTGTTTGTAATTAAAATAATCAAAAGGTTTCTTATGATTAATTAAATAGTTTGTACAAAAATAATCAAGCTCTGGAGATTAAAATTCCAGACTGATTAGTTCAATTAATTCTAATCTCTGTAATTTAAAAAAAAAAAAAAAACAGAAAATAAAGAAATGAAAATTATAATTAAATTTTTTAAGAGATAAGATGTATTGATAATGTGGCAAAAACTCGAGCAAAGGTGAGGTCAGAATAATATAAAAGGCACACATTCTCTATTGTCTTCAGTTTTTGAGTTCAGTTAGAGTTAAGTTTCTAATGAGTTTCTAGTAAAAGTTTGAAATTACGTTCAGAGAGTCAGTTCAAACCAAATTAAAGAGAGTGATTGGCTAGAACCGAACATTGTGTTCAGTCATTTCCTTCGTTCTTCTCCAATGTGCCATTTAGCAAAATGCTGTAACAAATTACTCTGACTCACCTTCTGCCAAAGTTTCAACCCGCCCTATGAAAGAAATGAAAATTATGTAAACCAGGCCACCAAGAACAAGAAGCTCTCTTTCAGTTAGAATACCAGTGCCAGGACAAAGAAACTAACTGTATCCGAAGACAAAAAGAGTGATCACCCAACTACAACTACAAAAAAATCCAGGAACTATGATACCTACCATGGAAATTAAAGACTAATAGAACCGCTACAAAGACAATGTTGAAATGACAAATAAAGTTCAAAAGCAACGCTATAAATTCTAGGTAAATATTTATTGATATCCAGGTAAAAACTTTTAAATCTTACTCGTTATCATAAGCATGCAAAATTTGTTAAATGTGTAATATTTCTTATGTGTTTACATTTTAATTATGTCTTATTATTATTATGTTCGTAATTATTATCATGTTTTTTAAAATTAATTTTGTTTAAGTTATTAATGTTGTTTTTTCCATCTCTCTCCATTCATAATCAAATATGCAGCCGGTCTCATGTGAAGAACTAGCCATGGGTCAAGCACTTGAAACATGTTGTATTGGATCTCATGGGTTCCAAACATGTTGTATTGGATGGTTCCCTGGGTTTTAAACCCGTTATAAATTTCTCCATGGGATGTTTCACATTTCATGCAGCCGGGGAGCTACTTCGGTCTGGAAAAATGACTGTCGGTTTAATATTTTATTAAATCGCAGTCTGACCGGAGTCATGATTGATATGTAAGTATTAATCATATTTACTCTCCTGCTTGAGTAACGGGTTTTTAAAAAAGTCTTTTTTGCAAAATAATGTGATTTTATAAAATTAGAATAGTTTAAAAATTAAAAAGTGCAAGTTGTAAAAAGTCAAAAAAGGAGTTTAATTAAGGAGCTCTTAATTCCCATTACAATATGTATATATATTGGTATTAACATCTTTTTCACTTTCTTTGTTCTTAATAGCACACTTAGATTCTCTGCATGCTTTTCCCTCTCTTTTACACTTTTACTAACTCTCACTTTCCTATTATTTGTATTCTTCTGAATATTCTCATTTAAAACCCTATTTGCCACTTTTTCCATTTAACCACACTAGTTCTTATACTCACCCCCAACCAACTCTGCCATGATTTATTCAATTTTTATTTTATATTCTTCTAACTTATTCTCATCATTCACCCTCCATCGACATCTTTTACTATCCTTTCTAATTTGATTACTATTTTTTATCACATTACTAACCATTTCTAGTATAAAGAAGTTACGATCACTATTACATACTCTCTCTTCATTATCAAACATCTTAATTCCATACTTTATTCATTCCCTCTTTCTCTACTAATACATAATCTATTGTGTGGAATATTGTAACAGTCAGAATCGTCTATCTCGCTAACACACTGCCGAATTCAAACCCAAACATGAAACTGAACATTCTAGGAGGGGTTGCCTTCTAGATATACTAAGTTCGAATCTAAAGTCCAAATTTCACAGCGCCACCTACGTGATAACGCATCTGATGCTACTACTAGTATAACCCTTTACCGGTGCCTGGTGGTCAGGGAGAAACAAAAAGACTCTATACTAAGATAAGTTTGGGTTGCTAATTAACGTCTATGGATGTACAAAAGAAATGTATAAAATATATATATAGACTGAGACAGTGATAGGAATCAATAAAATAGAATCAAAATTAGTTTTAAATGATTTCAAAATTTATTTATATAGAAATATATTATGACGCCACTGTCTGCTTATATGAGACAGGGACGTGTATTAAATAATTGTTGGCATTACCTTCCAATAAATGACAAAAGGTTTTAAAGCAAAATTATAAAGTCTATTCCTCGGGCTAATAGCATTACGATAATGTGCTTACAGAGATTGGAACATGTGCGAGGTGCTTTTAGTAATTATAACAGTTTAATAAAATATTTTATATTACGGGTTATATAATGTTTATTGATCTTGAGAATGGCACGACAAAAGCTTACTAAGCAATAAAGTGGGGGTGTGATCAAGGCATTTATTTGATAATAATAATTAAAGCAGATGGGAGGTCAGTATTGCTAATAATGAATTTATTAAAGTTGGAAGGTGTGACACGTTTAAGTCACGGATGCTTTGTAAAAAATAAATATAAAATAAAACAATACTGGAATATTTGGAATGACTACGGAGGGCAACTCGCCGCTAACCCGTAGGAAAGTGTTGTCACGAACAGCCGAAACTTAGCGACTGGGTGACGGTTGCGTTTAATTCCCAGGTGTGTCATTTGTGGACACACTCTGGTTGGAAACTGCAAGAAGCGAAGAGAACGGACTTGACCATGTAAAGAATCCTTGGAAAAGCAAAACAAAGCGGTCTCAACAACCAATTCATTTACCAGCAATACGAGACTAATGTATATAAAACATACTAAATGGGTTTTACTTGGATTAAGAGAAATGCCCAATCAAATTCCCAGACATTCATTTAAAAGGGTCCGCACATTCTCGATGTCAATGATGAACTTTGTAATTAAAGTAGAATGCAGTATTTAACATAGGAAAATGCATGCTTGCGGGTTTGAAAAGAAAGCATAGGTTTATTTACGCAATCATGCATTTGGGGACACATTTAATCATTGACCTCGCACATACTCTCATATTAGGTTAAAATCAACAACATGTAGATTTTAAACTATGTGATTATCATATATATTAAAGAAGATTAGAAACGCCCTCGAACGAGTGATTTGCAAGATAATAAAATTGGGAATTATTATAAATTTAATATATGCCTTAATAGTGGCATCTTACTTTCAACAAAAGGGAGTAATTCACTCGGTCAAAGACGATTCTGACACATTATCATAATAAAATAAAAGAAAGCTTAATAAATAGAAAATATTAACCCAAGGATAGAGAGCAAAACTGTTGATTATATTTAAACACGTTAAAGAACTACATAATGAAGTTATGTGAAATATAAGAAAACAATTTAAAATAGCTATAGCATGTTAGTTAGGAATAACAAGAGCTCTTGGGTTAATTTAGGGTTACCTCTGGAGAAGCATTTGTAGGTAGATTGATGGTCAGCAGGTTTTATGTAATTCAGCAGCAAAATCTGGAATTGTTCATATTTTTGGCAGCAGCAGCAGTTGGGTTCCTTGTGTGATAGCTTCCGATGGTCTACAGCAGCATATGGCCATTCGGAGAGAAATAGCCTTCTTGCGCTCTACTCCGTCATGTCAAGATTAGCAATTACTACAATAATTTTGGTTAGAAACCTCAGAATAATTTTGGCTAAAAACATTAGACTAATTTCAGTTAGAAACCTCAGAATGGAGAACAAAAGAAAACCCTCCTTTTTATAGTAGAATTTAACAATAGAACTGCCCTGGAGCGTTACAAAATATATCGGACTTATCAGCTGTAATTAAATCTATTCAAATGTCTAAAGGAATTCAACAAAATTTTAATTAATTTCTATTGTTAATTTCCTTGTCGACATTCGAATTACAAACTAGATTTAATTAAAAATTACTTTTACTAATTAAAGAAAACCTTAAGTGGACATCTGCTGTGTTCTTAGATAATAATTAAATAATTAAACTATTGTCCCTCATTTATTTTAACAGAAATATTTGGAATGACTTTTTATTTAATTAAAGAAAATGATTTTACTTTTTCAATTGCAATATTTGAATCTATCTACTAACTGAATATGAACTTTATTTTAAATCAAAAATATATTACGACTGTAATATATTTTTGTAAATAGATTCAAATAAAATAACTTTAATTAACATTATAATTTTGAGATGAGTTTTAAAATGCATATCATAGTGTGTGCACAATTACAACTTATATAACCTACTTTTTAAATAAATCCTAAATTATGTGAACATATACATAATCCATAATATTTTATTTATTTGGGAATGAATTATACTTATATATAATACGAGCATTGTACTCATGGTTTAAAATTAGGCGGGATTTTCGGTATATAAGCGTATTGCAGACACACTACGATAGATTGGGGTTCAAACTAAGGTATGAGGGTAGGAAATAGGTGAGAAAAGATGAAACGAAGATCTGCAAAGCAGACCTTACTGTTTCAATATATTATTTCTAGACCATGTGTATTATACCTAATAAATATTCAATAAATTTCCAATGGTCAAATTCACTCTGACAAAAAAATTTCAAAAGCTGTCCCTTCTTATTACTTACATCATCAATTTCTTCAATATGCTCATTCATATCCCCTATAACCATTATTCTCTTCCCCTTATCTTTGAACTCTGTATATCCTTAACTAAGCATTCATATATGCTACTGTTCCATTCCATTATAGTTTGACTATCTACAGTGGGTATATACACTATAGCCACCATCCATTCTTGTCTTCCTAACCTTATCCCAAATCACAAATATTCTTGACATCTACCAATATTTTTTTGATATAACTCCTATACCACCACCCCTTTTTCCTTTTTCTTTTCTCTTCATACCATGCCATACCAAGTCTTCCAGAATAGGTTCTTCTTCTTCTCTTAGATGTGTTTCCACTACTGCTAATACCTCAAGCTCTTCATTTTTAATTGCTTTGTTTAATTCCAGCCATTTTTCTGATCTCCTACCACCTTGCATATTCAAATACCCAGCCAATCATGGTTTTGATGTCGCCATCTAGTGGTGAAGAAATATTTTGCTGTTGTAGTAGGTATTATGCTAACTGAAGAACATGTTATTAACTTTTTGAACTAATTCTGAAACTATCTCTGTATATTTTTAATTGCAATTGAACATATTTCTTTCAAAAGAACGTTTATTTGTGCCTCTTTGCCCATCATCAATATCATTAGATTACAATAATGTCTAGGTTACACTTATTCCACCTCCCCTTTTCACCTATACATAATCCAACTGACTAACAATCATAGTGATTACCATATTTAACATTATCAATATTTCACATGTAATTTTTCTGGGTACAACAATCATATTTTGATAACCCTGGTCAAATAATAAGTACAATCTACAGGGACCTATCAAGGCAGCCTACTTAATAAATTACAACTTGAATTTTGTCACAATCCGCATTGTCTTCACTCTGACTACTGACGGTCCTGATCACACTTCATGTTAGTACAAACATACCTGATTTGTAAATCTACAAGCAATTATTTACATTTTTGAACAATAGAATTATATAATTCAAATGATCAGAAATATAAATTGGGCCCCTTCAAGTCTGTAGTGACTACATCCGTCCACACCGAAGGCCTGGAGTGCCTCCTAATCTCCTATCTTTTCATAAGTCAGGAGAATTGACCTTAATCAATGGAGATAGTCAAACATTTACTCAATGTTCGGTCAGCCTTCCGGCTTCTCAGTAACAGTGTCCTATAAGTTTTGAGCCCATCAGGGAATATGGATACAAGTCTTTTGAGTTTGAAATATAATAAATTGTTGTCACAAGGATGTCCTCATGTACATAATAACAGTGAATACTTAGAGTATGTTAATCAATGAGTTCATTAGAGTATTCTATCTATTTGTCCTGCCCTTTTTACAAGCTTTTTTTTGTAAATGGCATTTTTATTTTTCTATAAATATTTTTCCACTGTTGTTTACATTTTTCAAATTCCTTAATTAATTATTTTATAGATAATCTGCCTTATATCTGTATACAGTATATATATTTTTTAATAATTACACTAAGACTTTACCAAAAAGTCATTTTAAAAATATTTTCAAAACAGCCTACTGTTTTTTTAAAGTTAAAATTAATTATTTAAATAAATAAGTCATTATGTATGTTTGTTTAAAAAAATATAAAATCTATAACTCTATTTCACAATATTTTTTACTTCGAACTTCATCAGAATTGTTTCTAATGTGATTCCCCCCACCCTTTAAAGTATTGTATATATGTATACTGACGCAGTCATATATTTTATGCGTATATATATATATATGATTCACGTATATATATTTGCTATTAAGTTAATATATATACAATGTATGCAAAAAAATAATACTCTAAAATGTACGAAATGTAATTATGAGTTGGTAAAGGGCGAAAGAAAATGGGGTTTCAAATCAGCTAGAACGTTTAACTTTCCAATTAATTAAAATACCAAATGATATTAAAAAAATGTAGGTACTAAATTCTAATTTTAGAATTTATATTTTGTGTAGCATTATCCTTACAATAAAAGCTGACAAAAGTGTAATTACTGGGGAATTTGATAAAAATCAAAGACCTTCAGAATTTAATTAAGAACTGCAATTAGTAAAATTTGAAAATTAGATTGTTTAAGATTATAATCAGTAAGATTCTTTTAGATAATAAAGAAAAGAATTTTCTTTAAGTTTAAATTAATTAATTAATTTGGAAAGATCCAGATGGCTTTGTTTTAATACGTAGTGCAAAAAGAATTATTATTATTGTAAACTTCTGGAAGAGTTGTTGTATCCTTCTTGTAGAGTTTATTATAGTAAAATTTAAGCTGTTAAATTACATCAAGGTATAAGCGAGTAGATAGCCGCAATTTCGCCGGTGAAGCTGAGTATGGGGTTTCCTTGGTCTTATAGAATGCTAGGCCGATGAAGTCCTTGTTGACAATTGACCATCCAAAATGCTGACGTACTATGCCGTCACCACCATCCAAAATGCTGACGTACTATGCCGTCACCATCAAAAGAAACTCACTAGTATATAATGCCACAGACCATTAAAAGTATCCGTAAATAATAAAAGCCTCTCTGGTGTAATTGAAATGTTTTATTTGCTTTAAATAATTTATTTATTAATCGTTCTTTAAAGTGTGTTTCTATTCGTATTATTAAAATGTTTCTTATCATATTTAGATATTTATTGCATTAAATATTTTCTTAAAGTATGCTTAATTAATTGTACATAATAAGGAAGAGCAACTATTGCAGTATATATACTCAATCTTTCTTAAATTTTGCTAGATTTATTGTTCAAGAATCAGATGGAGGTAAATTTAGCAAAATATTTCAATGATTAAATTATTTGACCATATTTAAAGAAAAACCCAGTAATTAAATAAGCAAGATAGTTAATATCCATTTCTCTGATTCTAATGTTTTTTTTTTATTATTATTTGCGATTTCTAATTTGCCTATTTAAAATCGGTTCTTTCAAAAATGACATTTGGCCATTAACTCGATTACTATGGTTTTATATACTGTATAACTTTAAAATTAAAATCGAGTGTTAAAAGTAAAACTTAATTTTCTTTTAGCATGGACCAATCCAAATACTGTATATATATTGCGTACAGCTGATTTAGAAACAACCTGCAGTTTTTTTAAAATAAAATTTAATGTTCGAAGTTGAAAATTAAAACTTCGTTCTGTACTTTTGATATATATATCTGTATACTTGGTTTATTCTTTAAAACTTTTAATTCAAATTTAATAGTATCGACGTAGGCTACCGTGTCGATAATGCCGTCTATATGTAAGACCTACTGGGGCGGATATCTAATTAAGCAGGGAGTGATCTCTTTATATATATATTTTATTATATAAAATAACTGCGTAGGCCTTGATTTAAACTATACATTCGCATATTGTAATCTTATGACATGACTGTTCACGTTCTATATATATATATAGATTTAAATCTAAAGCCAAATAATATTTCCTATATTTGGTATTGCTTGTCTGACTTCATGTTTATTTGATTGCATTTCTTCAGCAGGCGTCTATCCCTGCTTCGGAATATAGAATAGCTGGGTCAATATGATACATGCAAATGCGCGAATATTCCTTTCTATTTCAGACCTAGGGGACCTTCATTTTGTATCACCAATTGGGCAGTGGATCGTTCCTGCCTGTTGGTGAAATTTATTAATTATTATAGGAAGACGCTTATTCCTTCCTACCAGTTAACTATTTATTTCTTAAAGACTTGAATATGATCTCATGGAGGCAAGCATATTCCAGTCTACCTCGTCACTGGATGTATTTATTACTGTAGCAACCCAGTACTGCCTTCATTCTTTGTGTATTATTAAAGCCTGGTATTTAGGCATTGGTTGGTCATGATCTTGAGAGTTATGCATTTATCTATTTAACCATATTTTCTAGAGTTAATTAAACTTACCTTATTTTAATTATCATCATGTACCTGCTTGAGGGGCATCTGCCCCAAAGATCAAATGATACATAACCCAAGGTCCCTTATTTATATAGGTGTTATACCATTGAAACTTTTATATATGGAATCATCAGTTAATGTAATTTTCATTATCTTACGAATCTAGCAGCCTAATTAAGTGGTAGTCAGTTCTTTTGTTTATTTGTTTGTAATTTTAATAAACAGGGCAAAACTCCCCATACAGTAGTGCCACCCTGTGCCAACCAGAGTAATCAATGGATGCCAGAAGGCTTGTGCATAAAATCCCTATCTAATGCCTACTCATCCAATATCCCCCGACTAGTTTTGGCATCCATTGATTACTCTGGTTGGCACAGGGTGGCACTACTGTGTGGAGAGTTTTGCTTTGTTTATAAACAATTATGTGCTAGTATAAGAGATGGTGATCATGTGATGCTTAATGGTAATTTTAATACTAATAAAGTGTTTCTATGTTATATATACATAGCATTAGCCATCGTGTTTTGCCAGAGGGAAGTCATATAGTTGTAATATGTTTTAAGAGACTCTACCTCTCCCTGACCATTACTATACACACATGAAAGATTATCATTATATATATATATATTGTTTAAAAAAGAAACATTTTATTAAATATTTAATTTTAAAATAACTCTATTTGAGTAATAAATGTATGTGCTTTGCACACAGATAATGAAGCTGTTACACATAAGTAATATTATCCAAAAGTTACCGCCAAGCGCTTTCAGGACAATTTATAGTCCCATATTCATATGGTATAATCTTTCATAAGTAAAAGAATGGAGGTAATGTTATATTATTATAAATAGAAGTTATTGACAAAATTTATTGAAGCTGACATCATATTAGGAGAGGCAAAGTAAATAAGCCTACTTACTTTATCAGTAAGTAATTTTTGACTCTCCTTTTTTTCAAGTTTTTAACAATATTTTATGAACATTTTAGTCATTTAATTTTAAGCTAACAGAAAATGTTCTAATTCATATAACTCTTATAAGAGAAATCGTATATATATATATGCTGAATTAAATATTTTTCTGAATTGTTATTATAATAAAGAATAGAAATGAGATCATATCCATGTAAACAGATGTTGCTAGAAACTATCAATTATTATTAATTGACAATCTCTGGGGTTGAACAAGTTTTCTCATTAGTTTATAATATTTTTTTTTTTTTGAGTTATTTTGTTGAAGTAAGAAGAGTTCTCTTTTACTTCAAACCAGAGTTTTTATACGAATTTAAATCCAGAAAGCTGTTTGGTACTTTGGTATTAAACCTGTGATGTTGATGTATGGAAGATAGGAGACTTCTCACATCCATAACAACTCTTGGAATGACGATTGGTTTGAAAGTAATTCGTTTTTAGAGGTGTGAAAACATGTATTTCTTTACGTGTGATGTCATGATGATGGGATTACCAATGGTGCTCACAATTGAGTAATCCATGAGAGAGGTGTCAAAATATGTCTTTCCTTATTAGTGCAATCTTTTGGATTCATTAACGTCTCCACATTAGCTTTTTATGTCCTTTGGTTTTTTTCTTTTATTGAGCAGGTGTCCATTTTGGGCTCATGTAGAAGACGTTCAAATAACCAGATTTCCCTGTTCAATATTTCATGGTAAGTATCACAAAAATGTAGTTAATCCATTTTTAGAAATTTTTATCGATAATGGCATGGTTTTGTGTTTTTTTTTTGGAAAAGTTTTTAGATTTACTCATATTTTGTCTTTTTTAAATTTTGTACAATATTTGTTTGAATTTCACTACAGTATTACTTGAATTTTTTTTTTTAAAATTTGTACAATATTTGTTTGAATTTCACTACAATATTACCTTGATTTCTCAATAATCATCTTCTGAATATATACTACATTTTTTATTAAAAATCTTCCAAAATATTGAAATATCTAAAACCGCCAATGGCATCGCGTTTGCTGTTTTTTTTTTATCTCTTTTTTTAAAAAAAAAAATTTTTTACAATATTTGTTTAAATTTCACTACAATATTACTTTGATTTCTCAATAATCATCTACTGAATATATATTACATTTTTTGTTAAAAATCTTGCAATATTTCTTTGAATTCCATTGTATTACGGGTTACTACTTTTTAGAATGTACTCATTTTTAAAACTGTGACACAGATCAGGTATTAGACCTGCAGGGCCTGTTGACTTCATATCAACCACTTCCCAATAATTGTGGAGATGTTGCCAAAAGAGCCGTATACATGTCCTTTTTTGTTTTTCAAGAAAGAATCATATACATGTCATTTTGGTGACATCACAAAGTCGTCGGCGGATTGATACAAATGTGAACAGGTTCAGTAAGGTCTAATACATGATCCGTATCACAGCTCTAATACCAAAGTACCAGCTATTTTTATAGGTATGAGAATATGAAAGAATAGCATCTTTCTGGACATTCTGCAAATAATATTTTAATCTTCTCCAGAGATTTGTATATTTAAATTAAATATTTCCATGAATTTTTATTATAATAAAAAATGAAAGTGATGAGATAACATCCATGTAAATAGAGATAACCTTTAACTTTAGATGTTGCCAAGAAATTATCTACTAATTGATAATCTCTGGTACTAAACAAGTTTTCTCTTTAATCTATAATAGCCCTTTTGTTAAGAGTTTTTTGTTGAGGTAAAAGGGGTCTTCTTTCACTTCAAACTTAAGATCTTCTATGAATGTAAACTTATTCTCTATATAAACAAAGTATTTCCTAATGAAAAAAATGATTGATTTTCCAATCTTCCTGCAGCACATCTATTAATCAACACATATGTTAGCAACACCCACAAAAATATTAAGATGCTAACATTTGGATCATTAGTTTCAACATAATGTGTAATAGTGTGTTGTATAATCTTACAATTTGTTTAATCACTAAACATCACAAGATCACTATCTAGATGCAGTCCTCTCAGATTCAAGGCTCCTCACTGATGAAGGCCACAAACCAGAAACTAGTCTGGGGATATTGGGTGAGTAGGCACTAGATAGGGATTATATGCACAAGCCTTCTGGCATCCATTGATTGCTCTTGTTAGCACAAGATGGCACTACTATATGGAGAGTTTTGCTTTGTTTTGAATTGTTTAATTTCACATGATCACCTTTAATTTGTTTAATGTTCTCCCTGCCAAAACAACAAATTTCAAACTTTTTGAAAACATTCTTGTCATTCATAACTTCACTGATACACATAATTTGAATCATTTCAAATATTTCAATAGCAGTTTTTCTCAATTTAAAACAAAATGTAATGTTAAAATGTTGTTTGATTATGATTAAGGTACAAAACACACAATTACCTTTCATTTCATAACTTGTAATACAAACATGCTAACACTTTACATTTTTTACAATGATCCTTAAGCTATGTCATTACATAACACATGCATTATTTAGAGATTGTTCTGCAGGTAACTTGGCGAGAGAACCGATTACAAGTCAACTTATCATAGGGTCACACTGTATATATATTGCGTTGGAATATAAACTATCTAAAGCTTTAGTAGAGATGAAGTTATGGTACATATAATTAAATCTGCGCTTGCAAAATTTATATGTCACATTCTCTAACTTGATGAACAAAATCATCAGCATATTCATATATATAGATATACCATAGTTCAAACGAAATTAGAGACGTTCACATGTTTAAAATTTGTAAATAGCCGTACACATATGTATATGCATTTATATACTATTTCATTAAGCATTATTTAAAAGTATAGTATTAAGCTAAATGAGTTGATAATTTCTTTTAGTGTAGTATTATATATTTAATTTGAAAATTATATATTTAATTTGAAAATAATGTAATATGTACGAAGATTAGTAAGTTTAATTTCTAAATATGAATTGTGTTTACTTCACTTCTTTTTTTTAGTTTCAGGAAACTCATTTTATTTTATTGACAGATATGCGAGTTTCAATGAGATTCTTCATTTTTTATAAAGCAATTGGAGTAAATTTGGCCTTCAAAAAATTCATATAATATTTCACACCACATGTTTACAATATATATAATAAGTTAATTTTATAAATAAACATTTTAAATTTTATTTTGTTTTATATCCTTTTGTACAATGACATATTTTCAGTGAATGAATAAACCTACTATTATAAAGCACTGAAAACTTAGAAATTATTCAAACGGAAGTCAATCTCCCATAATGCACGATTTTTAAAATATAAATCTCCGTGCACTCTCCCGCTGGTAAAAGTTTGGGTGTTAAAAATGAGACACTGTCTTTTTCCTGAGATGGGTTAAATAGACTTATTTGATTATAACATCAGGAACACAATAGACTCGAGCCCTGATTTAAGTGTGGTCTATAAGAGTTGGTCTATATAGAATTGTACACTTTAAACATACGTGATTCACTTAAGTTTTTTAAATTCTTACCGGTGGGAGAATGCATGGAGATTTATAATATTTAAGAAATCGCACATTACTGGAGATCGAGTTCCATTTGAATGATCTGAATGAATAATTAACTGCAAGATAAAATGTCACTAATTATTAAATTAAATACTAACAGCTCCTTGCTTAACAATTTTGTTGAGTACTATATTTATAAATTCTTAAAGAGATTCCAAATAAATTTCATTTTCCATATCCAATAATAAAACCAACTGGATTTAATTATCCTAGATAACACTGGAAGTTTCATCAACGATTCGAATAACTCATGGGCATTGTGCTCAACAGTTTCATAAATGGAATTTATCAGCCACTATCTTTGTAAATATGGGCAACGTCATTAATGACTGCCAGTTTTATAGCTCCAATGGATGAGTTGAAGAACTTAATGAAACTACTATTAGTTAAACTATCATCCATACTTAAATAAATAATATATTTCTATTTTATATTTTTTATAAACTATGCTCACATCATTTGTACAATCTTTAATAGTAACTGTGTTGTGAAGAAATATATCTAAATCTCTAATCTTTCTATAATAAAATTCACTGCAAATCTTTCTTATAGTATGATATAATAATGCCCCAGAATTGATTCTGTATAAACTTTTAAATCAGGCAAAATTCTCCATACATTAACACCACTCAGTTCAAACCAAGGTAATCAATCGATGCCAGAAGGCTTGTGCATAAAATCCCTATTTAGTGCCTACTCATCCAATACCCCTAGACTAGTTTGTAGTGTGTGGCTTTCATCAATGAGGAGTTGGATCCGAGATATTGGATGAGTAGGCATTAGATAGGTATTTTATGCACAAGCCATCTGGCATCCATTGATTACTCTAGCTTGCACCGAGTGGCACTACTGTATGGAGAGGTTTGCCTGTCTTAATAACAGTTATGAGTAAGCATAAGAAATGATGATCATGTTATGTTTATTGGTTTAACTTTTAAATCATTTGTTGTGTTTTTTATAAATATATGTAAGTGAATCAAAAATAAAAAAAATTATTTTTCTAATTCATTATTATTATTGACTTTCATAACTATTAATCTTTATTTTTGACTCCCCCCCCCCCTTATTTATGCATTACATATATGCACACAATACAGATTTGCTCAGATATGGGAAACAAAACAATTCAGATGCAGAATTAGGTAAGCCATGGTCTGCTCTCCATTCCAAATTAGTTCCCAAGTAGCTCTGCAGGCAAGCTGTGGCACTACTTTCACATCTCTATTTGTCATTATCCTTAATTTCTGAAGGAAGGATTGCAGAGGATCAGTGTCAGTGGGATTAAAAAGCAAATTACATCTCATTAGCCAGAAGTTGTGCACCAAAAATGTGGATAAATAACTGTTGACCCACTCCATATTACTTATAGAAGCTGAATAATGGTTGCAACCATGATGATAGTGGTTAGTACCCTGATGAATCTTATTTTGTCTTAAAAATATATAGTAATTTGGTGCAATGCAGTTGGATGGCTATATATTTTTTCTAATGATATATAATTAAATGGCTTTACTGTTCAACAATGCTTAAGACATTTGAGCATTGGAAGTGACAGAGCTTACCCACAATCCATCGATCTTGAGTTCCAGAATCTGTCATTATATCACCACACTGAACTATTCAGGGTATGGTTTATTGATTGGGAATTCACAAAAAGGTCAAGCACAGGAAATGGAAGAATTGGGTTGTGATCCATCTGCCATTGAGCTCCAGACTCTGTCATTCTACCACTGCACTGAACCATCTAGGGTAAAAACATATATTGGATTATTGCTTGGAGTCCTAAAACATTCAAACAAACAGGAAGTGAAAGAATTGGGTTGTGATCCTATCTTAAGCTCCAAACTCTGCCATTCTACCATTGAACTGAACCATCCAGGGTAAAAAAATACAATCATTTATTGCTTGGCAGTTCATAAAAAATTCAAACACAGGAACTCTGGCTTGCACTGAGTGGCACCCCTGTATGGAGAGTTTTATGAGTAAACATAAAAGATGATCATGTGATGTTTGGTGGTTTAATACAAATCCTGCCTAATAGGATACTGGTGGTTATGGTTATTAAAGAACCAAAGACACAAAAATGTATGGGTGCTGAACTAAGTTCAGACCTATATGACTATATAAGCTAATAATCTTGAATTGAAAATATTTGTGTTTTCAAATTTATTCTCATAGTTTTGTAGTTAAGTAGAGATAAAAGGTGGCTGCTGGAGGTTTATATTAGATCTTAAGATCTAGGTATAGTGCTCTCAGATCCAAGGCTCCTCACTGATGAAAGCCACAAGGTAGAAACTAGTCTGGGGATATTGGATGAGTAGGCACTAGATAGGGATTTTATGCACAAGCCTTCTGGCATCCAGTGATTACTCGGGCTTGCACTGAGTGACTACTGTATGGAGAGTTGTACCTGTTGTAATGAAGTGAAAGAGCTGGGCTGCAATCCATGGATGTTAAAATGCACCAAACTATCACTGCACTAAGCCCCACAGATCACAAGTGCTGAATGAGATAACTAAACATAAGAAAAAGTGATGTGGTTCAACTAAATTGCCGTGATTCAGTCAAAATATTTTTCAGTATTTTTTGGGTGGTCATATTTCTAACTAGTGATTCAGCATTAACATAGCAGCCATTTACAAATTAGTGCAGACATTATAACTTCAGAGACAAATAAAAAAACCAACAAAATTAAAAATAATTGAGCAGCTGCCTACTTTGTGCCATCTAGTGTAATCTTGAATAATCAATTTTTAAATCCTCATTCCATATTCTGTCATGTGAATTCGAAAATTAAATGATTTGCCAGTATTATTGACATATGTGAATGATGAAATTTAATTAAAGGAATTTAATGATTACAGTTAATTATGTTTATTTTTATTTAAGGATTCTGCATATGTGATTAGGGTTCCCCACCACCCCAAGTTTTATTCAGGCTGAGGAATTTTTTTTTTACCAAGTAGTAGTCTTCAGCAAACAGGGTAACCATCTGTCATTGGTCAGTAAATGGGCATCTAAGTAATTTTTTAAAGTAAAAATTAGAACTAGGGTGAAAAACAACTCCAATCTTCACTCCAGTTGATTGGGAAGTCTAATGAATAATGCCTTCTTTTTCATTATTTTTCTATGAGGGCCATTGGAGAACTCTTAGCTCTACATTAAACTATTTAAAAGTTTTTTTTTACTTACCTTAACTAGTGAATAATTTAAAAAAAAAAACATATGAGGGGCAAAAAATAAACTATCTAAACAAAGGCCAAAAATGACACACTTGTTTTGCCCTCACTTAGTGGCACTAATAAAAAAAGCATCCATGGAATAGTAGCATATGTGAATGTTTAGTTAAGGATATACAGAGTCTCAAAGAAAATGGGAAGAGAATAATGGTTATAGGGGATATGAATGGGCATATTGAAGAAATTTATGATAGCTTTTGAAAAAGTTTTGTCAAAGTGAATTTAACCATTGGGAATTTATCGAATGTTTATGAGGCACAATACACATGGTCTAAAAATAATATATTCTACACAATAGATTATATATTAGTAGAGAAAGAGGGAATGACTAAAGTATGGAAAATTAAGGTGTGTGATAATGAAGAGAGAATATGTAATAGTGACCATAACTTCTTTATAATAGAAATGATTAGTAATGTGATGAAAAACAGTAATAAAAATAGGGTAGTGAAAGATGTGGATGGAGAGTGAATGATAAGAATAAGTTGGAAGAGTATAAAATAAAAGTTGAAGAAACCATGGAACAGTTGGTTGGGGTGAGTATAAGGACTGGTGTGGTGAAGTAGAAAAAGTGACAAATATAGTTTCAGGTTAGAATACTGAAAAGAATAGGAAACTAAGAGTTAGTAAAAGTGTAAAAGAGCAGAAAAAAGCATGCAGAGAATTCAAGTGTGCTATTAAGAACAAAGAAAATGAAAAGGATATTAATACTAAATGGGAAAAGTACTTAGAAATAAAAGGAAGTTGGCTAAAATAGATAATTATAGAGAGAGAATGAAATTGAATAGTAAATTGCTAGAAGATATTAATAAAAGTGAAGATGGGAGTAAAAAATTTTGAAAGTGCATTAAAAGAAGGAATATAGGGGGGAGAGAATTTGTATTACTAAATGAGCTCTAGAGAAGAATTAGGAATAGTCTTAAACAAGTATGTAATTGATATAGAAAAGATGTTAGATGTGAAGGACACAATGATAGAAAACATGAAAGCATATAGTAATGGTAATATGAGATTTACTGAAAATGAACTGAATGAGATAAGTAATTAATTGAAAGGTGGAAAGGCAAGAGGTTTGAATGAATGGGCAGCAGAGATGGTTATGAATTTAAGGGAGAAGGCAATATTAAAACCATTATCGTGCTTTAATAAGATGGCACAGAAGAGAGAATTTCCAGGTAATCAGAGTAATACAAGAGTAAGGCTATTATTTAAAGGGAAGGGTAAGGACTGATAGCAGTAACATCATTGCTATATAAAGTTTTCTCATATATGATGGCTGGAAGGGTTGCAAAATGGATGGAAGAAAATAATATAGTGGGAGAAATGCAAGGAGGTTTTCAATCAGATAGGTGTATAGGAGATAGTTTATTTGTAGTTACATAACTTATGGGTATGAATAGGAATACAGGTAGACAATTATATATGGTTTTTATAGATATAGAGGGCATATGATAGAGTAAATAGAAATATGTTATGGGTAACTTTAGTAAATTTGGGAATGGATGGAACTTTAGTGGATATTATTAAGAAATTATATGAAAAAATTACTGTATGTATCAATTAAGGAATATAGAATCAGTTAAAGTTAAAAATGGGGTGGGATTAAGGCAAGCATGCCCTATGGCATCTCTTTTGGTTTTTTGATGTATTTGAAAGAAATGGAGAAAGCAATAGAAAGACTAGGAAGAGGGGTAGAGATACCATTAATTAATAGGTGGCAAGGGAGTACATACATTGTCAGGTCTTATTTGCAGATGATGTTTTTTTTGTAAGCAGAAAGAAGGGAAGATATGGAAGTTATGCTGAAGACCTGCACAAAGATGGGTAAACAGATGGGAATTAAATTTAGTGAAGAAAAATCAAAAGTAATGATGATTAATATTGGGGAAAGAGAAGACAAAGAATTTTTATTGGTTGATATAAAGTTAAGGGTCATGAATAGATATAATTATTTGAGAATTGTTTTTAAGTAATCAGAGAAATTTCTTAGATGAATGGGAGAAATAAATTGATAAATGAAGCAAAGAAAAGAAAGGGATTGATAAAGAAATTAACAGTGTTCTCCTATAATAAATATGATGTAGCTAGAATCGTATGGAAGGGAATGGCAGTACCAGGATTAACATACTTATGTATTAGCAAAGGGGTATTAGATTACTTAGAAAAAGTACAAAAATAAGTAGAAAGATGTGCATTAGATGCAGAAGTGTGGACAGAAAAGGAGGCAATACAAGAAGAAATTGGATGGCCAAGTTTTTATATGAGAGATGCAAAATGAAAAGTTTGGTAGATTACTGTTTACGGATAATAAAAGAATAGCCAAAATAGTATTTAATTGCATTACAAATAAAGAGCAGGCAACAAGATGGGTGTGAAAGGTAATGCTTATGCTGAAGATTTAGATAAAGAATTTATGTCAGTATACTTATACAAAAGGTGGGATGATTGTGTTAGCAGAATTGTTTTAGTGTTAAGGAATGGGATAGAAGAATAGATGTATTAATAAAGAATAGAGAGATGGAGAGATAGTATGGAGAGTAAAAAGAGTTTAAATATTTATAGAAGTAGATAGAATATTGAGTGCGAGGTAATTTATGATAATAGCAATGAAAGTAGTTTACTGTTTAAGGCTCAAACAGGATCTTTAGCAACAAGGGAATATACACATAAATGGATAAATATGGATGATTTAGGCTGTAAGCTGAGTAAGGAAAGTATACAAAATATTAGGTATCTGTTAATTGAATGTAGATGCCTGAAAGCAGAAAGGCTACAAATAATGAAGTTATGGAAGAATAAATATAAACAAAGTGATTATACAGAAAGTGGCTTATTGGTTTTTATGCTGGGTTTGGGTAAAAATAAGGGATTTTTAGATCTAAAGGCCATGGAGTTGACAAAGATTATGTCGTGGAAATGGGATGGAGCAGGGTAGAAAAGAATATAGGAAAACTTGGAGTGGAGAATGGAAAGAGGTTCAAAGTGGATAACAGGTTTCTCTGGGCATAGTTGCTGAGAGATTCCTGACTCCATATAAGAAGTCGCAGTGCATCACATCACATCGCTAAATATATAATAAATAAGATGCAGCTAGAATTTTATGGGAGTGGTAGTTACAGGGTTAAATTATGGTAATGATGAGATATATGTTAGCAAAGCGATGTTAGATTACTTAGAAAAAGTACAAAGGGAAGTAGGAAGACATGCATTAAATGCAGATATGTGGACAGCAAAGGAGGCAATTCAAGGAGAAATGGGACAGCCAAGTTTTTATATGAGAGTTGCAAAAAGCAGAATGAAAATTTTCTGTAGATTATAATTTATGGATAATAAACGAATAGCCAAAATAATATTTAATTTGGTTATGAATAAAGAGCAGGTGACAAGGTAATGCAGTATGCAGAAGATTTGGATAAAGACTATGACAGTATACTTATACAGAAGATGGGTGATTGTATTAGGAGAATTGTTGGGTGTTATTGTGGCAAGGAAGAGACTAGAAGAATAGATGTATTAATAAAAATAGGGAATTGGAAAGATGGTGAAATAGTATGGAGAGTAAAAAAGTTATATGTATATAAAAGTAAACAGAATATTGGATGCTAATTAATTTATGATAATAGCAAGGAGAGTGCTTTATTGTTTAAGGTTCAAACAGGATCTTTAGCAACAAGGGAATATACACATAAATGGAAAAAATATGGGTGATGTAATCTGCAACTTATGTAAAGAAGGCATAGAAAATATTAGGCATCTGTTAATTGAATGCAAATGCCTACAAGCAGGAAGGTTAGTCTTTATGCTGGGTTTGGAAAAAGATAAGGGCTAGATATGAAAGCTATGGAATGGAATGTACAAAGATCACATTGTGGAAATGGGATGGAGCAGGATAGAGAAGAATATGGGAAAAACTTAGGGTGGGGAATGGAATGGGAAAGTAAGGTGGTTAACAGATTTTCTGGGCACAGTGTTGAGAAATACCTGACTTCGGTAGATTAGCCAGGTCACATCACATCACTTAACAGCTTCTTCCCATAGCAAAGAAGTTTCATTACTTGGAAAGAATATTTTCCTTTCTTTATAAAGGAAAGAATATTTTCCTTTCTTTTAAGTGTGAGACAAGTGACTGATTTTGCAACCACTTAACAGACGTGTTTGTCCGCGTGTTATTACAAAATTCAGTTGGAGTAGTTTTTTTAAAAAAAGCAAGAAACAGCATATATAATAGCTGGCTTTGCTAACTTTCTTTCTAATTGTTTCTTTTTAATTATTCTTTTCAAGGACACGTGATACTAATAAAATATTCAAATGAAAACATTGAAATTATTAATGATTATTGATGTCACAGAAGAAAAAAAACAGATAAAATGGAAACGTGATGTAAAACATCAAAAGTGTTCTGAAGCCGATTACGTGAGTGTAAAGTAAATTTATTATGCTTTTGCTAATAATAATTCTATGACCTCTACGTGCTTAGTTGATGAAGTATTATTCTAATTACAGTGAAAGCCACTAGAGGGTAGCATACGTCAAAATATTTGTGCAAGGGTGGGTAAAGAGATGGGGATTAAATTTAGTGAAGAAAAATCAAATATAATGATGGTTAATACTGAGGAAAGAGAAGATGTAGAATTTTTATTGGGAGATATTAAGTTAAGTGTGGTGAATAGATATAGTTATTTGGGAATTATTTTAAGTAATCAGAAAAATTATTTGGATGAATGGGAGAAAAAATTGATAAATGAAGCAAAGAAAAGAAAGGGATTGATAAAGAAATTAATAGTATTTTCATATAATAAATATGATGTAGCTAGAATTACAGGGTTAACATATGGTAATGATGCATTATATGTTAGTAAAAAGATATTAGATTATTTAGAAAAAGCTCAAAGGGAAGTAGGAAGACATGCATTGGATGCAGAAGTATGGACAGCAAGGGAGGCAATACAAGGAGAAATGGGATGGTCAAGTTTTCATATGAGAGATGCAAAAAGTAAAATGAAAATGTTTGGTAGATTGCAGTTTATGGATAATAAAAGAATAGCTAAAATAGTATTTAATTGGGTTATGAGTAAAGGGCAGGTAACAAGATGGATGAGAAAGGTAATGTGGTATGCAAAAGATTTGGATAAAGAATTTATATCAGTATATTTGTACAAAAGATGGGATGATTGTGTTAAGAGGATTATTGAGTGTTATAGTAGTAAGGAATGGGATAAAAGAATAAATTTATTAATAAAGACTAGGGAGTTAGAGAGATGGAGAAATAGTATGGAGAGTAAAAAGAGTTTAAATATATATAGAAATAAACAGAATATTAGGTGTGAGTTAATATATGATAATAGTAAGGAAAGTAGTTTATTGTTTAAGGCTCGAACAGGATCTTTAGCTGCAAAAGGATATACATGTAAATGGAAAAATATGGGTGATTTATTTTGTAAATTATGTAAGGAAGGAATTGAAAATATTAGGCATTTGTTAATTGAATGAAAATGTTTGAAAACAGAAAGGGTACATATAATGAAGTTGTGGAAAAATAAATATGAAAAGAGTGATTATACAGAAAGTGAATTATTGGTTTTTATGCTGGGTTTGGGAAAAGATACGGGGGATTTAGAAATAAAAATTATAGAGTTGACAAAAATTATGTTGTGGAAATGGGATAGAGCAGATTATGGGTAAATTTAGAGTGGGGAATGTAAAAGAAAGTGGCTAACAGGTTTATCTGGGCATAATTGCTGAGATATTCTTGACTTCGTTTAAGGAGAAGCCATAATACATCACATCACATCTACCACATTACAATATAGCAGATTTAATAAATGTAGCAAAGAAACTATGCAACTTTAAAACATATTAAATAATGAAAGAAAAGGGTTTTCATAAAAAGCCTCGATGAGATTCATATTTAGAATGAATAAAAAGTAATAAAAAAATTAAAAATAAATAGTGGAAAAACCAAGAGGATTTTTGAAAAATGGAGAAAAGGAATTAATGTTAAGGGTTTATGAATATTGTATACCATATATGTTAATAGTAATAACATTGTTTTGCAATGGCGGCCTCTGGACATGAAGTTCCATGGAACACAGCTCAATTATGTCATTTTTGGTGTTCGAACTTCATATGAATTATTATTAAGTGTGATTTTGAAAGAAATATTGACAAATAAATATTTTACAAGTTTTTATTAAATTGATTTTAATCAGCAGGTTTTTTTTTTTTTCATGTGTCATAGCATCGGCTAGGAAGCAACCCCGCTAACCTGGGACAACTGCTTGTAAGGCACTGTGCTGACCACTCGACCACCAACGCAGTTCTTTAAACTTCAAAGTATATATAAAAAAAGACTTGTTAAATGTTTTGTTTGGAGTATATGATAATTAGAAAAACATCAGTATGCAAATCACTAAAAAGCAAAAACGCTCCTAGCTCCATCGGAATTTTACTTGAATCAATTAAAATGGAATTAAAAAGTTGTTTGAACACTTAAATGGGTTGTTCTAAAACTGCACTAATAATTCACAATTGAATAGAAAATATCAAATATTACAAGAAAAGAGCGGAAAGAATAATTATAAAAACTATACAGGAATAACAAATTACAAATTCATTCACTCAGATATATGGGAACATTTTTGAAAATAAAATATGAGTATAGGATTTTGAAAGCAGAGAAACAGGCAGTTTTCAGAAAATGAAGAATCTTAATGGACCATCTGTTTTGTATGAATCAAGAAATAGAAAAGAAGTTGGCAAAAAGTCAAGAGGTATATCTTTTATACATAGATGTTCGAAAGGTTTGGGACAGTATCCCTCTTAAAAGTTTATGGGTAGCATTTGAATAAACGAAGAGAACTAATTCCTATTGAAGTTTATGTAAATAATATATATATATATGCACTAGTTAAAATTGGAAATATGATTTTGGATAATATAAAAATTATCAAAGGATCCAAATAAGTGTCTTGCCTCTCACCTGCATTATTTAAATTTTATATAAAAAAAAAAAGGCAAATGGCTTTATTACTCAAAAGTCATAAAAGTTTCTGTGCCAGACCTGTGAGCACCAGAATTGAACCTGGAATGTCCCAATCCCAAGTTGGGTGTTCTGCCTACTGAGCCAAATTGTGCAGGATATTATTTGAATTATATCTAAGAAGTCCTTAAAATATAGAAAAGGAAATGTAAAAAATGGGAATTTTTTTCCACATTAATAAAACACTTTATACATTATGCTATGTGATGATTAAATAGTTTTGACTTACGATCATAATGATTTGAGGTGTCTAGCTAGAAAGTGGGACATGAAAATAGATATATCAAAAACCAAAAAACATGTGTATTGGAAACAGACAACAATATATTATTGAAAAATGGACAATAGAATAGAAAATATGAGGAATGTAAGTATACAGAAGATCACACAATAAAGGTATAGGAGAAATAAATTGATTAGATACAAAAGCTATAGTAAGATTAAATGAGATATAGTATTAAAATGTATCTAAAGTTAATAAATGATAAATATATGAGTCAGTAATGTAAAGTATCATTACATATAGAAGCAAGCTATGGCAGTTGAAAGAAAGAATGGAAAGAAAATTGATTATTACAAAAATGAATTGCTAATAAAGATCTGCAGAGAAATCAGAGAGAGTGCATAGGCAGTAAGGAAATTTAGAAAATAATGAATATTGAACAAACTATTAGAACAAGAGAATTGAAATGATATGGACATAGATGTCTCAGGAAAGGTTACCAAAAGCAAATATTAAATTGAATACCAAACAGGAAAGACCAAAAGAAGATGTCCCAAAATGGAGTTGGAAAGAGGAAATAAATATATTAGAGACAGAAATTTTCAGGAAGATTTATGGATTTGACAGAGAGGCATGGTGATTGGGAATCAGAAGATATCATAGTCCATTGTAGATCAATAAAATGAAGGAAAAATTTGGAAAAAATATTGCAGATTCTGGAAGTATAGGTCTATAGTTAAGTTGGAATATCAAAGCTAAAAAATATAAGGATTTTGAAAAAATATTTATTGAGGAAATTAAAAATAGGCTGGGAAATTTATGACAGCTCTAATACACATTAGATATATGGAGAATGGATATTCTATCTTTATTATAAAACTATGCAGCACTTAAAATAATAGATATTTATATAGAATTATCTTCTTTTGCATAAACATACAAATAAATATAGCTTGATTAATAATCTTAAATGAAGATTGAATTTTTTGATTATTATTCTTTTTTATTCTCATACTTATGTGTGATACATAACAAAAGAATTTTGTAAGAAAATATTTTTAAGCACTTAATTACATATATCTGTATAAATTTAATTGTTATATATTTATTTTAAACCAATAAAACATCACATGATCTTTAGTAATCAATAAATGACAGTTTCTGGTGCTTGATAAATTCTTATCCAATGGTAATCTGTCCAAACATACCCAGAGTAGTTTTTAGTAATGGCTTTCATAACTGAGGAGCTTTTTCAATTTTTGGAACAGTGTGGGTGGTTTTATCTTTCCTCTGGCAGCCATTTTTTTACTTTTTGTTATACTGTCAAGCTACCAGCTCAAATTGAAAAACCTGTAAATATTTCAATCCAAGCCAAAACTGAGCTGGAAGCAGATTTATATAATTATGCAAACAAATTATCTTGGGATTAGTTTTTTGATTGGGTTGCTAGCATGATAGTCTAAAAAGAGTAAAAAAAATAGCTGCTAGAGAAAAGATGCATTAGATCCAAAAGATCCAAGCATTTTGTTCAAAAAAATCCAAAAGCTCCTCCTGATGAAGGCCATAAGTTAGAAACTAGTCTGCTTTTTTATTCAAATATCTCAAGATTTGTTAAGCACTCCCATCTAATATCTTTTGATTACTCTAGCTTACACTAGATGGCATAAGGGTAATGAGATTGGAAGAACATTGCTAATATTTACTTTAAATTAGTCAACTTCTAAGAGCAATAAGTCTGTAAATAAGATATAGACTAAAATATAGGAAAAACAAAATGCCATTAGATTGTGTTTGTAAAAGTGAAATTGTAAATAAAGTTGAAATCGCTAGAAAAGGTAAATAAACTCTCCCAGCAGAGATGCATTTTCAAGGATTGAGTTTGTTAATTCATTTATGGGAGAGATATCTTAAGTCTTTAGAATTACAGGGGATTGTGAAAAGAGTTATATGGAATGCTGAGATAATGCCAGAGATAAATAATAATAAAAATAATGTTTCTCGATTTATGTTATATAACAATTAATATTTACTATTTAATAATGGATTTACTGTAATAAATAGTCTATTATTTATGTAGTACAGACTGCATATGTAATATTATAAAGAAGGAACAGTAGATTAAAGCTCTGATTTCAGCACAGAGAGGAAAGGTCAGCTTATATATAGATAAGCCCTAAGCATAAGCGTACATTTATGCTTTTTAAAAGATGCTTACGGGTGAGTGTATGTAATTCATAAAAAGCACATGATCAGAGATTTCTTTTATATATATATATGTGCTGTATGCACAGATAATGAAGCTAGTATATATCGAAAAATGGTATATTAGCTGAGCACTTTTTTTCGAGACTTCTTGCTCTCATATTCATAGCTACTATTTTTTAAAAA
The DNA here is from genome assembly GCA_028023455.1 of Epiperipatus broadwayi. Taxonomy (NCBI): domain Eukaryota; kingdom Metazoa; phylum Onychophora; class Udeonychophora; order Euonychophora; family Peripatidae; genus Epiperipatus; species Epiperipatus broadwayi. The sequence continues at coordinate 6,370,654 of JAQFVV010006260.1, read as the reverse complement.
CTGCGTTGTTAAAAGGAAAATTTATGCAAAGTAAATACATTTACAATAAAACTAAAACCAAACAGGAAGGCAATTCCATCTTTGTTGAGCACGAAAAAACAACAGGACATAGATTCAAACCCACATCTGCTAACATTGCTTGCTCAGAAAGACATGGTGCTAAATGTGAGATCAGAGAAGCATTACACATAGCAAGTGATCCTGGATCCATTAATCAAAGAGAAGCCTGCTCATCCAACTACACCAAACCAAGTAGAGCAGGATAAGAAATGATAAATGTGAAAGATTATTAAGGTAGTGTTAGGGAAAGTTACAGTACATCACATCAAATTGTTGAATGTTATAGTGGTATGGAATGAGATAGAAGAATAGATGCATTAATAAAGAATAGGGAGTTGGAAAAATGGAGAGCTAGTATGGAGAGTAAAAAGAGTTTAAATATATATAGATATAAACAGAATATTGGGTGCATGTTAATGTATGATAATGGTAAAGAAAGTAGTTTACTGTTTAAGCTCGAATAGAATCTTTAGCAACAAGTGAATATACAAATGAAAAAATGTGGGTGATTTAGTCTGCAAGTTGTGTAAGGAAGGCATAGAAAATATTAGGCATTTGTTCATTGAATATAAATACTTGAAAGCAGAAAGGATACAAATAATGAAGTTGTGGAAGAATAAATATAAACAAAGTGATTTTACATAAAGTGGATTATTGGTGTTTATGCTGGGTTTGGAAAAAGATAAGGGGGATTTAGACATAAAGGCTATGAAGTTGACAAAGATTATGTGGTGGAAATGGGATGGAGCAAGATAGAGAATATGGGGAAGCTTAGGGAAGGGAATGGAAAGGGAAGATAAAGTAGCTAACAAGTTTCTCTGAGCATAGTGGCTGAGAGATTCCTGACTCCATTTAAGGAGAAGTCACTGTACATCATATCACATTCAAAAAGCAAACTGATCAATAAATTTCACACAAAAATATCATAATGACTTGAGATCAGCAGGTCCCAGAGCCATCCTAATTGCCCTGTGCACTTTGGGGTAATTGGTAATCAGATTTGGGAAACAGAATCGATTCTGGTTTTTGAAATTCTTATGATCTCCTGAGCAATAAAACAATATGGAGTGTTTTTCAAATGAAAATTTTTTATTATTCAAATGAAGATATAGAAAAAGTATGAAAATATCTTTGAAAACATGAAAATAATTTGTTTATAATATATTCAGTGACCAAATGACTAAAAAGTAAATATTTTTAAGAAATGTAATGAATGCAGACATTACATAGGAAATTAAATTAGCAACAACAGCAAACGTTAATTTAATTTTTTCCAGAAATTACTGACACTTATTGAAAATATTTGTTTGTCGTTCATTGTTTGTGTATCAAACATATTATTTCAACAGAGGCAAAACTCTCCATACAGTAACGCCACTCATTGCAAGCCAAAGTAATCAATGGATGCAGGAAGGTTTGTGCATAAAATCCCTTCTAATGCCTACTCATCCAATATCCCCAGACTAGTTTCTGGCTTGTGGCCTTCGTCAGTGAGGAGCTTTGGATCTGAGAGCACTGCACCTAGATCTTAGGATCCAATGCAACCCTCCAGCATCCACCTTTTACCTTCTTAGCTAACTATAAAGCTTTAAATTCAAAATGAAAACAATAATGTTTTCAATTCAAGCTCATTAGCTTGTATAGTCATATAGATTGAACTCAGTTCAACATCCATAATTTTTGATGCCTTGGTGGTTATTTAATAACATAGCTACCATAATTCCATGGTGCAGGATTGGTATCAAATCACTAAACATTATATAATCACCATTCTTTATGCTTACACAAACTTTTCACAAAGGCAAAACTCTCCATATAGTAACACCATTCAGTGCAAGCCAGAGCAATTAATTGATGCAGGAAGGCTGTGCATAAAATCCCTATCTACTGCCTACTCATCCAATATCTCCAGACTAGTTTCTAGCTTGTGGCCTCTGTGAAAACAACTTGTGTAAGCATGGATAATGATATTCATGTGATGTTTTATGGTTTAATACTAATCTTGTAGTGACAATAGTTATTAAAGAACCAAAGACAACAGAAAGTATGGACGCTGAACTGAGTTCAGTTCTATATGACTATGATCTTGAATTGAAAACTATTGTAATTTTCATTTTAGACTCAAAGTTTTATAGTTAGCTAATAAGATAAAAGGTGGCTGCTGGAATATTGCATTAAATCCTAAGATGTAGGTGCAGTGCTTTCAGATCCAAGGTTACTAACTGATGAAAGCTATAAGCTAGAAACTAGACTGAGGATATTGAATGAGTAGGCACAAGTTAGGATTTTTATGCAAAGACCTTCCTGCATTCATTGATTACTCTGACTTGCACAGAGTGGCACTACTGTATGGATAATTTTGCCTCTGTGAAAACAGCTTGTGTAAGCATAAAGAATGATGGTCATGTGATATTATTTCTAGTTTATTTTCTAAATAAATTTGCTGTTGCTATCATCACTAATAAAATAGGTCACTGATTATTGCAAAGATATCAATGATCAAATTTGAGTCTTGCCTCATCAATGCAATACCAAAATGAGCTCAGTCATGTATGAGAACTCTAACAGACTATCTAATGAATACCAATTAGCGGATTGAGCACACCATCTATCTCAACAATAAAAGTTAACATATCTAATCATGAACTGAATGGCTTAACTTATAAGAAAGTGATGGATAGATCTTAAGATGCTTGGGCTCAGACTGACAGATTGGAAGTGAATGAGGACCTTGCCAGAATTCTCCCAACCCGCTTAGCCTCTGCTTCGCATCTTGATTTTAAACTTATACTCATTATAAATTTTGATGCGTCTTTCAATGCTCAAAAAGGCATGTATAATGGTTCAACTGGGACAAAGTATGGATCAATTTATAATTCTACTGAAGCATTGATCCAACAACCTTGAGTCTTGAATGCTACACATGGTTTCTCAGGTTACATCATGTATGTATTCACTTCTCATTTAGCTATGGACATTGCTTGATATTCGTGTAATCATCATTGTATAAAGTTGTATCAATTGTTTAATATTGAAAATATTGTTTTTCAATTATTTTCTGTTTGATATGTCATTGATGGCTCCACCAAAAGATAGAACACGCATGCAATTAGCAGCAATAAATTTCTAAGAATAGCTGCAGATACCAAAAGCATAGACAAAATTTTTCATATAAAAAGACTCCAATTGTAAGTATATATACCAAAATATTTTGAAACAATGGTAGCAATAATATTTCTGTAGTGTAATTTCCATTGCATTACTCTCACACAAGGTATTGGTTTCTATCTGCCTTTAACACAGTGAAAGAATGGTGGAAGTATATGTAAGAGATTGTGATCTGATCCAACTGATGAGTGCTGGTTCAGTGCAAAATGCATATCTTGGGGATCATTTATCTTTTTCACATGTCTTTGGTCATATGTTTATGATTACATCCCTCCACAAGGTGTTAAAAGCAGATAGAAAACAGTACCTACCTTGTGTGAGAGTGGTGTAGTGAAAATTATACTACAGAAATATTAGTTATTGTTGCATAATCTCTAATCTAATGGATGACTACTAAAAATAATTAATGATCACAATGTTAATAGTTTTTTATGCAATTGTTGTTGATGCAGGTCATAAATTAATGATAGTAGAATTGAGAATGTCATAAAAGAATAAGAAAAGCAAAGACATTATTAAATTGAAAGTAAAATTTTATGAAAATTTTTCTGAATTGTTGGTGAAGAAATTAAATATAAACTTAAAGTCCTTGTACAGTATTTTTAATTATTTTGGTTTACAAATAGTTAAATTACAATAATCACCTTTGTAACATTGTAATTATAATTTTGTTGAGCACACGGGAAGTATATGTAAATACTTATAAGACAGGCTTTAACCTGTATCAAATGCACCTTGAAAATTTTATAATAGTCAAACAATATTATTTTGCCGATAGAGAGATCTCCCAAAGTATGACACATGATTGGAGCAGGGTAAAAAAGAATATGGGAAAACTTGGGGTAGGGAATGGAAAGGGGTTCAAAGTGGCTAACAAGTTTCTCTGGGCATAGTTGCTGAGAGATACCTGACTCTGTAAAAGAAGATGTCACAGTGCATCAAATCACATCAAATAGCAACTTTTATAAAGATAAGAGTGGCATCTTATCTTTAACCTAAATTTCTACTTATATAGGCCAATCTGAAGCAGCCTGATTAGGGAGAATGAAGTTGTTGTTTTCTTCACTGATTAAATCCACAATTTCCTTTACCAATTAACCTTCATGAAATCTTGCAATTTACAGTGAGCTAATATTGCGATCGTAATACTAGAAAATCTATAAACTATTGTAGAGTCTGTAATTATAATTTTGATGAGTGCGCAGGAAGTATAAAATTTTTAACTATTTAATATTTGTAAGAAGTAAAAATGGTTTAAATTCAATTAAAAATTTAACAATTTGAAATTCATAAAAAATTTCTGGTGCCTAATGGAGTCTATGATAATTTCTTTATTATTAAGTTTTCTTCTGTGGCGGTACTTTTTAATTGTAAAAATTTTTTTAATTAATAACTTTGCAACAGCCTGCATAGAACAGTCTATGTGGAAAGCAAGATTCTGTTATATAAAACCTAACTATAAAATAACTGCTATTGTAGTCCATACAATGAAACAAATATTTTTCCGCTTCCATCTAGATCAGCTATATATTGTTGCAAACTTAATTTGCATAATGATATTAAAGTGGTATCCACAATGGGTAAATCATGTTAGCATCATTCCAGTTCTCTCAACAATTAGAGGCTTGAACTATAAACATATCAGCTACTCCAATATATACAACCAACAATTTTTTACTCATGTGTCATAGAATCAGCCGATAAGCCTTGGTAATTAATGGGTGCAAGATTTGTGTATAAAATCCCTATCTAATGCCTACCCATCCAATATCCCTAGACTAGTTTTTAGGTTGTGGCTTTGACCAGTGAGTAGCTTTGGATATGAGAGCACTGCACCTAGGTCTTAGGATCTAATGCAGTGACAACTGTCTTTTACCTATTTAGTTAGCTATAAAACTGTTAGGAGTCCAAGATGAAAACACAATAACATTTTCAATCCAAGCTAATTCACTTGTATAATCATACAGATTTGAACCCAGTTCATTATTTACATATTCTGGTATCTTTATTTAATAATCACAGACACCATAATCCTATGGATAGGATTGGTTTAAAATCATTAAAATATCACATGATCACCATTTCCTATGCTTATACAAGCTATTAATACAGGCAAACTCTTCATACAGTAATGCCTTCTAGTGCAAGCCATAATCTGGGGATATTGGATGAGTAGGCACTATATAAGGATTTTATGACTAGCATCCACTAATTGCTAAAGCTTGTCCTGCGTGGCACTACTGTATGAAGAGTTTGCTATTGTTCTTAATTTTAAGGAAAAGAGGTCAAACCCAGCTAAAATGTTATCGTAAATTGTAGATGCCCTATGCAGTTTAGCACAGTGGTAGAGTATCAGATTTTGGAACATGGGGTTCTAGAATCAAATTTTAGAGCTGGCACTTCCAACTGTCAATCTTATTAGACATATATACAATTATTATTCTCCTTTACTTTCTTTGCATTTGTTCATATATCCATATATATTGTTTATAATAAATCCGCTCATATACAGTTTAATGCAAAAAAATTTTTTTAATAAAACTTCTTTATTTTTCTGATAGTTTCAACTGTCCAGCAGTCTTCATCAGAGTATTGTCAATTTCCTCTAGCTTAAAGGAAATTAATAACACTCTGATGAAGTCTGATAGACTAGAGGAAATTAAGAATGTTCTGATGAAGTCTTATGAAGTAGAGGAAATTGAGAATTCTCAGATGAAGACTGCTGGACAGTCGAAACTGTCATGAAAATGAAGTTTTATTAAAAAAAAAATTTGCATTAAAGTGTATATGAGAGGAGTACTATAAGCAATATATAGGAACTATCAAATTTCTCATCAATTCTCAAGCAATAAAATTATTCAAATATTTTTTTTATAAATTATTGTTGTGCAAGATTAGCTATTTTTAAATATGAAGTGCAAATTAGATTTGGAAAAAGTACAAAGGTGAAAGGTGGTATAGGAAGAATTGAGGACCATTGTTGATGAAAGAGAGGAATATATCTTAATAATTGTTTTATTGATCTTTTATTGATGATGGTAAATTATTTTGTATAGTATTTTAAGGGGGAAAGCCCTACATTGAGAGAAGAGTAATTTATTAGGAACCTTCTAATAGATCCAAAAGAATGAACAAGATTTAATAGACTTCTTTCAAAAGAGAGAAGTGCAATGAAAGGAGTAAAGCAATGTTGCAATATGCTTTTCATTTGTTTACTTAAATGATTGTTCTTGTTGTATAAAATTTGCCAATATTATTGCAACACTTGCGAACCAATGAGGCGAAGCTTAATAAAATGTTATGTGGAATTGATTTAATTTCTAGTTGGTGTAGATTAGTAATGAATAAGTTGATGCTTTTAAATATTTGGATATTAAAGATATAAATAATGATAAATAAGTATGAGTAAGAATTATGATGGCTGAGGAAGGTCGATAACTTGAAACTAGTTAGAAATTTAAGTATTCCAATATTGGCATCAATTGATTAATAAAGTTGTAATAGTAGATGTTTCTGAAATATTATAAATATAATGAATTACTGATGATAAGCAGTGGAAAGAGCTTTGAAGAAAACTACTGGATAATCGAAACTGTCAGTCATTTTTGAAAGTTTAGAGCTAATAAAATCTTGTATTTGGATTGTTTAAAGTACATAAAAGGGTGTGTTGGTTTTGTTTGTTTATATATGAGGAGGAAATAGTTAATTCTATTGTTAATTTTTATTAAGTATTACTGTTTGATTAACAAACCATAAGTTGAATGTGCTTAAAATATAACTATTATAAATAGAAACCGTCATCATCCTACAGAATAAAGGTTTCTCCTAGTTTAATTCAATTTCTTCAATATCTAATGTCTCTTTTATTTTCTTATTTCATTCATTTATCTCACAAGTGGTCTCTTTTGCTGTCATTTAATCTCTTGAAATCTAGTTTAAGATTTCAAGTATCCATCTATTATCATCTTATCTATTAATATGTCCATCCCAATTCCATTTCATTCTCTCATTTCAGTGATATTTGTTTATTCTTTTACCCATTATATCATTTTCAATTTTTTCATTAATCCTAATAATCATCTCTCTTTATTTCATTGAATAATTGAGGTCTTTGTATTGCTCTTTTGTAGAATGCTAAATCTCAGATGGTGAAACACATACATAAAAAAATCTTCCTTTTCAAATAAATAGTCACATTTCCTTTTAATATTAAATTATTTATATCCAAAACACTCCAAGTTTAATTCTATGATTAATTTCATACTTAATGTTTCCATCTACAGTAATAATCGGACCAAGATGTGTTCTGTTAACTTTTTTCTAATTCAATATTATCAATCTTTATTTTCATTTTTTAAAACTTATCAACTTTTATCTTTAGTCTCACTTTCTTTTGTCTGATAACTCTTGCAACATTTCCTGAAACTCTGAAGCATTACTAGAAAAAGTATTATTTGAAAAACAATTACATCATCTGTAAAGTCTAGATTGCTTAAATAATTTTCATTTATTTTCACTCCCTTAACATCTCATTTCAAAACACAACATAAATAGCTATAAAAAGTTTTAAAGATATGAAGATATCCTGATGCTTATCCTTCTCAATGCTAACCTTCCTGGTATCATTATGTAATCTAATTGTTGCTGTTGCATTTTTATAAATATTTTTTAAAATATGACAAAATCCTGGATCTATACCTTGATGATCCAATGCTTTAATCACCGAAGAAATGTTTATAGAATCAAATGCCTTTTCATAATCTACAAATCCAAAACATAATGGCAACTCATATTCATTGGTCCTTTCTATAACTTCTTTCAATACTTGAATATTATTCATTGTTCTAAAACTAATTTAAAATCCAATTTGTTTGTTGTTGTGGTTTTTTTTGGTTAGTTAAAATCCCAAATTTTCTATAGATGATTTGTAATTATCTTGGTAAAAATATTGTATAACTGGCAAAAAACTGATAGATCTGTAACTTCTAATATCATCTTTATTTCTTATTTAAATATTAATATTAGTGTTACATTCATCCAATCATTCACTACATCTTTATCATTTAGATGTTTGTCATTTTACTTTGCCAACAATTTTTCTATTTTCTAGCTGATTTTTTTAAGACATTGATTATAATTATCTGGAGTTTCCCCCTTCTTCATAAATTTAATTGCATGTCTGACTTCATTTATAATCAAGGCAAAACTCTGCATACAGTAGTGCCACCCTGTGCCAACCAGAGTAATCAATGGATGCCAGAAGGTGTGTGCATAAAACCCCTATCTAGTGCCTACTAATCCAATATCTCCAGACTAGTTTCTGGCTTGTGGCTTTCATCAGTGAGGAGTCTTGGATCTGAGAGCTCTACTAGTATAAGAGACAGTGATCATGTGATGTTCATTTATAATCCTGGGCAATTCAAAAGATATAATAATTGTCGGAGGTACTTGTTCATTATTGCTATATAATTTTTGATAGAACTCTTCTACCCATTTCATGATGTCATTTCTCTTTTTAGTAATAATTTAATCTTTTTTTCTTATTGCAGAAGTAAGTTTCCTAAAATGTTTTATATTCTTGAAACTTTTATTCTCTTCTGTGCTTTCTTTGCTAGATCACAAAATTATACTTTCTTATATCATTAATAACTTATTTTTGCACCACTTTTAAAAAATTGAGATATTTAATCCTTTTAATGGATCATTTTTAGATGGTTTCCTATTTTTCTTTTCTTCATAAACGGTCTTATCTCAGTAAAAGTTTACTGGTCAATTGCTGGTTTTTGTACCAGCAATCTTTATTGCAGTTTTTAAAAGTGTATCAGTTATTTTCCTATTGATTTTATTCAAATCTGAATATTACTATCAAAATATTATATTGTACACTGAATAAAGTTTAAAATCAGTAAATATTTGAAAACGATTTGCAAGTTCTAATTAAATTCATTAGAATGTTTCTAAAGATTATGAATATCAGACGATCACTATTTCTTTTGCTTGCTTTTATCTATTATTAAAACAGGCAAAACTCTCTATGCGTATTGCCACAAACTATAAACAAGCCAGAAACTAGTCTGGGGATATTGGATGAGTAGGCACTAGATGGGGATTTTATGCACAAGCCTTCTGGTATCCATTGATTTCTCTGGTTTGCACTGAATGGCAATTCATATAGAGAGTTTTGTCTATTTTAATTAGGAATATCAAATGTGAATTAGTTTTTACTAATAATTTTTGTCTTTCTAGTTTTGCATCTTACATCTCACTAATAGATGATTACTGCCAGTGTTAAATTTATTAAGAACATTATAATTTTGAAATGCATACTTTCCGTTAGTCAGAAATATAATCCAATTCTGCTATACCTTCATTTGAATACTTCCAAGTCCATTTCTATTTACTAATTTTGTCAAAGAAAGATTCCATAATATAAAGTTTTCCTTTTTTTGAAAACTGCACAGGTTTATATCCTCTATCATTTATGTTACTGTTACCAAATATACCTACAACACCATCTCTTTTAATCATTTACTAATTAAAATCGCTCATGAAAATTTCAAAATGTTGTTTGCTCTGATCAAAAGCCTTTGATATATTCATATAAAAATTCTCAACTTTATCACAATCTGAACTTGTTGATATGTAAATTGAAATATCTGCATTTGGTACCTTCCACTAAGTTGCATAACTAATCTTGCCACTCTGACTGATACTCCATCAATGTTCACAATGTTGTCTTTCACTTTTTATTTACAAGGAATCCTATTTCACATGTGCTTCTAATGTTTGTGTATTTGCAATGTACTACATAGCAACTACATTCCATTTAATACTAGATAATTCTTCCAATTTATATAATCTTCTTTCATTTGAGAGTGATCTGCTGTAGTAAGTATCTAAATAAAAAGTCACTCTCAGATAGCAGCTTGGGTCCACAATCAGGATTCTTAGTACCCTTTAGCTTCATCCACCAACTTCCTGGGCTAATGACTTTACAGCCATCTTGGAATAAGGATCATAATTTATTTTAGTCTCTCATGGTTGTAAATATCTATTTTTAAAAAGTTTTTCTGCACATACATTCTGTCTCTGAAAGAAACTCAACTGATACTTTAGTTAAAATCTATCATGCAACTAAGAAAAATAACCGTGGTGTTTTTGATTTTAAACACAGAGATAAAAAGCCAATAACTTCACTGTGCTGGCTGACATGTTTTTTTTAAGTGTCATAGCATCAGCCGGGATGCGAACACGCAACCCGGGCAACTGCCTGCAAGTGCAAGGCACTCACGCTGACCTCTCAACCACCAATGCAAGACTGCTGGCTGACATGTTGGTAAGCAAATCATCCATATTCTTACACTATATGAATAATAATATAGTAATAAAGCTGCATTGACAAGAATGTATGGAGTAGACCTTGGTCCTTATGAGACCCCAAAGGAGAACCAAAGGGTCTTCTTTTAATTTACAGCAAACTCCTTTCTGCAACCATAGATTTCAAACGGAATTTCAATAAATTTTATATGATGCTGAAATTATAGTTAATAATTTTAATGCTGATTGTTTTTAAATGAAAAATTTCTCTGTTAATTATATTCTTTTTTATATGCTTTTATTTAACTTACCGTGAATTTTGTCTGTCTGATAAAATCTTGTAAATCAATTTTACCCACTACTCAATTCCCAATCAGCACAAAACTTTGTGTATTTATGTATTGCTAATACCAATATATACATTTTTTAGAGTTTGCAAACTATTTTAGAAAAACAATGGTGGAAAATTTAAATTTTTAATTTTATATGTGATGTGATGCATTGTGATTTCTCCTTAAATGAAGTCAGGAATCTCTCAGCAATTATGCCCAGAGAAACATGTTAGCCACTTTATCTTCCATTCACCACTAACTTTTCCCATATTCTGCTCTATCCCATTTCCACAACATAATCGTCATCAGCTCTATGGCTTTTATATCTAAATCCCCTTATCTTTTCCCAAACCCAGCATAAAAATCAATAACCCACTTTCTGTATAATCACTTTTTTAATATTTATTCTTCTATAACTTCATTATTTGTATCCTTTCTGTTTTCAAGCATTTACATTCAATTAACAGATGCCTAATATTTTCTATTCTTTCCTTACACAATTTATAAACTAAATCACCCATATTTTTCCATTTACATGTATATTCTCTTGTTGCTAAAGATCCCATTCGAACCTTAAACAATAAACTAGTTTCCTTACTATTATGATACATTAACTCTCACCTAATGTTCTGTTTACTTCTATATATATTTAATACTCTCTCTCTCTCTCTATATATATATTCAATACTCTTTACAGTGCTGCCATCTAGTATCTAAATTTTCCCATAAAACTAAAAAGTATAAAATAATATGTATAAATTTAAAGAAATACTTCTATTCACATAAATGCACTAAAATACAAATAATAATAATAATAATAATTAAAAAGTAAATAATAAATTTCCTTCAACTTTCACAATATTCTTGATACTGGTTGACCAAAATAGAAACATATAACATATTTAAAACATGAGTTTCACATGCCTTATTTTTGATACATAATATCAAGAATATTGTGTAGGTAGAAGAAAATGTGTTACTGTTTAGGGCAGTTGTGCAAAAAAAAAGGTATTTGTTCAATTTATTTGAATAGAAAAATGTTATTCACAATAACAATTAACTGTTGTTATTATTATTATTTTTCATCATTTATAGAAGTTATTTTATGTGACAAAATTTTTAATTAAAAAATTGTACTTTTATTTTAAAAAATTATTTTATAAGTGTGTGCATTTATAAATATATATTTAGGTAGGATAAACAAAAATTTACAGAGCTAAATATTTTTATAGAATGTTTTGCTATTAAAATATATTGCCATATGCTGAAGGTAGAGGGCACTTTAATTATATATAAACAGTCGCATTGAAGTAATCTCAAAATATATATAGACATGTATATATGTATACACATTTGTGTATTTATATATTTTATTTATTGCAAAATAATTGGATTTAAATATGTTAATGGCCAAAAATAGTCATTTTGGAATTATTTATATAATTAATCTCATTTTCCTTTTCAATTTTTCTTTGTAAATTCTTTTTGTAGTTAATTCTGAAAATGGCTAATGGATTTTACCAAAACGTTAATTACTGTTATGACTAGAATCCATTCATTTGACAAAAAAAAAAAAAAAAAGGAATACATTGGTTTAAAATATAATTATAGTTTAATGTATACATATATCAACCTTTTGAATGTTTAAAAAAAAGATTATTCAGTAATTAGAATCTTTAAAACTTGCTAAGCATGCCTTCGACTACTAAGGCCAGAATCATAACATTTATAATCTACAGGATATGTTGTGAGATTTAAATAAGATGGACATTATGTAAATGACTAATTTAAATATTTTGCTTTTTGGACCATGGAACATAATTTTTTGTTTGTTAATAATATGGGGTTATTAGAAATGAACCATGCTTTCTTTATTTTGCATTTTCTACCAATGTGTTCACAACATATAATATTTTACTGGGTCAGAAATATGGTCACATGTCTGCTCATGGTCAAGAAAAACTGACTTATGCTAAGAGTTATTCATTACTCGTTTATATAGGTATTTATCTTGTACAACTCATAAATATCTATATAAACAAGCAATGGATATCTTTGAGCATAAGTCAATTTTTCTTGAGCATGAGCAGAAGTATGGTCATATTTTTGACCCGGTAAAGGTAAATATTGTATGCTGTGAACATGATGATAGAAAATGCAAAATAAAGAAAGCATGGTTCATTACAACTAGCAGAAGAAAATAAAAAATTATTCAAATTATAGTTTAATTTTATATTTTCCTTTATGGTTTAATGAAACTCTGGAGGTTAAGATTCATGGATCATGACTTCAGTGCCACTTTCTGTGCTTGAACTTTTTACGAACTACTATGCAATAATTCATTACATCATATTTCTCCCATATGGTTTACTGCAGTGGCAGGATGGCACATTCTGGAGTCTACAATCCATGAATCATGGCTCCAATGGTAGGATGGTACATTCTGGAGTCTATAATTCATGAATCATGGCGCCAATAGTAGGATGGTACATTCTGGAGTCTACAATCCATGAATCATGGTTCCAATGGTAGGATGGTACATTCTGGAGTCTACAATCCATGAATCATGGCTCCAATGGTAGGATGATACATTCTGGAGTCTACAGTCCATGAATCATGGCTCCAATACCATTTCATGGGACCAAACTTTTTATAAACTCCTGAGCAAATGATCCATTTGATTATTAGCTTCCTCATAATTTAGTGCAGGGACATATTCTGGAGTTCAAAATTTATGGATTGTGGCTCCATTCTATCACTTTCTGTTTTCAATTTTTTTAAAGACTGAAGCAATTAACCATTCAATTGTTATTCTATATTTGCTATGAAATGCCATTAATTTGCCTATGTTTTTTAGCCTTCCCATAGTAGAATATTTTCTTCAGTTTAAATGATTCTAGAATATATTTTACCCCCCTCCAACGTTATAAACCAATACGCTTTTGAAAACTTAAATTAATATTAAATAATCAATACCTTTTTTTTTTTTTTTGCATAGATTAAGACAGTGTTTCATTACTGAAAATAATTAATTTTTACAATAGTGATGATTAGATTAAGTGACTTCAAAAGAATAATAAAGTTTTGCTGTATTATTTTTTTAACTTTACGAATTTACATAACTTTAGATTTTTATTTAAAAACTGAAATATATAATATTTTTGTAATTACAATAATTATAAAATTTAACTTAAACAAGTAAATATTGATATAACTTGTTTTCATTTAAGTCACTGGTATTTATAAGTTTGCTTATGATAATGGAATTTGTTTTTTTTAAGTCCTGGATATAATTAACTGTGATTTAAGTAAATTTGTTTGTTTGTGAATATAATGTAAACATATTCGTAAATAGCAAAATAAGCACGTGATTATTTTTCACTCTGTGAATGTGAAAGTTTATAAAATGAAAAATTATAATCGGGGAAATAGTTTTAAAGTGAAATTAAGCATTTAGACTTTTAACAGTAATTGTTAGCAGTCACTAAACTTTTAGCTTATAGAGAGGAATCCTGCAAGAAATGCTGCTATGAATATTATGTAAATCTTGACATACCAGAGAACTCTTTTCGATCATTGAAGGTTCAATGATTTATGCATTCTAAAAGCTGCACAGAAGTTACTATAAGAATCATAGAGGCTAAACTCTCCATACAGTAGCGCCACCAGTGCAAGCCAGAGTAATCAATGGATGCAAGAATATTTATGCATAAAATCCCCATCTAGTGCCTACTCATCCAATATCCCCAGACTAGTTTCTAGCCTGTGTTGCACTTTGTGTAAGCGTGAGAAATGGTGATCATGTGAAGAATTAATCATCTAGATTTTATTCTAAAAGCCAAAAACTCCTGTGAAAAATTAATTTACTGGAAGAATTTCTATTTCTATATCTGATAGAGTCCTTAATAAAGTGATACTTATCTCTAGCATAAAAAGAATGAGAATTCATAAATAGATATCCATGCATGCTAATTTCATTATTTACCGAATATACACACAAAATTACAGGAGTACAGGAAAGATGCCAAACTAGAATTTACAGTTAATGGGTAAGCCATGAGAGTGCTACCTTTGATTATCTTAAGTGAATTGATATCCCTATAAATTCTATTCTTGTTTACTCTACAGAGTCCTATTTAACATACTCCTACATTTCTGGTTTCAAACTCAACAGGAAACTCTGGTTATGGAACTAATGTCATGTCATTTTATTACTCACTTAATTATTCCAGAATTATCATTTTGTAATCATTATTTTTTAATTTCTCTATCATCACATATTTTTATATGCTTTATGTATACACAGACACATGTCTGATCGGATAGTAGAATATTAAAAAAAAAACAAATGTTAAAGATTAAAGTAATGAAATAATTTAATAACTGAAATATAATTGTAAATATTAAAAGAGATATATATATACAAATAAGAAAGAATTTACAATTAAAAATCTGTCTCTTGGATACATATACAAATGGAAAATATTCACGGTTGGTACATAAATAACATAATTGGCACATCAAACACATGCCAAAGCATATGTGAGTTATGTTCATAATTATTCTATGCACTTCTAATTTGACCCACTTAATTCTTGATATAACATTACCTGATTTATGATCTTTATAAGTCAATATTTGTTCTAAATATGTAAAGATGCGAAGTATTAACTTCTGAAATGACTGGATTTCCTCTTTTAAATCAAAAGTAAATTTAAATTGGGATAATACACAAAATATTCGTATCATCCCCCCCCCCCACTGCCTCATTGCAAGATAATTTAATCAACCACAAATATATCAAAATATGTTTTTTAAATAACATATCAAAAACAAATTATGTAATATATATTTTTAGATATCCATTCTCAAATTAATGCCCCCATTAGCACAGTATGCACTACACATTTATATGTTATGTCATAATATAGATTAGCAGTCGGCAACCTTTTAGATATTGCGATCACTAACATAATTTTTAAAAGTGCGAATTAATACAAGCATTGAGTATGATATATATATTTATTAAAGTACAAAATAAATTAGAATATTATATTAATATATTGTATAGGGTATATGAGCACAGACTTTCACATGACCCACCCACCACTCTATCTTATAAGACTGATACACTTGAACACATATATGTCGAAAAGATAAATAATCACCAATATTCGTATTTCATGCTAAACCAGCACTCATCAGTTGGTCCAGATTATCATCTCTACACATATATGCAATAAGTTCTCAGATATATATTAAGATAGCCAATCTTCAAACTTTAATGGATAGGCTTCAATCTACTCCACACTCCAAGTCTTCAACTGTCCAATGAAAATCTGATGATGGAATGCTCAAAGGCCACCCTGAGGCTGAGATTCTTGTCACACCCATGTTGACCTAAAGTCAATCTGACCCCTCATGTACAGAATATAATCCATTTAATACATATACTAGGGATGGACAAACATCTCTACTATGTAATTATATTATATTAATTAATTACAGTATATTAATTAATTATTATATTAATTAATTATATGTAATTAATATTAGATTAATATAATTTTTATGTATGTTTTTTTGTAATTATTTGTTTTCATTTTGAGTTATATGAAAGTAAAACTAAGTTTGTATTTATCATGAAAAAAAAAAAGTTTGTATTTATATGTTTTATAATTTGTTAAAGAATTATGTTTTATTTTGTTTTTTGTTAATATAATGTTCATTTTATTTCATAAAAACAAATGAATGTATAAATACGTATTAGTTACGTTTTATATGTGTAATTTTCTAATTCGTATCTACAAAAATTATTTAACATTAATAACAAATAGTATTCTATTCTTTAATAATTTTTATAGATGTGTTTTTCTTCAAAATTCATAAGAAAATTTTTGACTTTTAGTTCATCCAATTACCAAGGGTGCGCTGTAGTCGAATTTGATGCCTAATCAATTGTACAGAATTCGGTATTTTTATTTTATTACTTTTTCTATGCCGCTGACCGAATAGGGGTTAACTAAATACCTGATTTTGTAACAAATCAATTTATTTAATGATAAATTAGAAATTTATTTTGTAACAAATCAATTAGCAATATAGTGTTTTTGTTCTTTTTTTTTTTTCATATGTCATAGCATCGGCCGGGAGGCGAACCCACAACCGTCTGCAACCAACGACTTGCTTGCAAGGCGGCTGCGATGACCTCTCTGCTAGCAATGCTTGTTTTTTTATTTAAAAATTTATTAAATGAGCTTGGCGAACTTAAATAATATCTGAATTTCTTTGCGGACAATTAAAATTGCGTCATGGATCACCGATTGCCGACCGCTGCTATAGATAATGTATTCTTTTTTTTTGTTCTGATAATACTTTCAACATAGCAATATGATTTGTTTTTTTTGTTCATAAACTTATATATCTTTATCTCAGACAATGAGCTTAATTTGTCTCCGATATTACTTCATTAATAAAAAATCTTGCATTAAAAAATAAATATTTGTAATGAGTTCTAATGGGGTAAAAATAATCTGTTATCACATATGCTTAAATTGAGAAAACAGGGGTCTCCAACCCTATGCCTGCGGGCACCATGGCGCCCGCAGACCATTTTACGTGTGCCCGCCGCTATCCGTATACGATAAAAAATTATTTATCTGATATAAATAAACTTAATTTTTAAAATTTCTTATAAATTATTGTATTATATTGTAATCAATATGTAGGGCATACTATACTTTATTTTTTAAATAAATATTTTTTTGTACATAATGTGTATTATTAACAAACAATATCCAACTTTTTCTAAGGAAATTTCGTTTGAGTTTTCATACACCTATCTCAACTAATAAGCTTATTAACAACACTAAGGACACTATAGCTTCTGATCAGATCCCACAGGCTGTGTACAGAGTGGCATGCCCTCATAATGGATGCAAAGCATCATACTATGGTGAAACGAGAGCCACCATAGCTACTAGGATATCACAACACAAGTATAGATACAATAAGGCTCATACGAATCCAGAATGCACTTTTTGCTCAACATCAAAAATTGTCAGGACACGTGTTCGAACCCACATCTGCAAAATTAGTTTGTACTGAGAGACATGATATTAAGCGAAAGGTAAAAGAAGCATACTTTATAGCAGAGGACTCTTTCGCCATTAATCGTAAGGATGCATGTTTTGCAATATCTAAAAGATGGTCTTAGTGACTCATTTGCATATAATTTGCATATCAGATTTATTTATATAATGATTCCAAAGAAAGGATCATAACTGGCTATGAATATGAGAAGTACATCTTCTTGAAAGCACTCAGCCATTTAATTTAGTTTTCAATTTGTTGTTATAGCTTTACGTTGGAAGTGTGAAAGCACGATTTAATATTATGATATTGAAGACAAACGCAAAGTATAAATATATAGGTTATTACTTAATATTCAACTTAAAGTTGTAATTATAAATTTATTAAATGCACATTGATTACGTAAGTAATATTTACTGAGGCTATAACCTCAGTAAATATTAATATCCAACTATAAATTTACATTGAAATAATAAATGGTGCCCGCCACCTGGCCGGTATTGTAGAATGTGCTCTTAAGTGCAAAAAGGTTGGGGACCAAGGAAAGTACTAACATGTGTGTAAATACACTTTTTTTAAAAAAAATTATAATTTATTTATTGATAGTCTGCTATTTTGCTTCTTATATAGCCGGAGAATAATATTTCCCGAACCATGATTCGTTAAATTAAAATAAAGCATATAGAAAGAGAATTAAATAATTACATTTTGAATTACAAATGTCAAATTAACTCAACCCATATCTTTGACACCATCCACTTTAGATAATATAGTAACGACTATTATTAATCATTTACTAAACTAGAAATTGTCTCTAGCACAGATATAAACTTAAAATTAAAATTAAGCATACACTTACATGGAGTTAATCACATTTCTTTTTCCCATGTGTAATATCTTTATAAATATATTAAATAACCTCAATATTATCACATATTCTTTTAAATTCATATAAATAAAGATACAATAAAAGACAAATGATCTCCAAATATGCATTTCGTGCTGAACCAGCATTTATCATTGGTTCAAGCCACTATCTCTCATATATTTTTATTATATGTAAAATATTTATCTACATTAAATAATTACATTTTGAATTGCAAGTGGCAAATTAACTCAACCCACATTTTTGACACCATCCACTTTAGATAAATATAGTAATGACTAATATTAATCGTTTATAAACTGATGAGTGCTGATTCAGCACAAAATACGTTGTGGGTCATTTGTCTTTTATTGTATATTTATTCTAATGAACTTAAAAGAATATGTGATAAAATTGAGATTATTTAATATATTTATAAAAAAAATTAACATATTGCAATGTACATTTTAAAATTTTTTTTAAAAAAAACTTAACACAAAGTACATTTAAAATTTTATTTTTGGTGTATTTTATGTTTATTAGTGATGATATTTTTTTTAAAGCAGTCAAAATTAAATAAAAATTAGATAAAGAAATATAATGTACAGTTGAATGCTGTAGTTTTTTTTTTCATGTGTCAAAGCATCCGCCAGGAGGCGAACCTGCAAACCTGGGACGACTTCTTGTAAGGCAGCTGCGCTAACCACTCAACCACCAAATCTTTTTTTGTATTTAAAATAAACCCACCATTATCCTAAGTATATTAAAACAAATTACAAGATTATTGATTTAAAATTAAGCAAGTAAATGATAATTTTAACTTATGTTTAGTAATACTTATATATTGGACTATTTCCATCATCCATATTACGTACGTATTGAATGTCTTTAGAAAAATTTATTTAAATATTCCAATTGCATTCAACTGTTAGTAATAGCACATGAGTTAGTATGTGCACAATGTTTCAAGAAGTATTATTCTCTTCTCTTCTTCAGGTGTTGCTGGCCTGACTAGTGACAGTACTAGCATGGGATTCAAACTTGGACTCACATTTTTGAATATTGAATTTTAAGGTAATGCATAATGTATAGAAACCACTAATCAACTTTGCTCTTAAGAAAAAAATGGAGAAATCAGGAGGAATCTCATAGATGATTATATGAAATTTTTACTAATTGTTGCCTTTAGAAGGATGGCTCAGTTGATTAGGTTGTTACCTCAATATTCAAGAATCTAATAGTCCAGGTTTGATTCCCATGCTAGTACTGTCACTGGACAGGCCAGTAACACATGAAGAAGAGAGGATAATAATACCTCTTAAACAGTGTGCGTACACTGATCTATATGTTATTACTAACAGTTAAATGTGATTGGAATATTTAAATAAAGTTATTTTTTTCTTAAGACATTCAATACTTAATAAATGATAAAAATAGTCCAATATATAACTAAAATACAAGCATCAGAAACCTTTAGCAAAACATTGTTTAATAGGCATTGATCCATATGAAGTTGATTATTAACTGCATAATGCATGAAATCATTTTTTCTCAAAGTAGCTTTTCATTACAATGATTGTGTGATAACATTTTTTGTTATAGGCAAAATAATATTTATAAGAATTTTAATCCATTCAATTGATTGAATGAATATATTTAAGCTAATATTTAATATTAATACACCGTGTTGTTGTATACTATGAAAATATACTTTTGATTACCGATTATAGTGAATAAAATTAGCATTTTTAATAGTTGTTAATGACGAAAACCTTCTTTTCTTTAGATACATCATTATAGAAAGCACTGATTGTTTCGCAAGGATGCTGAATAAAAATTAGATTAGTACATTAATCATATTTTAATTCTGTAATCAAAATATAATATTATATACTGTATAATGAATAAATCTTGTACTATACACATTTAACATAAATGCCACTATATTACTCTCAGAATATGTAGCTTTAATGAAGTCTCAATCATATGTGGCTGCCATTTTAAAAAAATATTTTTTAAAAAATCAAATTTTTTTAAAATATTTTTATAGTAAATAATTGATTGTAAATCAGAGTGAATATAAATTGATGGTGATTGTTTATGGAAAATCCTCACATAAAGACCCATCATTAATTGTTGTAAAAGCATATTTAAAAAAAACTCTTTATAAAAAAAGCCCAGAGAACACATAAACATGATTTTTACAATTAATAGATGCTTTCAGATATATAAAAGTTTAATAATTATATGTTTATATTATATCAGTATGAATTATCTTGATGTAAAATTACTTTTAATTATTAAAAAAGTTGTCATTCAGTTGACTATATAGGAATGTATACCATTTATATGCTTTAGTATGCAGTGTATATGTATAAGTATGTGCACTGCTGTCTATATTGACAAATTCAGTTAATAATTTATCTTTGTTTTTCATCTTTATCATTGTTACTATTAAATAAATTTTTAAAAACAAATTAATCCTAATATTTATTTTGTTAAGAAAGAAAAAATCCTGCATGGATGTCTTTTAATTAGGACTGAGAGATTGCTGAAACAATCAAGAATATATGTATATTATAAAAACGTATTTACATATTAAAATATTATATAAATGATCAGAAAGAGTGCTGATGAATTATTCTTAATCCACTGATATGAATTAGTGGTATTAAATTTATATTAAAGTGAGCTAGAGATGAGATTGTTATAAAAAGAGGGAAGTACTCACTATAGCATACTGCTGTGACAAAGAAAACTAATGATTAAGTTTCTAATTGGGATTGAGCAAGCAGTTTAAAGAATTGGATCACAATCTTATTGACTAGAGAACAGTTCCCATTCTATTTTATGCTAACCAATTTTGTTACCTGCTTACAAATTAATCCCAAAGATTGTAATTTTCATATTTTCCTTTCTGCTAACTCTTGATGTTGGGAAATAAC
Source organism: Epiperipatus broadwayi (assembly GCA_028023455.1). NCBI lineage: Eukaryota > Metazoa > Onychophora > Udeonychophora > Euonychophora > Peripatidae > Epiperipatus > Epiperipatus broadwayi. The sequence continues at coordinate 6,348,875 of JAQFVV010006260.1, read as the reverse complement.
ATATTTGCACTGGGCTTGAAAGAAAAGGATCTAATTGTTAGACAGTAATTCTACTTCTCTCCTGGATTCATTTCTTATGTTGATCAATCTAATGTGTAATTTATCATAAAGGTAGGAGTTTCTTAAACTGTTAATGTATGCACTATATCAGTAGAATCTAGCTCTGCCAGGCTAGATGATTTACAATTGTAACAAAAGCAGCCTAACTGTATGCACCAATGAAATATGTCCACTCTTTTGACCTAATTAAGTTGTTCACTAGCAAATCCACAATAGCATTAGAGGCATATTAATTATTTGTACACATATATTAATAAAAAAATAAGCTGACAGGTCCCCCTCCCCTCATTTTTTTATTCAATTAAATCCAACAATCACTATACACATATGTTAAGCTCTCTGTTGGAAGACAGAATGAGTGACTAAGCAACAGAGTTACATGTTTAAATGATATTTGTCCAGTGTTCATGGAATTTGTTAAGGTAAACTTAGATTCTTTATGAGATCTGACAACATCAAAATGATAATTTTTTTCTGGATGCTAAGACATGAAAAGCAACTAAAGTAAACATTAAATTTAAGTTGGGGAAAAATAAAAAAAAATATCTGTCTCACCCTATTGACTGCATCACTTAATTTGTTTGATCCCTATGTGTATACTTTGGATGAGCATAATATCTGTATGAAAAGTCAAACTATAGTTTAGTTACTACAAAATCAGTAGGAGAATAACACATAAATATATATAAGAGTAACAATAATTAATCAGGATTTTAATAAAATAAGTCATAGCCAAAAATAATTATAATTATTAATAGAAAAAACTTATAACTATCTAGGTGCCAAAAAGGCTTACAAAATAATAATTAGGGCTTGAATGAGCTGTTAAAAAGACCTAAGCTACATTATCCTGCAGATATGAGGCTTCCCAGAGTTCTAGGCTTATTCTTCTGAAGGGTTTCTAATCAGCTTCTTAGCACTCCGATCGTTCAGTTACTTCAGTTACAGATTTATTCCAATCAGGCTAATTAAAGAGTGTTATTTATTTAATTTATACTATTTTTACTCTATTACCCTCTGAAGCCTGTTTACAATTGTTATTCTATAGCTCATTAATAGAATTATTTTATTATTACCTTATTATATTTTTAACCTAATTAATTGGATTAATGCTTTTAATCTGTTATTTCAGAGTTAATAGTTAATTTAGACCAACATTTAATTTTTTTTTTTACAATTCTAATTTCTATTACTTAATAGATACAATATATATGCAAAATTATTCTCTTACGTATATATGAATAAATAACAAGCTAATATATAAAGTAAATATTATATATATATTTTAAAGTGTCATAGCATCGGCCGGGACGCGAACCCGCAACCCGGGCAACTGCCTGCAAGTGCAAGACAGTCGCGCTGACCTCTCGACCACCAATGCAAGACGTTATTATATTTAAGCAATATATTAAACTTGTATGAATATAAATATCAATGTAAAATACACTTTATGATAGAAAGATATATATATATGTAAAAGTTCTCTTATGAATATAAGTTACCAACTTAATAATTAGGATCTTAATTTGCCCTCCTCTATAACATAGATTTTAATAATTCTCTCTAACATTAAGATGAATAAATAAATCTTGTCCTTCTCACACCGTATTTTTTGTTGTTGTTTACTTTTGTATGTGTTATGTTTGATGTTTCTTTAAATATAACTATTTTCTATTTTAAATATATTATTCTAACTGAATTGAATTATAAACAGTTATTTTATTATTTACTTTCGGATATAGGAGAGTCGGGAAGGGAATAAGACGCAAGCTGTCCATGTTCCGGTTTTCAAAACTAGTTCTTAATATTAATAATAATAATATAATTTGGGAAGAGTTCAGAATACTTACTATTTTACCTTAGAATGTCCTCTTTTTTTATATTTTGAAGTCGTCCAAAAATTAAATTTCTTCTTTTGGTAATAAGAAGGCGGATAATATTATTTTAGCCTCAGGTTAAAAAAAAATTAGTTGCGTTTTTATAGTTGCAAACCAGTTTAACTTCGTAATGAAGACTCTCTCTATCGGACTACGTTCGTAAAATCTCACCTCTTCTACTGGATTCTAACTGAGTAGATTACCCCCACTCGAAGTGAGTCGATCTCGCATTGTTTTGGACAACTACACATGCGTTTATTTTAAAAGCACAAGGCAGAAAAATGTGGGATTTAATGTAGGATTATAGAGGCTCTGAAGCAAGCCAGGTAAGAGAATGGGAGTATTATAATTGTTACTATTGAAAAGAAGTTGGCGAATCCAACCGTTAATTGATATCTAGCTTGAGTGATTATAATTTGTTATTATATATTTAAATGGTCTGGGACAAATGTTGTGTATTTTTTAATAATCGTGATGTAATGTTTTATTTGATAATTAGTTGGAATAAATGATTATTTTATGGCAAAAGATAAATGTTTTAAATGGCTGCATTCCACTGTTTTAACTCGTGGAGTTGGACCACGCCTAACTGCAGATTGTCAATAGTGGCACCGTTTATATGTATTTCTTTCCCTTTTTTGTCGCTATAAGAAAAGAAAATCTTCAAACGCGAGAAGAATACACCAGTGGTCGCTTCAGTTACCTGAGAAAGAAACAAGTCCGTTTTAAAACACAAAGCAAACATTAAAACAACTAAACAAAAATCAACATTCCTTCAACAGTTATTATCTATTGCTTTCACACTCGATTCATTTACATAACACTAACAAATCCGTTCACGGCTACGCAACCAATTCGAAATATCAAAACAATTTGACGTTTTTCTTTTAATTAAATAAATAAATAAATGAAAAAAAGATGTTTATTGCGTGCGTTTTTCAAGTTCGTTCATTAGATACCTGTTTACTCTAGGACTTGTTGTGAAAGGTTTGTCAATGTTTACAAATATGTGTAGCTGAAAATCATAATTGATGGATGAGAGAAGGGGGGGGGAGTGACATTTTAATGAAAATCATTAAATTAACAAGTAGTCATATATAGATAAAGCACGTCAAAAACAGCTTAAAATTAGATAATTTTTTTAGCAATTTTATATGTGCGCTAACAGTTAATGTGTGCGCGTGTATTATAACAGTAGATGTGATAAGCATAGATTATTAAAAAGAGTTAAAAACTAGTAAAATAAATTAGACTCTACTGATAACAATAGCTATTTTCGCAAACTCTGTGAGATTAGCGCAGCGGTGAATGCAAGAATTGAAGATCTAGTAAATGCGATGGGTGGTTTAACGAAGGGGTAGAATGTGAGTAAAGTATACAAAAAAGGGAGTGGGTTGATAAATTGAATAAAACTATTGTGTCAACGTCACAAGCAACTAATAACACTTTATTCCAGGACAATTGACTTGAAGAATTATTTGCTGGTTCTAAGGTTATCTGTTTTATAAGAAAAAACTCTTTCAATTGCTTGCTGTGAAAATTAAATTTTTGTTTGTAGTTCTTTAGCCTATAAGATTACAAATCGGATCATTTAATTATTGATGATGCTTATCTTAATCCTACTTAGTCATAAACTGTAACTTTAAATTAATCAATGGATTTCAGATGTGTAATGCTTTAAAATCCCCATCTCCGACCAATCAGTTTCTAGCTTTTCTTTATCAGTGAAGATTAAAAGTCAAAGCTGAAATTAATGCATCTATCAGTTACTTTTTACTTCTTTATACTATTTAAATCTAAATTTTAAAAAAGATTTCAAACCCAGACTAATTCACCATGGCCATATTCACCTAATACCATGTCAGTTTTTGAGTACTTTGTGACCTATTTTTTGGCTAGGAAGGTTAATACTAACAACAATAGATGATCTCTTACATGTTAACTTGTATGCTTCCAAGAGCAGTTACTTTCATCTTATTCTAGAGCAATCTAGTGTGAGCCTGAATAATCAATGAACACCAGATGATATAGTGTTATAATATCATTCATTTTCTTCCAACAGCACTTTATCCTACTCTAGAGCCATCTATTGTAAATCTTGAGTAATCAATGAATTTACAACACTACATCATATGATGTCCATTGATCACCAAAGTATATAATAGATGTCTCTAGAATAGGATGAAGATTACTTCTCTTGGCAGCAAATGAATAACCATCCTGCTGCGGAATAATGAATAAGAGCAATGAGATAAGAATATGATATCAGGAAATATTGCTATGTTCCATTAAAAATAATCATATTTGGAAAAATTAAAATAAAACTAAAAACAAGCTGGAGTAGAAAACGTTGATATCATTCTAGGAAATCATTAAATCGCTACATCACTTAATCACCACTACTTATGCTTACACAATCTGTTAACACAGTATCAATTTTCTTCATACTATATTGCCACCTAGTGCAAGCCATAGTAATCAATGGATGCTAGAAAGTTTGTGCATCAAAATCCTGTCTGGTGACTATTCATCCAATATCCCAGAATTGTTTCTAGCTTATGCCTTTTATCACTGAGAAGTTTTGGATCTGGGAGCACTGCACCTAGATCTTTAGATCTAATGCATCCCTCCATCCACTTTTTACTTTTTTAATTATTTATAAAGCTATTATTCCAAACTAAAAATACAATAATGTTTCCAATCCAAGTTAATTCACTCATGTAGTCATATGAATTTGATCCCAATTCAGTTTATACATTTTGGTGTTTTGGGTTTTATAATAACTATTGTCACCATCATCTTTTGGCTACGATTGATATCAAACCACTATAATATCACATGATCACCACTTATTAAGTTTACACAACCTGTTAACATAGTAATAACTTTCTCCATGCAATATTGCTATCTAGGCCACTAGGTGACATTATTGCATGGAGAAAGTTGCTAGGGTCTAAGAAATCATCTAGATCAGGGGTGGGTAACAGTTTTAAATAGTGTGCCTCATGAGATAGTATTTGTCACAAATTGAGCTTCATCACTAAAAAAAAAACTTTTTCACAATTTATCACATTTAATTCCATGGTTATCAAAATAAAATTATTTATAAAGAAAATTTGTGTATGTTTTACTGAGCGAGTTATAATAATTAAAAAAATATTGGAGTGGCTTTATTGTTCATAAGTTCCTAAGAAATTTGAATCACAGAAATGACAAACTGACCACAATTCATGGAACTGTCATTGTATCAAACCATGAAGAGAAAAACAAGTTGTTATGGTGGAATAATTGTGCCATTCAGAATATCATAAAGGACTGCATAGGCCCCCAAGTCACAGTTTTCCCACATTAACCTAATAAAACAAAAGTACCAGACAAGAAAACTTGACAAGGCCTATTAACATGTCTTTATCTTTTAGTTTCTTTTTTTAACAACATCTGTAGTGTTATTCTTTGTTTTTATTCATTTTTATTTTTTAACTTCACTTAAGAGGTTGTGTTTATTTTTAGCTGTTTTCTGTTGTTTTTCATTAAAGATTTTTGCAAATTATTTTTTTAATATTTCTAAACATTTGTTTATTTTGTTAATTATGTATTATATTATTGTCTTGAAGGAATTTTGTAAGTGTAGTATAGTCTGCTATTCCTAAGGTTTAAACTTTGAAGATTTTTTCAGGTAGTTGAAGATTTTCTGGTAAGCTTACAATTTATTTTATATAGCATATCTATAGCCAAGTCAAGTAACCATCCAACATTTGGTTGGTAAATGGATATTTAGCTATTCATAGCTCAGGTTGAAAAACATAACTAAAACCTTCATCAGCTGCCTTTGAGTAACATCTTTTCTTTTCTAGAATATTGCTGAGGATTACATTACCATATTGTGAACTATTTTAATGCTGTTTCTTAGTTATTAGTTTTATTTTTACTATACAAAATTGATTTTAATTGCTACTGGTAACAAGTTTACCTTATAATTCAAATTATTTGTTTATCACTAATCAACATGCTGTTACTGCTTAAAACATTTTGCTTCTATACATTTTATATCCTCTCCTTTCTTTCCCTGCATTAGAATTTGATTTTAAAGTTCCCACATGGAGTGAAAAACTGTGGGATTAAGTGACCCTTGAGTAAAAGTTGTCACAATCTGACTTATCTACCAATGATTATTATTTTAGCCATTACTACTTGATTTTATTCATTTTTGTTTGCCTTACTGTCTTCAATCATTTAGTTTAGTACCATTAATCTCTCATGCTTTGGTCAATTTTCTATAGAATTTGTGATAATATTAATTGTATATTTGTGCAATCTCATTTAACTACTTTAATTTAATCTTACTCCAGTTTTTTCTCTTCTTTTTTATTGTTTGTTTTTTTTTCTCTATCTTTGCTTTTTCTTTTGCAGTTAGAGTGGTTACATTTAAAATAACAAAAATGAATATTTCTGCATACTTAAAATATTTTTTTATTACACTAATGTTCCGATTTGATTTAGTGTAGTGAAACTCTGGGGATCAAAATTCGTGCTTCACAGTTTCCTCTCCATTACTTCCTGTGTTCAACATTCTTACAAATTCTCAATGTATTTGCCTTGGATTATGCTTTTCGTTATACCACTGCGATACAAATGAAGACCTACAAACTTAGAGAGAAATAAATAAAGGCATCAGCATGGGATTTGGGCTTTCCATCATCAGATTTTCAATGCTATGGATGGCTGAAGAGTTGGAGTAGATTGAAGCCTGTACATTAAAGTATGAAGATTTGCTATTTTAATATAAACTGAGTACTGATTATATATGTGTGTGGAAGATGATAATCTGGACCAACTGATGAGTGCTGGTTCAACACAAAATACGTGTATTGTTGATTATTTATCTTTTCTACATGTGTGTGATCATGTATATTAGTGGTATGAGATAGTGTGGATAGTTGAAGGATGTGAAAGTCTGTGTTCAAATCCCCTATATCTACTACTGATTATCTTCTAATGACCTTATACTTCTCATCTGTTTTTTTCTTTTTAATTACTCTATTATTATATAGAATTGAAGTTTGCCAAATTGGTTAATTAAACCTCACACCAGCATGTAAATGGATAACTGGTTGACCATACAAGATCACTAATAACAATTTCATTACTATATATTATTTCTTCCCAAAATAGGGATCTTGTCATGTGACTTTGACAGTTAGCACCAGTCCCCCCATTATCGTTGTATTTAGAGGGGAGGGAGTGGTGATGTTAATTTTCAGAGTTACCTAATGAGATTTCTCTTCTAGAACAAAATACTGTAGAGTGACAAAATAATTGGTGGTTTTCTCTTTGCATTGATATGAATGAGTCACTATTTATTCATTTACATATCTATGCACAGTTTGATTAACCAGCTTTGTTATATATATATTTAAGTTTATTTTTAAAACATCTTGAGTATATATTTATATTTAACTTCTTGCTTTATAATAATATATTAAACTGATTTTAACGAAATATTTTTTTCTAATGTTATTTCTTCTTATGGTACTCATATTGTCAGACACTCATTGATTCCCAATCTGAGGTACATAAAACCCCAGGGTTACAAAAGCAAGACAATCAGGAGTACGTGAAAAATTTGAATAATGGTGGCTAAAGGCATGTAAGATAATTAATTAATATAATGCAGTTTACTAATGGCTTTATTAAGTCTTTCAATTTTCCATTGTAACTATAGATTTGAAAATAATTAACTATGGGTTTCATGGTCCATGTTTGTTCATATCTAAATAGTCAGTGACTGTTAAATTCCTATTTATGGAGTAAATGGGAATGGATGAATCTGTTGATGAAATGTCAGGTAAGTTCAAATTCAGCTGATTTTACTCTTAAATCTAGAACCATAAATTTGTTTGTAACCTCATAAGAAGTCCAGTTTGATGCCATAATTCTTCTGTTGCAGTTGAATATCCAAAAAAAGAGATCTTAATTTAATACAAGTTTTAGATATTGAAATTATGTTTTGAATTATTGCCAAGTCTGACCTTCTTAACAGCTCTTTATAGATTTCCTATGCGGTGACTTTTCTTAAGATATCTGCTGGAATAATATGAGAAAGAACATAGAACTACTGTGAAGGAGTAGGCTTGAGTCTATTAGTGATTTAAATATTTAGAAATGAGAAGTTTTTTAAAATAGGGGCAAAATGTTAACCAATAGAATATGCGAATGTGCTCAGAAAACTATCCAGAAAGAGTTTGTATCACAATCCTAGGCAGCACCAGATGACATTCCAAAGAGGTTATCCCTAGAAATTGCTTTGGTCTAACCTAAATAAAAAAGAAAAACAAGTTAAGCTATGGTCTAAAACTACTCCTAAATAGCATTAAGAAGATAATTCAAAGAATTTTGGGTGAAATGAAAATGGGAATTGGATAAACAGGGTAATAAATACAGACAGAATAACTCATTAAGGAAAGGGGGGTGCATGATTTTCAAAAGAAGAAGATTAAAGAAACTATAAAAGTGAAAGTCATAAAAGTGGATCTCACAGAGGGATGAGACAGTTAATGAATATTTGAAAAATAAGGCATACCAAGATGATAATGTACTTATTGGATATGTTCTTAGTGTGAACTTTGTGATTTTTGAACAGAATCAATTATCTACATGATTTCATGCTTCCTAAATTAACTCCAGTAGGATTAAAATGTATCCCAAAAAATTTTGATTCATTAATACGCAAAAATAATTTTTATCAAATTTGGTTAATCAAACTACACATAACCATGTAAATCAGGGGTGTCCAACTTTTTTATATCTCTGAGTCACATTGGAAAAAAGAAGAGTTACCTTGGATCACACATTAAATACACTAACATTACCAAATGCCGATGAGCAAAAATAAAATGTGAGTTATTTTTTAATATTTTTTCATTATAAAAGTAAAAGAGCAATATAGATGGCATTGTATTGAGAGAGTATATATGTTTATTTTAGTTTTATTGTGACAATCACAAAACAAGCTTATGATTTTGTGTTGGCCACATTCATAGCCTTCCTGGGCTGCAGATTGGTCACCCCTGATGTAAATAAATAAATATCTAGTAATCCATAGAAAACCAACATCCATTTTTTCACTAGTATTTTATTCCAGAATGCAGTTTTCAGCAATGACCCCTGGAAATTAACATCATTCCCCTACCCCAAATACCAACATATTAACTTCTAATAAAAATTACTAATGTCTCACTATGTCTATTAGTGGGAGGGGGGACAGTAGTGCTGTTAATTTTAAAAATTACCTGATTAAAATTTATATACTAAAAATCACCTTGTATGCAAAGGATAATCTGATATTAATTTCCAGGATCATCTGAAGTGATCTCTCTCTTTCAGGATGAAATACGGTTTAGTATTATTGATTTTTCTGGGTATTAATATGGGCGACTTAATATTTATTCATTTACATGCTTGTGCATAATTTGAATAAACAACTTAGTTGTACATATTTAAACATCTTTTGACATGTCTTGAATATAATTATATCCGAGTGTATATTTTATAATTAGAAAAAAACTTTTAAGAATTAACTGCCTACAAGTAATAATACTTTTATTATTTTGTAATATCTGTGCTTTAGTATATATATATACTTTAGTGTTCTGGCGTAAGTTGACTTATTATGTGTCATGTTTGTGATCTACGAATTATAGGTCATCTGGTTAACCAGTGAATAATTTGATAGGAAATGGCAAAGTCTTCATTACTTAGCATTTAGAGCCAAGTGAGTGTTGGCTACTTGCTTTCTATCTTTTCAGAACTGATATCATAGAAACTGTTTCTATACAATGACCTGTTCAAATGATGTCTATATGCATGTATATGCTAAAGTAATTAATGCATTATTATTATACAGTGATTTCATGATTCTATTAACTTCAAAAATTGCAAAGCTATGTGGTGAAGTTGATCTCTGAAACAATTATACTTTATCACCATCATCATTAATTATCTACCAAAGCACATGATCTACGAACCATCCCAGATACTCATTTTCATATCTCTTTATTTGTTCCTCTCTTTAAATCTTCATAATGACATTATTTTTGAAATTTTTTATCAACTTTTTTTTCTTGTTTTTATCTTTTTGTTAAGCAACAATTCTTAGTTGCATATCTTTAAATTTTCTATCTTACTATTTATAAATTTTCTTTTATTATTTTTATCTCATCTTATTTCCCTCTTATTCTTCTTTGGATCCACTTCTATGAAACACCCAATTTTCTTTATTCTTATATCAATGCAAAATAACACTTTTAATAAAACTATGAATAATCAATCATCTTCAGTAAGCTACAAAATAATCTCATACTCAGGATAAAGTTCTACTTTTTTATTATATGCTTTTATTTAACTTAATTTGTTTGTCTAGATTAAATCTTGCAACTCAATTTTTACCCATCTCAATTTTCAATCTAGTTGAAACTTTGTAGAACTATATATTCATGATGATAATGCATTTTTTTAGAATTTGCAAACAATTTTAATGAAACATTAGTAAAACCTTTAGATTTTTAATTTTATACATAACATTAATGCAAATGCTATCTAGTGGCACTTCTTGTAATTTAATACATTAAAGATCAGCCTTTCAAGCTATGTGCATGCGCTTTTTCACGAGTGTTAATAATAAATGAATACTTTCATTCCCAACACAAGATATAGTATTTATGAAAGAATAAAATGAAAGGCTGATCTTTAATGTATTACAATTTATAAACATAGCGCTATAAAATAAATGCTTATTTACATATGTAATTTAATTTTAAAATGCTACAGTGCAGTTTTGTAATAAAAATGCTATAACCTGTATTTACACTGAAAGTACTTGTTTTGTATAATTATGGTTTCAAATTTAATTTTTTTTTAAATATTATAAGCATTATTTACAATAAAGGTTATATTTGAAAAATATATATATATATCCTTTTTTTTTGCAAAAAATGTAGAAATAAAATTACTGTTGTTTAGAATAGTTTCTAAGTAGAAACAGTGGATTGCTTTTTTAAAAAAAATCAGTTATTATATAAAATAAATTTGCTTTTTATTATTATAAACATTATTTACAATAAATATAATAATATTTATTTTATATAAAGTGCAGATAGTTAGTTGAAATTAAATTGAAAGGCTGCAATAAGTATAAAAGTATTTTTCTAAAAAATGTAGAAAAAAATTAGATTACAAAATATGAGGAAACAAAATACGTTTAGACTACAAGCAGTATGAGATACCACTAAATTTGGAAAAGATGCATAAAATTATACTACATGAGATAAATTGAAACTAATTTGACTTTTGCAAACTAGAGATATATTTAGAAAGGTACTGAGATGCACACCTGTTCAATTAAAAAAATTAGATATATTTAAGGCATTTCAAAATTTATATTAGTATCATATACTGGTTGTAGCCATTACAGGTTAAATTAAATGATCAAAGAAAATTGATTTTGATTATTCAGTGTTACATTTACAAATCTAAAAATAGAAATTAAAATTTAAAAATGCTGTTATACATACAAATGCATTAAAAAGTAAAAAATGTTTTCTTTGGTTTTCACAAATAAAAGCAAGGAATCAAACAGATTCACATATCAGATTCCCAAAAAAAAACATTTAAATAAACTTTCTAATAATGTCCACTTTCTCATATCAATGCCACAATCTAATTTTGAATTATCTCACTTTTTATCTGATAAATAGTTTGGCATTCAGCATTATTTGCAAATTTATTTAAATTATTCTTTAGAAATCTGATTTGTGAATTATTTAGTAACAATTCAGATTTAGTTTTTGCACCCCATACTTTTATTTATGAAAGCTGAAAAAATATATATTTTTTATGCACTTATGTGAATAAAAACAGATTTAATAATTTTTTTCTAATATTTTTTATTATTATTTTTATTATTAATTCACATCTTCCCAAACACATGAAAGCATAAATATATATCCAGCAACTTCCTATCCAATGCTTTTCTGCCTAATGATCAATTTTTATTTCCTCTACTTATTCCCATTATTTTAATTGAAATTTGCTGTATTCTAATGAGCAGCAAATAAATAATTGACTAAGCCAGAATTGAGATGATATGTTAATAGTTTAATTTAAATAATGTATGAGAATATTTACCTAGCCCATTTAGGGCACATTAAAATAATAATAAAAAGTCATGGTGACCTGCACATAATAAATCCTAGTCCTGCTTTTTGACTTACAAATGCAGGAGTCTCTGAATTACATTAACACCAGAACCCATATAGCAGATTCTGGGTATTTATATATCTATCAAAACTTCTGGAATCTTTACAAACCTTAATATGATATTTTTTACATACCTTACCATATATAATATTTATTAAGGCTACAATCTTAGGACTATGCACCTGAAAAAATGCAAATCTTAAACACAAGATTTATTTAAAAGACAAGATAAATCTTGTGTTTAAGATTTGCAGAGGTCCTTACTGTTGTTTTTTCAGGTACATAGTCCTAAGGTTGTAGCCTTAATAAAAATTATGTTAAGTAATGAGTATGCACTTTATAAATATAATTATTACCATATATAGTGTCTTTTTACATACATATGGCATTTTTACATACCTCACCATATATGGCATTTTTTACAGTTCTCTGATCTTATAAGTCTAGTATGCAATTCTATGACATAACAGCATTGCTATACATTGATAGTTGCGCATACTTAAGTTATTGTATATAATCATTATATATAATTATTTCGCACAATCATTAAACATAATTATTGTACAAATTTATTATTTTTATTCTACACAATTATTATACATATTTTTTATATATTTATTGTTGCACACACAAATATATTTCTTGCTTGACCTTGAACACTGCACTCCTCTCTCACTCCAGACATTTGGTTCTTCAACTAACATAGTCTTTGAGATGAACAGGAGGGTTTCTGGTTCTTGTTGGATGCTGGCAGTCTTTGCTATGCCTCACTGGTGATTTCAGTGTAGCTACTTCATTTTTGGAATGGTCTCTAACCATCAACAGATCTTTTTTCTTCAGGTTCATAGATCTCCAGATTAGTTTATGCTGTACTTTATGCTTCAACATTGTTGTCAGTTCCTTCTTCATTGTCTTCATTATTTGTTGTTGACAGATATCATCTTCTCGGTTGTTGTTTTTATGCTTCCAAAGTTTTATGCTCTCCTTCAGTTTCAGTTTCTGCCAGTTGATTTGCAATATTTCTTTTGATGATTGCTTTCTCCTAACTCTTTTTTAATTTATTCAGTGATCAAATGTTATCACTTATTTCAAACTTTGTTCCCTACCATTACTATCTCATTAATTCTTTGTCAGGTAGATAGCAAAATTGACAATTTATTCCAGTTCAGCTGAGCTTTTCCAGTGGCACTAGATGGTGTACAATGTTAATGAAACACTATTTCAAACAGGATTTCATTTATATTTTTGTTTTTAAACTTGCTTAAGCTTTTTTTCATGCTTTGGACCACCTTTTCAGTGATTCCATTTGGCTCGGGTAATACATTGGTGAATTTATATGCTTATATTAACCATTCATTAATAAAATCTTTGAATTTATCAAAACAGAAAGCAACATCATTATCTGATATGAGGAACTCTGGTGTTTCATCTGTAGCAAATATCTCCTTAAGTTTCTCAATAGTTGCAGACAAACTCATATTTTTTATTACTTGGTATTCAGTCCAATGACTATACGAATCCACACTACCAAGTAATAATGTCTTTTCCATGGAACAACATGGTCAATGTGGATTTAGATAGGCCATGAGATAAATTTCTTTGGTGTTTGATCAGCTGTGATTTGACACTTCACATTTTTTAATATACAGCTCAAGATCTTTATTTATTCCAGCTACCATCATAGGTGCATGCCAAGATTTTAGCTCTAACTATTCATGGATGGCCTTGATGTAATACTTTTGTGTGATCATATCTGGGGTACAAGAACTTTGTCATCATCAATGTACAGCCTTTATTTATGGACAGCCTCTCATTTACCTTCCACAGCCCTTTATTTAAATAGGGAGGACATCTAGCTGGCCATTGTCTCCCTATCCACTTTTTTTAAGAATTTTGTAACCAAAGTCTACATTATTGGTCGACTATTGATAGTTTTTAAAGGTAGCTCATCAACGTAATTTACATAGGTTTCTATCCTAGGCAATTCAGCTTTATCTGGGTATCTATGTAATGCATCAACATGTGATATATTTTTTATCTTGCGATTCTATACTGATTTTCTTAATAACACATATCCTTATACCTAGGGGCACAAACCATTCTCAGCCTATGAATTTCCCCACTCTCTATATACAGTGGCAGTATTTCTTTATTCTTGGTTTCTACATTTATTTGTGTGACTTCTAGTATTCTTATGGGATTTTTGTTAGCATCCCAGGCCTTGAGGCGAGTTTCTTCTCTTTGGAAGGAATTTTAATTCCTTAATTAAACTTGTCAATCCCTGCTTTTCATCAATGATATCCCTGCCCCATTTCCATGGTTATTGTTTTGCTGATTATTTTTTACATTTGGCATAATTTGATCTGATTCATGTATGGTAGCATTTTTTATGTAGTTGCTTTCCATTGCAATGCAGGTAAATTTTCTGCTTGATGTGATGTGGTGCACTGTGGCATCTCCTTTATCAGAGTCGGGAATCACTCAGTCACTATACCCAGAGAAATCTGTTAGCACTTTACCTTCCCTTTCCATTCCCCATCATTTTCTCCATATTTCTTCTCTATCCTGCTCCATCCCATTTCCACAACACAATATTTCTCAATTCCATGACCTTTATATCTAAATCTTCCTTATCTTTTCCCAAGCCCAACATAAAAACCAAGAATCCACTTTCTGTATAATCATATTGTTTATATTTATTCTCCCACAATTTCATAATTTGCACCCTTTCTGCTTGAGGCATTTACATTCAATTAACAGATGCCTAATATTTTCTATGCCTTCCTTACATAACTTGCAGACTAAATCACATGTGATGTGATGCGATGTGATGCACCATGACTTCTCCTTAAATGGAGTTATCAATTATTTTCCTACAACTTTCACATTCTTGCTAATTGTAATCACCGACTTTGTGACCGACTTTTCCACATCAGAAACATTTTACTTGTTTGTCTGTTTTAGATTCAACCCCTGATGTTTTATAAATTGTAGCTTGAAGTGATTCTGGTCTTGTGAAACTTCTGAACTCTCTCGCTTGGTCGAGTAGTAGCTCACAAGTTGTTCCCTGTCTGATTACTTCTTCATAGGTTAGATCTTTTTCTGTTAATAATATTTGCCTAAACTGATCATCTATTAGCCCATATAATAATTGATTGAGGAGATCTTCCTCTAAGTATTTGTTAAAAAGGCATGGTTTTGCTATCTTACTTAAGTCCATGTCATAATCCCTTTCATCCAAGCAATTTCTCTGATTACTTAAGATGATTCCCTAATTATTGTACCTATTAACCACACTTTATATCCCCAATAAAAATTAGTCTTCACTTTTCCCCAGTATTAATCATCATTGCTTTTGATTTTTCTTCACTAAATTTAATCCCCATCTCTTTACCTGCCCTTGCAATGTCCTCAGCATAACTTCCATATCATCCCTTTTTTCTGTGCACAAGAAGACATCATCCACAAATAAAAGACCTGATAATATGTGTACTCCCTTGCCATCTATTAATGGTACCTGTATCCCTCTTCCTAATCTTTATATCGCTCTTTCCATTTCTCTCAAATACAACAAAAACAAAATAGGTAACTTAGGGCATCCTTGCCTTATTTCCACCCCATTCTTAACTTTAGATGATTCTATATTCCCTAATTGATATATATATTAATTATTTCATATAATTTCTTAATAATATCCACTAAAGCTCTATCCATTTCTAATTTTATTAAACTTATCCATAATTTGTTTCTATTTATTCTATTATATGCCTTCTTTATATCTATAAAAACCATATATAACTGTCTATCTTTATTTCTACTCATATCTATAAGTTATGTAACTACAAATAAACTATCTCCTATACACCTATCCGATCAAAAACCTCCTTGCATTTCTTCCACTATATTATATTCTTCCATCCATTTTGCTACCCTTCCAGCCACCATATATGCAAAACCTTTATATAATACTGATATTACCACTATCAGTCCTTACCATTTTCTTTAAATAGTAGCCTTACTCTTGTATTACTCCAACTATCCAGAAAAATTTTTTTCTGTGCCATCTTATTAAAACATGATAATAGTTTTAATTTTGCCCTATTTCCTAAATTCATTATCATCTTTGCTTCCCATCCATCCAAATCTCTTGCTTTTCCATCTTTCAATTTCTTCTCTGCCTTATTCAGTTCATTTTCTGTAAACCTAATATTTCCATTACTATAAGCTTTCGTGTTTGTTATCATTCTGTCCTTCATATCTAACAGCTTTTCTATAAACAAGAGCTATATACATTAGCACCATCTATAATGTAGATGAGGAATTAGTAATTACCAATGATAGTGCATTTAACTTCCTAGTTTGTTTTCTGGTTTTCCCCTTTATCACTCAGATTTGGAGTTCAAAAGTAGAAATAATATAATTCTGCATATATAAACCACAGTTTAATTTCATTGTACTATTCAAACTAAAAGCCTGAGAATTCAAAACATCCTTAAATTTTGAATGTATGTCAACTTTCTTTAATGGTTCTATACCTGATTTTAAATCAATAATTATATTCTTTGTTATCTTCACTTAACTGTTGGTAGTTTATATTAATCCATCTAGAAATATTAATAACAAATAGAGGGCGCTAGAGTGGAAAACTGCTCTTCTATCATATATTGTGTAAGATAAAGAATTAAGTGATTTATTTCATATATATATATGAAAGAGTAAGAAGATCTCATAGCTTTCCTTCATCAGTTGATTTACTTAATTACATATTTAAAATGATAAACTATCAGTAATAATTATTAAAGTAATGATTAAGAAGATGTCTAGAATAGAAGTAAAATGACAAATTTGCAAAACTTTAATGTTTAACACACTCAAAATCACAATTATCTCATTATATTTTATTTTTTAATAAAATTTACATTTTATACAAGTAACAATATAGAAAAACCTGTTTTTAACAGTTCACTCTCAAATGCACTGAAAATAAATACAAACAAGGCAAAACTCTCCATACAGTAGTGCCACACTGTGCCAAACAGAGTAATCAATGGAAATTAGTCTGGGGATATTGGATGAGTAGGCACTAGATAGGGATTTTATACACAAGCCTTTTGGTCATCTATTGATTACTCTGGTTGGCACAGGGTGGCACTACTGTATGGAGAGTTTTGCCTTGTTTAATAACAATTATGTGCTTGTATGAAACAGTGATCATGTGATGTTTAGTGGTTTAAAATAAATACCGTGAAAATTAATGAAGAGAAGTTGCAGACATGTAGAGTTTTATACCTCTCCTGTTAAATTGTTTTCTTAACTTATTGGAGATTTTTCTTTGTCAGAAATATCTTTATTTTAGATATTTTAGTATAGAACCTTATATTGCATGGCATATTTCATTATTTCAAAATTCTTGATTCAAAGTCAATTGTGAATTTAGAAAATTTTTAGAAATGAAAGAAGTCCAAATCTGTATTGTTGCGGTAAAATGGAAAATATTTTAAAAATAAGCATAATGTATTAATATAATTTAATGTAACTTATTAATAAGTATTCCTTAAAAAATTAATTTAAATTATTAATTATATTTATTTCAATATGTAGAAATTTTGGATGGTAAATGACAGAAATTAAACATTGTATTATAATGAGTTGTACCATATTTATATATTGTAAAAATGATGGTAAAAAGAAAAATACTTTAAAATTTATTTTAATTTCTTAGTGAATACCTACAATATTTAAAAAAAATAAGCTAAAAAACAACATTGAAATTCTTCAAAAAATATAATGTTTTTTTTTTATTGCATTACCAAATGTATACCATATAATACTAAATCATCCATGTACTTTACTACTGTTACACAATGCTTTATTTACCACCCTCTTTTACAGTTTCAATTGCCCCAACAATCTTCTTCAGAACTTTTATATCTCCTAACTTTACAGTTTACAGTTTCGCATTACCTCAGCAATCTTCTTCAGAACTTTTGAAGAAGATTGCTGGTACAATTGAAACTGTAAACTGGGGTGTTAAATAAAGCATTATGTAGCAGTAGTAAAGTGCATGGATGATTTAGTATTATATGGTAACATTTAAATCCATTATCTATTTACAATTATTTGAAATTTAAAAAAAAAAATCATAATAAAAATTGAAATTTATGTCTGCATTTTTTCAAATCTGTGGTGTACGTAAAAGTGACCATTTTATGGGAATTCTTTTTCACTTGAAATTTTGATAATAAATGTTTATTATTGCAAACCTTTTTTGCTTCTAGACTTTATGCTTAGCTGAGAATAAATTATAAGTAAACTGACATGACTTTTCACTTCTGGTATTCAGACTCTGGATTCCTGAACGATAATATATTTGATTATTATTTTATTTCTAGAATGACAGGTAACATCATTTTTAATAAACTTGTAATTATTGCTAATCTCAAGGTCATACTACATGATTTTAAAAATCTCGTATATTTTAATTTCTGTGTGTGAACATATTACGCTGACTTTGTACATTTCTGTATCACCTTCTTGATATAGTATATTTGCTATTAAGTAAGATATATCTATCAATAACTTATTCTTCAATTTCATTTCCAGGCTCCAATAAAAGAAATTTAATCTCACTTAGATTTTTCTTATTTTTTAAATTAATATATATATATATTTGGCTTGCTTAATTCCACCATTTTAATTTGTTCTTTGCTAATTGGAGGTGCTAGTTCCATATTTTTCATCAATATTTGACAATATGAGAAAGACCCATTATTTCCAATCCAGGTTATGGATTCAGGATATTTAAGGTTCTACAAAAAAAATAAAAAAAAATAAATAATGGTATATAAGCACATCTGATTATAATATAGTTTTTAAATACAATTTTCTTCTTTTTCCTGTTTTCATACTGATTTCTATATTTACATATATCATTTCCAACCTTCTTATACATTTAACACTACTATTTTTTATACCAAAACTTTACTGTTTCAGTTTCAACTGTCCTGCAGTCATCATCAGAGCTATAATATCCAACTATGTAAAAATACAGTTAATACATTTTATACACATTTATATGTGTATGTCTTATTTGCATGATTTGATTATGTATATAAATATGTTTATAAAATGTATTCTTTGATTATATATTTGGATGGAGCTCTGATGATGACTGCAGGACAGTCAAAACTGTAGAAGTAAAGTTTTGGTATAAAAAATAGTATTGTTAAGTGTATAAGAATGTTGGAAAATGGTATAATAGTTTTAAATACAATCTGTAATGCATTTACTTGAATTTCCTTCATCTTTTGAGTTTTAATATAAATTTATATGTGTTATCAGTACTCTTTATTATTTCACTGCTTTTCTTTCCCATTATTATAATATTTATTTGTAATTGTGACATATAAATCTGAGATAACAGTAACTATATTAAATACAAATATTTTGATAATATGAAGAGACCAATATAGAAATGATGGTTTTTCCAAATGATAAAAGATTTGAAAACACTGGATTAAAAGATTTCTGTCGATATTCATTAGGTTTTATCCAACTGGTTTTTGATAAAGATTTATATATACAGTATAATGAAAACAATAGCAAAGTGAAAATATCTAATAAGTAGATCATTTAAATAGTAAATATTGTTATAGTAAATGAGACACCCAGGCACTATAGTCATTGGACAATATGATATTAAGAAAGTGGTTAACCCCCGAGATTAACCACTTTCAAATTTAATTCCCTTTATACTTTAAGAGGTTTATCTGGAACAACTCGGAAAGGGGGGAAGGTCTCATTTACTATAATCGCATTTACTGTTTAAACAATCTATTTGATATTATATATATGTACTTAAAACAGAAATTCAAATAACCTTATGATACTAGTCAAAAAAACTAAATTTTACTGAAATTCTTCCACAACGGTGTTTTCATCTATTAACAAATATACCTTTTCAAGTGAAATTCAATAAAACATGCAACATATATATATATATAATAACCTTCCCGTCATTTAAAAATCATCTTTCTTTAACATCAAAGGATGTCTTCATGAGATTGATGTTAAAGGAAGTTGCTTTTTGAATTGAATGATGTAGGGTGACGAGGTCGGTTCAATCAAAAATCAGAACATGACAACCAATCATTTTTATGGCACTGTGACCTTTTTTATAAAACTCCATTTCTGTATATATTCATTGTTGTAAGTACACTTCCTCTTTGGCTTGTTATCTATTGTTTAGGATTCTTAATAATCCTATTAATTTTATCACTGTAGAAAATTAATATCAACCAAGAACTAGCAAAACTCAATCAAAGCAGGTGCAAGCACAGTTCAAATTTTAGCCAAAACAATATAACTGAGCATGCCCCAAGGCAAGGGTGGACACAAGAATGTGTCTAGCTTGAGAACCCAGCCATGCAATGTAATAGCAATCTTCGTTTTGGTGTTGAAATTTGCCTGAAGTTTTTCTAATATTACTGTAGAGACTGAAATGGACAGAGACAGCCAAGAAATTATCATTTTTGCTATGAATTATTTATGTAAGACAAATAATAATTATGAGTATTTAAGAATCAGGACATACAACGGCCCCAAAAAGTTATTTTGGGGACATGGGACATCTAAATCAAAAATAGGCACAAATCCCTAAAAATCAGGATGTCTGGTCACCCTAATGATGGGAAGGTTGTTTTGGATATATATATATATTTCACTTGATGGTATTTCTTTTAAAACCATTATTGATTATGTTTCAAAGTCAGTTCAGGAGAAAGTATATAAGAATATATATATGTATGTTACAAAGAAATCAAGTCATATGTCACATGACCTAATTTAACAAGCTTGTATTACAAATGTTATATATAGAGCTCACAAATAAGCTCTTAACAAGCTTTGCAGACTATCCTTAACCCCAGACCGATTTCTGCTACTGGCTCCCTCAATAAGATGCTAGGATATTCAAGCATTAGACAGGACAAGCCCAGCACTTTATCTGATGGATAACCATTAAGTAGAAAATCTGAAAATTTTAGACATTCATATGTGTTCCAATTCAGCTATCTAACTTAAATAGCCATATGGGACTGAAACAAGTTCAGATACACTATATATTAATAACTTTAGCAATATAAAATCACAAAAGCCTTAAACAGCAAAAATTAAAATTACAAATAAATCAAGTCATGAGTTTATTTGCGAGCGAGCTCTCTCTCTATATATATATGTGTGTGTGTGTTGTATGTGTTGTTGAATTGCACATGAAAAGATCTATTTTCTAATAGATGAAACCATGCTCATGGAAGAATTTTAGTAAAATTTTGTTTTTGTCTAATACTGTAATGTTATATGAATTTCTAAATTTTATTTATAATTATTAGTATAGTGTTAAGCAGTATTTAGTATACAATTATGGGTAGTAGCTACTTTCCCCCTGGCTATGAATAAATCTGTTAGCAAAAAAAAGAATAAAATCCAAAAATAGGTTCTATCAGCGTTCAAACCCACAATCTCTTATTATTTATTATCTTCTTCCTTTACTAACAGAATGGCATTTATTTATAGCCTAAAAGAGAGTGGTTTACTCCGCTCAATTACACATATGTTAAGATATGCATATATATCCTGAAGTACTTCTGCAGTTTGAAAGAAGTATATAATAGTTAATTACTGTTATATTTATTAGTTTTATTGTTATTATAATAAATTTTCAATTAACGAACATTTTATTTGTATTACATTTTTTTATTATAATGGATTTAAGTGGTGTTAAAGAACGATGGATCGTTAAGGAGTGGCAGAAGCAATATATGTATGTATGTATGTATTATAACCATTATTGTCCTTTTCTGAAGTGATTGGTTTCAAAGTTGTGAGTGCAGAAAGTGGGACACTTGAAAATCAAAGTATATTATATATATTATATAATGAACTTGCAAATAGCTTATTAAATGAGGTCATGTGATATAAGACTTGATTTCTTTGTATATATATATATTGAAAGTAACTATTAGATTGCAGGAAATAATTTTATGTAAGAAACAGCATGGTAAAGACTGGTAAATATTAATGACCACTTCATTCGTTTATTAGCTAATAAAAAGTGATGTCTTTTGCTAGCCTTGCAAATTGTTAATATCTGAGTTTATTGTTATATTTAACATATAACAACTAGAAAAATCCTTTTGTTAGATAATAAATGATCATTTGAGTAGCACTTGTGAGACTTTACCATACTGCTTTTTATATAAGACTATCATGTGACTAATATAAACACTGAAATTATAATAGCAATTTTCCATCTCTTATGATAGAATAAACCGTCAAATATAATATAATGCCCAGGAAAAATCACATGATCTAGTAATTAACAGTAGCATTTATCTTATTTTTCAGACCAACTAATGATTGCTGGTTTAGCATGAAGTACGTATATTGGTGATTATCTTTTCAACATGTGTGTGATCAGGTGGGTCAGCAATATGAGATGGCACTGAGAGTAGTGGGTTGTATGAAAATCTGAGTTCAAATCCCGCATATATTACATATATAAATGCAGGTTTAAGCCTGTACTATGTTTTAAGCTAGATGTTAAAACAGTCAAATGTTATTGTTGATTACTAGATCATATAGCTTAGCTTGGACTATTGAATTTAATTGTTGTTGCCCTAGTTACATCATAGCAGACTTATTCTAGTTTAATATAAGGACAACTTGCACTACAATTTCTAGGTTTGTATTTTGTGAAATTATTATATATATAAATACCAAATCATAATTAGACACATATTAGTATTGGCTTTAGGCTGTTTTGTTCTAAATTTTTGAATATGAAAATGAAGATTGTTGAACTGTCAAAACTATCAGCTATTTGGCATGTGTGATAAATAAAGTGTTTGATTTGTAAAGTGCATAAAAAGGGTTTTTAACTTATAGCAGTAATTCTCAACTATGCTGGAAAAAATGTTTTAAGTTCTATCCTGATTCAAATTCTAAATTGTAAGCATGGCAGAACAGATATGTAAATTATTTGAATAATCCTGGATTTTTTAACTTCAGATTTTAATCTTTAATGCCACATAATATATATGTTCTTTGTCTTTGGTTTTTATTTTCATCCACCCATTTTAATCATTTATTGTTTATATCTTTTGATATATATTAGTCTGCTTTCAAACATTTTTTTGTTTCCTCTCTGAATGATTCTGATTTTTTTTTATGTCTATAAGCAAGAGTTCTTAATCAACTCTCTTAAATATATATTGTACTTAAATAGAAATACTTTTAATGAACCAATAATTTGCATTAATAAGTATGTATGGTCATCGTTATGTATATAGCCCTTGTTTTGGTGCAGTGGTAAAGTATTGGATGTTGGAGTTTACGATTCATGGATTGTGGCTTACTCTAACATTTCAAGCACTCAAACTTTTTACGAATTTCCAAGAAATAAACCATCTGACCATTTTCCATTTAAGATTTATTTATCTTAGATACTACATAGAATTAAAATTCACTGAGAAACCTATCTTAATACAATAAGGATTTTTTTTTTTACGAATATATTAATGTAATATATAAATATTTTCAAATAACTCTTATTCTATGGCAATGGTCAGCAAACTTTTTAACACGAAGAGCTATTTTGTTTAAGTCCCTCTCCCCCATTAAAGAACTGGTGGAAAGGGTATCTTCCTTCTTCCCTATCAAAGAATTCGAGAAAAGAAGTATCCCCCCCCCCTCTTAAAGAGCCGCAACGAAACAGGTAAAAAATATGTGAATTTCTCTTAAAAAATAAAAATAAAAAATTTCTTTGATTTTTTCATGAATTTCTAATATTTATGTATTCATCGTATACAGTAATTACTATTCTATAATAAGGTTGAATTCAAGTAACAACGTTGTAATATTTTTCCTCTCCTAGATCAGCAAAATATTTATTTACAAATTATAACACGAGATAAAAAAATGTGTTTACGCTTATTATGATAAAAAAAAAAAAGCTATGAGATTGGAATCAACGAGCACATTTGGCTCGCGAGTAGTAGTTTTCCGACCGCTTTTCTATAATAAATTCTCTATTACTGATTGGATATTAAAATTCAACATTTACCTAGACAAATATCTGATTTGAAATCCTTAAACTAATTTAAAATCATTTTTTAGCAAAAAAAAAAAAAAACACCTGCCTAAATTTTTTTTTTTTTTCGTTAATAAGCAATTTTAAAGGGAAAGTTCTTTCTAATGGACAATTTATAAAAATTTGAATTTATTATCTTCAAAAGAATGTATTAAGATAGTGAACCCAGCAGTCCTATGGAGCAGGTGTTGTGACAATCTAGCAATGGGAATTACTTCCGATTGTATGCTTTTTTAAATTTAATTTCTTCTACTAAATTCAAAAAATTAATTGTGTATAAATGCATACATGGCTATATTTGTGCGTGTGTGTATGTAAGTACAGTATTAATTTTCCTGATCTAAAGTTGTTTCTCAAGATACCATCATCAAAAATAATAATTGCTTATTATCCTAGGAGATGACACATCTACTATTTTAAATTACCTAGAAGTGAAAGAGCCGGACAAAATAACGGGAATTCTGGCACAGCTTTTATTAGCAAATAAAATAAATAGTTTATTGCTTTAAAGCTCGTAAGAAGTTCGAGCATCGGAAATGGGGAGCTGGGCGGCGATCCATAGATATTGAGTTCCGGAGTTTATCATTCTACCATTCCACCAATCCGCGCAGATCAGAACGGATGGATATTGAAAAAAAAAAAAACAGTCTAAGACCCTTATTACAATAACAATTCCAGGTGTTTATAGAAATCTTTTCTGAAGTGTATATATAACAGATTCATTATCATTTCCTTGACCTACACAATAATCTGTAGTACGCAAATGACGTCATTCATTTTGCCTGTGAAACAGAATTTTACGGACAAAAATAAATTGGTGAACTGGGGGGGGGGGCACATTTGCGTCTGTTTTTAGAAGTGCAAGCAGGATTATTAAACTACTAAACATCACATAATTACCATTTGCTATGCTTACACAACAGTCAAAACAGTGACAATTTTCCCATACAGTAGTGCCACCCAGTGCACGCGATAGTAATCAATGGATGCAAAAACGTTTGAGCATAAAATCCCTATCTAGTGCCTATTCATCCAATATCCATCAAATTAGTTTCTAGCTTGTAGCTTTCATCAGTGAAAGCCCTGCACTTAGATGTTTGAATCTAATTCTACCCTTTAGCAGCCACAGCCCAAGATAACAACATTTTCAACCTGAGCTAATTTGCCTTATATAGTCGTACAGATCTGAACACAGTTCAGTATCTATATATTTTGGTGTTAATAAAGAGTACTAAACTCTTCATACATTAGTGCTACAAAGTGCAAGCCTTCATAGTCGATGAAGGCCTGTGCATAAAATCCCTATCTAGGGCTCACTCATCTAACATCCCAAGACTAGTTTCTAGCCTGTGGCTTTCATTAAATTCTAAAATCTACGTGTACTGCTCTCAGTCCAAGGCTCCTCTCTCATGAAAACTGCAAGCTAGAAACTAGTTTGGGGGGTTGAATGAGTACACCCTAGATAGGAATTTTGTACCCAAACCTTCCTGCATCCATTGATTATGAAGGCTTGCACTTGGTGGCACTAATGTATGGAAAGTTTAGTACTTTTACTAACAGCATGGGCAAGCATATGAAATGCTGATCATGTGATGTTTTGATGTCTGGTTTTTTAATAATGACAGCCACCATCATCCTATGAGCAGCAGTGGCATTAAACCACTAAACATCACATAATCACCAGCAAACTCTCTATACAGTATTGCCGCCCAGTGCAAGCCATAGTAATCCATGGATACAAGAAGATTGGTACATAAAATCCCTACCTAGCATCTACTCACTAGTCTGGGGATATTGTGTGAAATAGGGATTTTATGCACAAACCTTCTTGCATACATTGATTACTATGACCTGCACTTGGTGGCACTACTGTACGGAGAGTTTATCATTTGTTTTAGCAGGATTATTCTAAGTAAAAATAAAATTTTAGATTAATCTTTACTTATACCTCTACTACAGTTTAGAACACCATTGATCCAAACATTATTAATGCAAAAATCTCTAGTATCCAGACAAAATTGCTAGATATTGTGTTGCATAATTTAATGCAATGGTAAAGGGGTGCATTCTGGAGCCATTTCTGATGTGCCAACTTTTTTATGACTTCCTAAGCAATAAATCATCATAATCATTGCTTATATATCCTATGTGGTTCAGTGCAGTAATAGAATGGTGAATTATGTGGGTCAAGGTCAATGGACTGTGGCTCCATCTGCACCAATCTTATAAACTCCTGAGCAATAAACCATTTGATTTTCAATTATTTCTAAAAAATGCTCTGCATGGTTTAGTTCAGCAGTAGAGTATCTGACTTTGGAGCATAATGTCCCTTAATTCCAGTTCTGGGTCTTCCCAGCACTCAAAGTGCAATGAAGCCATTTGGTTACTTCTTTTAATTTTCTGCAGTGTTCGATGTAAGTAGAGTATCAGATTAAACCACTAAACATCATATGATCACCATTTCTTATGTTTGTTCATAACTGATGAAGGCCACAAGCCAGAAACTAGTCTGGGGATATTGGATGAGTAGGCATTAGATAGGGATTTTATGCACAAGCCTTCTGGCATTCATTGATTACTCTGTGTTGCACTATGTGGCACTACTGTATGGAGAGTTTTGCCTGTTTTAATAGAGTATCAGATTCTGAAATATAAGACCCTATTCCAGTTTTGGGTATTTCTGGCATTTGAACTTTTTATGAATTTCCAAGGAATTAATCCATTCTATTATTTATTTTATTTTATTGCTAAATACGATTTTCGTGCTGATATAAATACAAGCATATTCCGTGTTTTAAACAATTATATTATTTGTTAGTAAAACAAATTTATATAGGATATTAAGAAGTTTTTATAAATGTGCAAAACTGTAGATAAAAAATTAATGTTAATTTAAATGTTCAGCATTTAGATTAAAATAATGTGTGGAAAGGAGATATATTGTTGAAGTCAGAAAAATTCACCAATTATAATGGAGCTAGAGACTTAAGCTAATAAACATCTCACTGATGAAGGCCACAACCAGAAACTAGTCTGGAAAAATTCACCAATTTTAATGGAGCTAGAGACTTAAGCTAATAAACATCTCACTGATGAAGGCTACAAGTCAGAAACTAGTCTGGGGATATTGGATGAGTAGGCCCTGGATGGGGATTTTATGCACAAGGCTTCTAGCATCCATTTATTACTCTAGCTTGCTGTGTGTGCCAATATGTATAGTGAGTTTTGCCTGTTTTAAGAGCTAGAGACTTTAGATTAATCATATTCTATTTGTATTTAGGGTAGCAATTTTTAATTGGATAATTATAAATGATGTAAGATGTTACTTCTTTTCAGCTTTACTATATCATTATTATCAATTGTATTGATTGAAGAAGCATTTTCCATGCTATTCATTATAATCAAAAATATTCTCTCCTTATTGAATTTATGATGCAATGTTAATTAACTGTAATTTAACATTCATTTTCTTTTTTTCAATATAATTAAATTAGATTTTGAGATTATAACCAGACTATAGTTTTGCTATATATGCCTTTGAATCCTTAGGATAATTCGTGTTATTTAATGGCAGATTTGATTCGATTTTCATACGGATTTCTTTAAATAAAAAAAGTAGTTATATTTATTTTATACGATTTCTCTAATATTTGTGTATCTTGCATATAATGGATGACAACAGTAGAAATCTATCAAATCTTTGACATTTTGTACAATTTCTGATGTGACAATGATAGAATATGTTCATTAATACATGTGGCTCCCTTTTATTTTTATCATAAGAAGTACTTCAAATGGAAAGTCAGATATATGTTTCTTCTCGTTTTTTTAAACATTTTATTGGTTTGTTAAAGTTGAAGTTTTGTATATTTATATCCAATAGAATTTGTTCAAATTTTGTACATTTGTTAGAAATCATCGATAATGGAATGTGATATTAAGATATTTTGTGTAGATTCTCTAGTTTTTTTATTCTAAAGGGATTAATGGATAAAATGTCACATATTTTAATATAAAGTTTCAAATATGTTGGTATTAGTTTGATAAATTTTCAGTAACAAGCATTAGAGAGAGTTAAGTATATATTTTTAAAAAGATTACATTAAAAAATATTTTAGTGATCATTTAAAGCTGGGAAAAAAAAAACGAATTTTTGATTGTGAAAGTTCATTTTTTTAAAAAGTGTATGAAATTTCTTCTTTCATTCCTGAAAAGTTGATTTTTTAAAACAAACTATATTGTAAACTTTATTTAATATACATGACTTTACTTTCAAACACTAAGCTGACATTTGGAATAATTGAGAGAAAACTTAAAAATAATAGATAAAAAATTATTTGTAATGAATGCTTTTATTTAATGTTAGTGTGGACTAAAAAGCAAGATAATTGTTTCTTCAATCACAATTAAAGTTGTGGTTGAAAAATAATTATTTTCTGAGTTTAATTAACAGTAAATAAAAGTATTTATTATATAAATAAAATTATCTCTATTATTTTACTTTAAGAAGACTCAAAAATAAAAAATCTTGACCATTGGATTTAAGTTCCTTTTGCATTTCTATGTGATGCGATGCATTATGACTTTTCCTTATTTGGGGTCAGGAATCTCTCAGCAATTATGCCCAGAGAAACCTGTTAGATAATTTACCTTCCCTTTCCATTTCCCACCCTAAGTTTTCTCCATATTCTTCTCTATCCTGCTCCATTCCACAACATCATCTTTGTCAACTCCATGACCTTTATATCCAAATTTCCCTTATCTTTTCCCAAACCCAGCATAAAAGCCAAGAACCCATTTTCTGTATAATGACTTTGTTTATATTAATTCTTCCCATAATTTTGTTATTTTTACCCCTTGAGCTTTCAGACATTTACATTCAATTAATAGATGTCTAATATTTTTCTACACAACTTGCATATCAAATCACTCACATTCCTCCATTTATGTATACATTCCCTTGTTGCTTACAATCCTGTTTGAGTGGTAAACAACAAACTACTTTCTTTGCTATTATCATAAATTAACTCGCATCCAGTATTCTGTTTACTTCTATATATAAACTCTGTTTACTCTCCACACTAGTTCTCCATCTCACCAAATCCCTATTCTTTATTAATGCATCTATTCTTCTATCCCATTTTTTGCCACCATAATACTCAACAATTCTCTATGACTTTTCTCATTACAATTACACCATCTTATATAAGTTTTAGTAATCAATAGATGCCAGATGATATTACTTAATAAATCCTTACCCAGTGTTTATCTGAAGATGTCAGATGGTATTCTTAATAAATTTTTATCCAATGCTGTCCTGTCCAGTGTGACAGCACTGAAAAAAGATTTATTAAACACTTCCATCTGGCATCTATTGATTACTAAAGCTAACACTAGATTGCATAATTGCAGTGAGAATAAAATAAATGAAGAGCAATGTGTAAACTAAGGACATATGATATCACTAGTCACGTGATGTCCTGTTGATTTTGAAAATACATTTTCTTAACAAGTAATAGCATATGGGTGTTTCAATTGTGAAATAATATTCAGTAATATTTCAATGTGATTTTGATAGATATTCTATTGCAAACAAAAGTGCTTGCTAAAAATAAAATAGAATAACAATGTAATATCTGGTAATTAATAAATATACTCGCAGGAAATGTAGTTTTTTAATATTTAGCTTTATTACAGCCTAGCATGATTTCAATATATTTACTATATCATATTCATGGTTTATCTGTGTGTACATTCATTAATTACCAGATATTACATTGGCTCAAAAAAGAAGAAAATTAGTAAGCAACTGAATTAATAACAAACTGTGTCAAGTATTTACAAAGTATTTGTTTTAATAAACACTATCAAAGTCAGATTCAAATAAAATATACCATTTTTAGTTAGACTCATAAAAATTGGATGTAGTGGTCTATATTTATTAAACAATTCCCTCCACATGAGTGCTTTTGATAATATTCAATACCGAGAGCAGATTTCATCTACACAAATACATTTTCTTCAGTGTTTAATAAAGAATCTGTCTTTTAAATGGTCTTAGATTGAGTTTTATTGTTTTTAATATTAGTCATAAAAAATTATATTCCACTTTATCAGATTAAATGTATTTTTGTGTATTTTAATTCAAATTTGCATATGTTTGTTCATTTGCATAAATTTATTTATTTCTTCTTTATAACCTAAAGCTGAGCGGACTTTTGGAAAAGTTCACCAAAGTAATGAAAGTACACTCATATAGGTTATAAAGAAAAAAGAACCATTTTGCTACACAGAGGAACAAATGTACGCAAATTTGAATTATACAAATGAAGGGAAGTATCAATATTTTGTATATTTTAATAAACTAGCTTCTGGTTCATTTGATGTGCTTTTTTTTTACAGAATTAAAATCCTTTATTTGCTACTTTTTTGGTGACTTCTTTATTAGAACTTTTTGCAATGTAGTTGTCAGTATACTATTATTTAATCATTGAATTGTTACAATTTGATTTACAAGTGTGAAGTATTCTGCACCCTCAACTTTGACCCATCTCATTTCAGATAAATACTTTAATGATTATTACTAATCATTTATTAGGCTAGAGATTATCATATCATTCCTAGTACAGATGTAAACTTCAAGCTTCATTTATAAATTGTAACAAGATGGGGGGATGGATGGTAGGGGTGATGGCAAAACATCATCAAACCCAAGTCAAAATATTTCAAATAATGAAATTTACAAAAAGTATAATATTTAAGTAATATAAGTACAAGAGATATTAAAAATATTAAAGTAATGTTTAATATCACAAAAATACATATCAGAATTTTATATTCAAAGAGAGTATGAGATCATGAAATCTCCCAGATCAGTCCAGACAACTCCTTAGAGCAACTATGATTAACTATCCATACATCAACCAGCATTATAAATAAGTATAAGTAAGCATAAGTATATTCAAAAGAAATCAATACATTAAATCATCAATCCATCTTGTGACTGGATTTGAACAATAAAAAATATAAATCAACAGTCAATCTGGTGACTGGATTGGAAATGGTCTTCTGTAGACCTGGCTAGCCTTTGTCAGCTTGTAGCAGATTATTGAAATCATTAATTTGGATACACTACTTAAGTGCTAATCCATTAGAATACATAATCAGAAAACAATAATGCTGGGACATTAAAACATGCTGATTATCATCAATGCTATGGTCACCTAGTACTATTAATATACTGGCTTAACATATAAATTTAATTTTAAATTAACTAAACTAATTAAAGTATCATGCAGGAGCTTTGAAGAATATAATCCTCATGCCATACCAGGACAATGTCATACTGGAATGTTTCTAAAGCACTAAATATATCCCCATTTATATACCAGCCATTATACATGAATCTAGCTCAGAAGAGCACAAAGCTCTATAACTTATGGTGACCAAGAGATGATGCAATACAATTTTTAACAAATGAATACAAGTTTATTAACAATAGTTAAAAAAATGAAGTTAAGGTCTCTAGAATATGGCTATACACATAAGCCTTCTGATTTTTGTTAACACACAATGATTTACAAAATTACTACACAATTCAAGTGATTACATTGATTTACATATATCTTCCAATAGGTTTATCTAAAACCAGACAACATACAAACATGTGGTTTAATATAAAATGAACATTTTTGAATAAAAATTTAATACCAAAAAAAAAGATTAAAATTTTACATGAATGTCCTATTTGATGTTTAATGACATATATACATGCATATTTAAATTGTTCTACAATAATACATGATTAAACTTTTTAACTTATATTTTTAATAATACAAATACTTTGTTAGGTTTACATAACATATTTGAATTTATCAATTGAATTACATTAATTTTTACCTAAATCTGTCTATTTGATATGCATTTGATATATACACACAGAGTACAGTACATTTAATGACTATATTTCAATCACATACATTTAATGACTATATTTCAATCATAATAAAATAGTAAAGACATGATTAAACTAATTGTAAACTAATATCATTTTATATACATCTATCTGTTATTAAAATGCCATTTTTACTAAGGAAATCATCCAAAATTTTACCATCACTTACAATGCTACTCACCACCAGCATATACATTTATATGTGCTTCTCTTCAGACACAGATAAACAGCAGCATATGTACACCAATTCTTCAAGCTTTCTCTTGGTAAGTTTGGTTTTTTGGTCCATCAGAAAAGCATAATCCAAGCATATCATCAGGGAAAAGTATTATTGAGGTATGTTTGACATTTTTTGGTTTCACATAGACCTCATGTCAGCAAACTGTCTTGTCCACATTTGTAGCTATGAACTTCAACACAAAGAAGTGGGAAAATTTTTCCTCCATGTGAATCCAAATTTTATCATTGAACTGTAAAGCAGCTGCTTCCTTGCATTCTTTTATATCTTCATACAGTTTTCTGCATAATTCTCCCAGCCATCTCTCTGACTAACTAATTACTGCCAACCACAGCAAACTTCTTACTGCCCGCTGCTTCTCAAAAATTATAAAGCCAAACATTGAAGCTGGCCAATTTAAACCATTCTGAACTGATATTGCACTTTTTATAAGAGCATCTGGGGGTAATAAAAACACCTTAATTGAAAATAGTTTTTTAAATCTTTTCAAAAAGATCACTAATCCTTATCTTGATTAAAAGCAATTTTAATCAAAAGCTACTTTTAGATTTCTACTAAAGTTTCATCTATGTGTTTTTATGTAGAGAAGTGTACACAAGCATTAATAAAAAGATTTCAAAAATAGATAATAGAAATTTTTACAATTATCAGAAACATGCTTGTTTTTAAATTCAAAATCTGAATACAATATTAATTTATTTAGATCTTTTTAAATGTTTTAACTTATAATAAAATTCTGTTTTAAATCCAGAGTTATTTAACCCTTCATTTATTATTTTTATTCCCAGTGAATGTAGAAAAATATCTACAAAAAATTGTTTGTGTTTATTTCTAGTTTTCCTTTCAATTTTATATATATGTGCACCCTCACTATATTATTGTGCGCCTATAACAGACCTGTTATAATATATTGTACACTAGACAAGTGCTACATGTAATAATTTCATCTAAAATTATTAAAATAAAAATCCTCATAGATAATGCAAAAGTTTTAAAATTAATGAATACTAAAATCACTGCAGATT
This sequence comes from Epiperipatus broadwayi, assembly GCA_028023455.1. Lineage (NCBI taxonomy): Eukaryota > Metazoa > Onychophora > Udeonychophora > Euonychophora > Peripatidae > Epiperipatus > Epiperipatus broadwayi. The sequence continues at coordinate 6,315,319 of JAQFVV010006260.1, read as the reverse complement.
TTATCAAGAAATGATTAAAGTAAAAATCTCATTTGAAAGAATTAATTATATAATGACCATTCATGACATAGACAGCTAAAAAAGAATTAATTAGAACTGTTTAAGAAAGAGAAATATAATTCAGAAAGTTTAAAGAGTTTTTTTTATAAGCACCGATTATTAGTATAAGTTTTACAATAGTTCAACATAATAATAATAAAAAAACAATTTGGGGGGGGGAATTTAACTAAATAAAAAAAAGATTTAAAAATGATATTTCTCTCTATTCATTTATTTAAAAGAAAATAAGAAAATGTGTGTTGATTTTTAAATACATTAAAAAGAAAAAATATATGTGTACATATAAAGAGAAGTTGAATTAAAAAATGAAAAATAAAGTTTGTAATATAAAAATTAAGTCAAACTCAGATTGCTTAATAAATAAGTTGCATAGGAATGGGATTAGCAATGGCTACTAATTAACTAATTAAAACCCATAAACAACAGGACTAATTAAAATGCATCTTATCCAAAATTTGATCAACATATGCAATGGATGCATTTCGAACAATGAAAATAATTAGCAGATTTAAAATTAATTAAAAAATAACAAAGTGGCAGCATATAAATAGGACTGCAAATTTCATCATTCATGTATCTATATTCAATCACCTATTAGACATATTTTTCAATGTATACAATGCTGTGCTAAGCAGAAGTCGGAGCATGCGACTGAGCTCCAGCCTTCATCCACAAGAACATCAGCAGTCTTCCCAATAGAAGACATGCCTGTCTAATAATTTGAAGCCACCAAGAGTGTCTAATTGCCTGAAATATAAATACCCTGGAACTGCAATTGTCAGGACCACATCAGAAGCCTAAAATCCGACCAGTTGGTAAACCACACATGCAACAGCAAAAAACAAGAAGTCACAATGTTTAAAATCCTATAGGGAATAACATTTTCTTATTCCAATTCCTGATATTAATTTAAATAGCCATTGCAATCTTTGAGTATCTCCAGAGTCAGTATAATAAATGAATGCTATAACCAGCATATCATGAACTATAGTATGTGCAGGTTCACTGCTTCCTAAAGTATCAAATAAATAGTTACAGAGCTGTCAAACCATGAAATAATTAGCTGTAAGTCCAAGGTTATGTGCACTCTATCCATATAGTGTTTATATTACATTACTATTGTATGTTTTATTAAGAATGTGTGGTTATTATATATAAAATCATTGTTTATTTAATTAAAAATTTATAAAATTAGTTTACAAATTATAGCAAATATTTTATTTAAAATACAGTGTTTGTCTGTCAATTACTGTCAGTCAATTCTTTAAGTATACCACTAAGAACAATTTAGCAGAGAACTTATACCTACAGTTTATTAAATTATATTTCCATTGAGTTAGTTGGGATTTCTTAGGTGCTGAATTAGTTTGCCGTTATTCAGGGCATGTTAAACTGCTTCTTATAGTTATCTGGTGCCTGAAGTTTACTTCAAAACAAATAAAGTGCTTTGAATGACAGGGGTTGGATTCAGCAGTTGAGAAGATCTGTGGCCTGGTAAAGTGGCTGTGGTTATATACCTTATATAGCTTCAGCCTGGCCATAGATACCCTCTGGGCATTATGCTTCTCTGCCTAAGGGACTGGTGTGGTGCAATACTTAAATTGCAGCTGGAATAGATCGAAGTTATAATAAATAATTTTATAATATTGTCATTTGTCTATAAAAAGAAGTCAACAATTTGTTTATAATGTTTTCACAATTTTGTTTTTTCTATTAAAGAGTAAAATGTTATTCCATATTCTATCTTTTTTTAATCGATCTACTCTCACCCGGTTCAATATATATAATTGCAATTTGATTACAAGTGTCAAACTTTCTGCACTTACAACTTTGACTCCATCCACTTTAGATAAATACAATTATGATTATTATTAATACTTTATTAGGTTAGAGATTATCATATCATTTCTAGCCCAGATATAAACTTTAAATCCAGTTAAAGATTAATATATCTGATGCCATTTTTAAAAAATTGGCTATTTCCATTCTTTCTTTGGAATTGTTTTTAATGTTCATCTTTCACAGTTGCTATAACTGAAAATTTAATTTATTCTTTATTAAAAAAATAGACAGTTACTTGCTCAGATTATGTGACATTTGAGCATCAGAAATTACAAATTGGCTTCAATCTATATATCTTTAGTTTTTAAGTCTTCTTTCCACAACTGAACTAAATACTCAGAGGAATCCCTGATAAGACTTGAATATCATGTCTAAAAATTTTGTTTTCAAATAATTCCAGTTTTTCTAGATTTCAATAACATTTAGACTGTTTTATTATATCACTACTTAATAGTTTTATTATGATTGGCACTTAGCTATAGGTTGTTTTTTTTTGTGTGAATAAATTTTCCATTTTTTTTGTCAGCATTTTTCATGATTCACTTCATTATTACTACCACTACTATTTATTTCCATATCAACTTTACATGGTGACAACATTCTAGTATCTGTTCTATATTCAGGCCTTGCAAAGTCCCCATTACAACAAAATGGGCAACCCTTATGCACCTATGTTCCCCCATTACAACAAAATGGGCAACCCTTATGCTCCTATGTTTATAAAAATTGACTTTTATTACCACTATCATCATCTGTTTTAAAAGCATTATCATTATTAGCATTAAAATTCATTTTATTGCTTAAATGAACCATTGACCGGAAATGATCACCTAATCAGATTTTGTAAGATAGGACATTTTTAAATCATCTTTTTTTTGGCCCTTCTACTTTTAAAACCAATGAAATATTATGATTCTATCACTTGACTTAAGCTTATATTTCTGTTTCAGCAGCATAAGTAAATAATGGCCGCTAGGAGGATGAGGCATTTGTTCCAAGAGCACTATGCTAAGATCCAAAGCTCCTCATTGATAAAGCTTGACATTAATCAGGGGATATTGTATAAGACTCCACTGGATAGTACTTTATTAATCATTATCATCTGACATCTATTAGTTACTAAAGTTTACATTAGATGGCATAACTGCAGTGAAAGCAAATGTCCACATTTGCAAAGAGGATTGGAGATTTTTCAAATAGAGCTACTATTATTCAATAAGTACAATTTCTATCACAAATTCAGTTCCAAAGGATATTAAATGCAATGAACTGTGCCAACTCACAACTACAAAGCCATTGGTTCCTAACTCTGTCACCATAGCTGTGTTTACTCACTACATATCAGCAGAAAAGATTGGATCACCATAGCTGTATATGTAATTAAAGAATGAAAATGGGGTTGCATATGCACAATTGTGACAATATAAGAATCCTCACAACTAAAGCAATGAATTTGACAGTATGAGTGATTAAGGTGAACAGTCCAACGTAAGTTACTGGAGTTGATAAGATAGAGAATAAAAGAAAGATAAGAAAATACAGAAAATAATGTTTGCATTATGACAATACTAGACTTCGTTGAGCCAATAACATACAAAGCCATAGAACATAATCTTAGTTATTGGATATTGCAGATAAGCAAAGCTGGTCCAGGGGTGTGTAAACTGTGTGATGGCACAAGGTCTCACATTTAACAAAGTCAATGGTTCTGCACCGTCTGCATCTTTTTGCTAAACGTAACTACATTTCCTTTTGTGCAATAACATTGAATCAATATTTGAGCAAGTAAAATGCAAAAATATATATATTTAATTTTCTTGAATTTGTGTGTGTGTGTGAATTTTGATTTAAAATCATTCTTGACATGATTTATACTAATTGAAAAGCAATATATGTACATGTATAAATAAGATAATCTTTTAAATATACAAGTATTCACGTGTAAAAGGGGCCTCTTAAGAAAACATTGCATCAGGTTCACTTTTTCTCGGGCAGGCTCTGCAGATGTCTCTTATTGTAATTATAACTATTGATGCTTTATCTCTAAAGAAATATAATAAACAAGGTATGCAGGATCTTTTTCTGAAGGTTTATGATTATGGTGTTTTAGTTGTATTTACATGTTGGACTATTCCCATTATCTGAGTATTGAAAGTCTTTAGACAAATTTAACTTTATTTAAATATTCCAAATACATTCAACTGTTATTAATAGCACACCAAACAGGTTAGTATATGCACAACATTTTGAAAGGTATTATTCTCATCTCTTCTTCAGGTGTTGCTGACCTGACCAATGACAATACTAGCATGGGAATCAAACTTCGACCCAAGGTAACACTCTCAAGATGGTTCAATTGGTTAGAGCATTATCTTAAAATTCAATACTCAAAGAATCTAAGGGTCCAGGTTCGAATCCCATGCTAGTACTGTCACTGGTCAGGCCAACAACACCTGAAGAAGAGGGGGAAGTACTTCTCGAAATGTTGGGCATATACTAACCTGAGTGCTATTACTAACAGTTGAATGTATTTGGAATATTTTAAGTTAAATTTTTCTAAAGACATTCAACACTCATATTATGTGATGAAAATAGTCCAACATATAAATACAAATACTCAGGATATATAGAACAAAGCTTTAATAATGTTAATTAAGCATGATCTGCTTAGCATGCTTTCGGCTTAGAAAAGTTATAAACATAACAGTAATTGTGATGGGAATATGATTGTATATATATTGTGTGCAGGCTAACTTACATAATATTTGCATTTAAGGTTATGTATGTTGAATAGACCATTTTTTTGGAAAGAGACGCAGAATTCCCTTTTGTTAATGGCGTACTTATTTCTTAATATGAGTCATGCTTCCTTGATTTTGTATCATTGTCCTCTATTTAGACGACATTGAAGTGGGTGGGCTTGAAGACATGGCCGGTTGTGAAGTATTTGAAGAAGATTGAGCAAATGTCTGCATGTGCTTTTGGCTTTATTATAAAGATATAAGTGCTGAGCAATACGGGTTAATTTGGCCCAAGATTCACCATAGAGAACAGAGGGGCATGCTGGGTTTGAGAGTGGAACTCGCCTTATTTAAACATCTTTCTACTATCTGTGATTTACTTCTTAGCGAAGTTCCAAACCCTCATCATAAGAATGATTATTTATATCGACATTCATAATAAAATTATCACGAAGTCATTAAAAATTAGCATTTCTAGTTATATCATTTTTACTTCGTCTTTGTTTTAATTTTTTGGCAATAAGTCAATATTAAATAATTATAAAATGGTAATTAAATGAAGATATTTTTCCAGACGCTCCTCAACTATTTAAAAATAAAATTATACTTTCGGAAAGGTCAAAGCTATATTTAAGAGATTAAAGTTTTAATTTTATTATTGGAATGTTATATAATAATAATAAAAATGTTAAATTGTTTTTTTATAATTAATTGTTTCAGTGGCGATATGCAATGAAGTTGTAAACGACTCATTTTCATACATGATAAGTCACGTGGGTTCGCATCCATACCGCGTGCTGGTAAAAGCAGTTCTCAAAATTAAATATCAGCCGGAATTCTATTTTTAAAACTAAAAATGTAATAATGCCATTTCACTTACTGAAACGTTTCAATAGTTTTGTACGAAAGAAAGTCTACCAAATTTAATCACTGACTTCAGTTTAAAAATAATAGTTAATAATTAAAAAACTATTAGTTATAACTGCAAGTGGTATCGGAAGAAGATTCATTTATAATTGCTTTTGCTCGTGACGTCATTGCTATGACGTGTACTATTTAACAAACGTCATCATTCAACATAGTTGTTTCTCATTCTAGTATATGCCCTGTATAGCTTGATAATGTGAAAGAGTGTCACACCTTGGAACTCATGATCACCTGAACGGCAGCCTAGCTAATAATTCTTCTAATACTGAAACTTCGTAAAAGAACTCACGAGCAATAAATCATTTAATTATCTTTGCTTTTTATAGTCTGGTGTAGTGGTAGTGGAGCAGGCCCTGGAGTTCATAGTTCATGAATCACAACCCAGCTGCAGTCATTTCCAGTGTTTAAATTGTTTAAGAACTTCCAAGCAATACATTTTATTATTATTATTAGAGATATGACAATAAGATATTTATAAAAATAAAGCAAATAAAAACAATCCATCAAACATCACATGATCACCATTCTTTATGCTTACACAAGCTGTTTACACAGAGGCTAAACTCTCCATACAGTAGCACCATTCAGTGCAAACCAGAGTAATCAATGGATGCAGGAAGGTTTGTGCATAAAATCCATATCTAGTGTCTACTCATTTCATATCCCCAAACTAGTTTTTAGCTTGTGGCTTTCATCAATGAGGAGCCTTGGATAGGGATTTTACGCACAAACTTTCCTGCATCCATTTATTATTGTGGCTTGCACTGAGTGGCACTACAATATGGAGAGTTTTGCCTCTATGAAAAACAATTAATAAAAATACTACACATTTTGCTTTAAAAAAAAATTAACAGGTATCACACTTCACTATGGCCCTTCAAGTTTGCTAAACTTATATATACTGGATGTAAGTTCTTGAAGGCTTGTTCACAAATTTCAAAAAAAGTGGATCAGATATAAAATAAATAAAAGTCCTTATATTCTTCTAGTCAATGTAAAGCTAAAGAAAAGTAATGGCTTGACAAAACCTAACCATTTTCTATCTATGCTTGTATTATTTTGTGAAATTATGAAATTTGGAGAAGCTAAAGATCTATAGATCGCAGTCCAACTCTGTCGCTCCCAATATTCTAACATCTTATTTTTTTCCCTGTGTACAAACTGTTTTTTTTTCTTGGTAATTATGTTTAAAGAAATTAATATATTGTACGAAGTACAAATTTAGGATAAGGAAAGTAGAAGTCAAACTGTTTGCAACATTAGTAAAATGAATCTATATACAATACATTCTATCACATGCAAAATATTCAACCAATAAGGATAAGTTAATTTATCTCAAGTTTATAACATTTTTACAAGCAGACTTACTAGCTACCCTGGGCATGATTTTGATACCTGACTGATTTACTTCAAAAACTTTTAGCATTTTAAATATTAAACTTATGTCTCTTCTTTCTGGTAAAAAAAATTTTCTCAATGATTTATGCTGTCTTTTACCTCTCTCTAAGATTCTTGCAGGCATTGCTCCATGTTTGTAATGTTATATGCTATACTGGCATACCAAACTAAACCCACACAATAGTTGTGTAATTTTTATCTTGAAGTGGGTCCATTTCTCTATGATTTAGCAGCTTGTTTACTTTATCAACTTAAGATTCATTGAAGAAATTGATATCACTTATCTAATAGTTATATAACCAAACATACACAAAACATGTATGTATGTATGTATGAATGCATCACCATATACATACCCCTTTTTCTTTTACCATAGCTATGTCACTAATGTAAGCTTTAGTAACTAATAGATTCCAGATGTTAATACTTAATAAATCCCTATCCAATGTCCCTAGACTAATTTCTAGCTCATGGATTTCATCATTGTAAGTTTAGAATCTTGAACAGTGAATCTGGATCTTTGGAATCCCTGTATAGAGATTTATTCAGTGTTGTCATCTGGGATCTTTTAGTTACTAAAACTTAAATTAGGTGGCGTAGCTGTGGTAAAGGAAAAAGAGTGCTGCTAAAACATGTGTTTACTGGAGTCGTGATATTTTATTGGTTATGTACATATAATATAAATGAGCATGTCTCATCTTAATACCGTTAACCCTGAGGCAATGATATACTAATTGAGTCTTATTTTGCTTATTTTGTAATCACGCAGTATGTTCCATCATTATATAGATATTTATTGGACAATTTATTTCTAATCGTTCTTGCCATTCTTCTTTCGACCAGTCAGAGTATATAATTAAATATCACAACGTACTCTCTTTTGTTATACTTCTATATTACTGATTTAGAAATACCCCGAGAGTTTGTAATAAGTTCTGGATATTCAATGAAAAAATTTAAATTGATTGAAAATAATGTTTGGGTAGATACAAAGTGAATTTTTTAAAATTTTATGAAGATAATTAGAATAAAAAATTTGCATAAAAATAATTTGCATTTCTAAAAGAATTTCGGTAAAGTTTTCCATTCTGAATCTTATTATAATCAGCTGAGATTCATAAATATCTAATTAAAAGGAATTAAACAGAGGTAAAACTCTCCATATGAAGTTTAGTGGTTTAAAAGGAATTAGCAAATAAAAAATCAGATAGGAACGAGGGATGATTTTCTTTATAATAATTTTAAATAAAGGTTTATAAAATAGCATATCTATTTCACTTTTCCAATTCTTCTACTTTGTATAAGCTCGAGTAATTAATAGAAGCCAGATGGAAGTGTTTAAAAAATCCTTACTCATTATTGTTTTATTCATATTTGGAAACTATTGATTACTTAAGCATAAACTAGGTGGCAGAACTGGAGTAGGATAGATTTGCTATTTAAAAGTAATGTGCAAAATCATGTGATATTTTGTTGATATTAGTAAATGGTTATAAAATTTTGTCTAATATAGAAAGAACTATATTTGAAGAGGTATAGCAAATAGAAGATGTGCCTTCAAAGAATAATGTTATGTACATTTATAGTATTTATTTTACAAATTACTTGACATCAAAATGTAACTACCCATAAATTTAATCCACAGTGGCTTCCAAGGCTAATCAGCAAAAGTTTAAGATAGAAATACGAGTGCAGCATCCATTTATCTACTTATCAAAATTTGATAACTTTTAAAATTTGAATAAACTATTTGTAGAGAGGGATCTTCTAAATCTTCATGACCGCCAAACTGTATTTTTTGAATAAGTACTAAAATAATACAAGTAATATAAATTAAATGACATAATTATACAACAATAATTTTATGCATTAATGTAAATGCTTATTACATGGAGCAAAACTTTAAAAATACTTATTATTTAAATTCTGAAGTATATTTTCCATGCAGAGCACCTTTTCAAAAAATCTTAGAAAAAGATTGTATGAGACCATTAAATTTATTATTTTATGTAATACAAGAAATAATATAATTTGAATACGGTTTGGAAGTTTTTGGCATTTTGGAAGAACTTAATAAGAAGTTTAATCATGGAATTAACATATCAAAACAAAAAAGAGTCATAACAAATTTTGGAGATGTCTTATGAGGAGAAATAAGAAAGAAAACAGGAAGGGAAAAAATGTGAGGCTAAGAAAAAATACTCAACGAGTTTGTAAGCTTAGAGATGGAAAATTGGTAAATAAATTTGGTCCATTGGATATATTGATTCAAGAGATGATAAATGCAATAACTAATTCAGAATTGAGCAAAATGATAAAATGTGTGGGGGGGGGATAAAAAGTAATAGAACTAGGCAATACATCAAAGTTGAAGTATTAGCAGGTATGGAAAATACCCATGAGTTGGTTTAAGAGAAAGCTTTAATAAAATATTCTACTTTGATGTATGAAAGAAATTAGTTCTAAAAGAAAATGTAGATTTAAGAAACTATAGATCATTATCAATATACATAGTACATACAATATTTACTTATATATATATTTAAGCTTCTTTGTATTAATAATTTCATTCTCTGTAATTAAGTTGCAATTTTTAATGCCTACATAAACATAGATCATAGATAAAGGTGGATTTCCACCTTTATTGTTTAAAGAAGGTTGCCTTGACAGCAGATTGAGATTGCTGATTATTAATGATATTGGTATTGTTTCACTGCTTTCAATGAATTTACATATATATAGAACATTAAACACAATTATTTTTAAATAATGCTAGAGAATAATACACACTCTTACCTTAGTATTAACATAATAGGAAAATGAAATCACTTCCCCATTGGTCATCTTTATATATAAAGGAAATTATCTATAAGACAGTAAAAAGCATGAAACTTAATCAATATAGTTACTTTTATTGTTTTTATAATGATAAAGATGATTTATTTTTTATTAACAAACGTAAAAAAACTTTTTTTAAATTTAACATTGTAATAAACATTAAATGATATATATATATATTATAGGGGATTTGAACCCAGACTTTCAAGCTCCCTTCAGCTATCCAAGCTATCTCAGACAACCAATATACATGACTACACATGTGAAAATGGTATACTTATTTCATGCTGAAACAACACTCATCAGTTGGTCTAGATCATCATCTCTCACATGTGTGAGAGATGAACTGATTTCAACCTGAAATATGTATATTGGAGATCATTTGTAGTCATGGGTATTGGTTGCATGAGGTAGATTGGATAGCTGAAGGGAGCTTAAAAGTCCGTTTTCAAATCTCCTATGATTACATCTAAACTCCAGGGATATAAAGTAAACTTGTATTTAAATATTATATATATAGATGAGGTTATGACTTAGCTAAAAGAGCATCAAATATTAAAAAAAATTCAGAATGGATTTTGTTTACAGAGATAGCTAGAGGATAATTTATTTATTAGTACTTGACTGAAATGCTTTATAAAGGAAATAAACAATTATCTGTAACGATTATAGATAGGACTTATAACATAGTGGCTAAGAATAGATTTGGGATTACTAAGAATGATTAAACATTATTAGAAAATAAATTTTTATATATTCTATCTGGAGGATATAGATTCCGTGGAAGTTAAAATGAAGTCAAGTTGAAATTTTTATCATCTTTATTATTTATTTTGTTCCTAAGAAAATTAGAGATTGATATACAAAAACTTAAGATTTGCATAGAAAGAACAAAGAGAATTTATAATATGGACACTCTTTTTGGTGAATATCTGCCATTTTATTGCAAAATGTATAAAAATATGAAATTTATCTTTAAAATATACAAAAATAAGAACTATAAAAGTTAAATTCAGTGAGGAAAAATCTAATATAATATTTAAATCTGGGATGGGCAAGACATTGATCACAGTATATGGATGGACCACCAAGATATTTTGAATTGATCACCTGAATTAAAAAGAAAGATAATCATATACCAACAGTACATTATACTACAAAAAATAACTATATATATAAAATAAATACATTTTTAACAGACATGTGGCTAATACAGGTAAGAATCAGATCTTCCAATATAGGTGGCTATGGATAGTCAGGTATTTTCCAATGAATGGGTCAAATGACACCCATGCCTTCATTTGAAATGCATGATGGTGCTTATATTAATTACAAATTCATTGACTTGAATACATTCACTGTGAAACTGCAAGTATTGGATATGTTTAGTCAGTTAGAAGAAAATAACTTTTTTTGTTAAGATAGGTGCACAGATTATTGTGAAATATTATTTTATAATATTTTAAGAAAAGGATGTACTACCTGAGACAATTGCAAAGAAAAGAATACAATTATAATACAAAATGAGAAGACCAGTTTTTTCTTCACTACGAAAAATGTAAAATGTATGTGTTATAAATGAAGTGCAAAAAAAACATTGAAAGACATTTTAAAACAATGAATGTAATATATAAATGGTGGATTAGGCGCTTGGAAAAAATGACAAAGAACTCTTGCCCTGAAAAGGCGTTTCTACTCCTGATTTCAATGATACTCTCCTTTTATTTAACATTGCATGGAATTTAATACTTTTACAATTTTAACTTTTTTTTTCATATGTCATAGCATTGGCCGGGACGCGAACCCACAAATGTCTGCAACAACTGCTTGCTTGCAAGGTTGCTGCGATGACCTCTCGGCTAACAATGCTTGACTACAATTTCAACTTTTATTAAATAATCTGAAATTTTGACTGATTTCTCAATATATAATTTTTCTAAAAATCCAACATATTAAATATTACATTTTAAGCATACATATATAAACCATATTGTCTTATGAAAACTAAATCATCAAATCATTATTGAAAAAATATTTAATCTATATACACACCTTACATAAATACCAGCATATATATACACAAATATAACATTACAAACAATATATATCTCACGTGTATATATATATATATATTGGATGCAAAATGAAACAAAACTCTTTGATTTCTCTTTAAGATCTTAGAGAGCAGAGCAAATTCCTAATATTTAATCCATATGTTCTTGTCATGATAGCCATTATTAATGCATGATTATTCATATGTAATAACAGGATATGAGCACAGACTTTCACATGACCCACCACTCTCTACACTATCTCATAACACTGATACACTTGAACACACATATGGGATTTGCTATCTTAATATATATCTGAGCACTTGTAGCATATATGTGTAGAGATGATAATCTGGACCAACTGATGATTGCTGGTTTAGCATGAAATACGTATATTGGTGATTATTTATCTTTTCAACATATGTGTGTTCAAGTGTATCAGTGTTATGAGATAGTGTGGAGAGTGGTGGGTCATGTGAAAGTCTGTGCTCATACCCTGTCTATTACATATATAGACACAGGTATATATATGCCTGTGTATTTCAATGATTATTCATATGGTAAATGACCATGAATGGGCTGATCATCAACATATAACAGCCATCATGATAAGTTCATTGGCTTTTTATCTCCAAGTTTAAGACCCAGAAATACCATGGTCTTTCTTCTCAGTTGTCTGTTAGTTTTTGACTGAAACATCAGTTGAGATTTCTTGAAGAGAGAATGTATGTGTGTATGAATGACCTTTTTCAAAAGTAATCTTCTTCAAATAAATATTTACAATACATTAATCTTTAATTCAGTTTCAAAGTTTATATCTGTGCTAGAGACAATCTCCAGTTTAGTAAATGATTAATAGTAGTCATTACTATATTTATCTGACTCATAGTTTTGTAGTTAAGAAGAGATAAAAGGGTGGCTGCTGGAGGGTTGCGTTAGATCCTAAGATCTAGATGCAGTGCTCTCATATCCGAGCTTCCTCACTGACGAAGGCCACAACCCAGAAACTAATCTGGAGATATTGGATGAGTAGGCACTAGATGGGGATTTTATGCACAAGTCTTCTGGCATCCATTGATTAATCTGGCTCACACTGAGTGCCAATACTGTATGGAGAGTTTTGCCTGTTTTATCTAAAGTGGATGGTGTCAAAGATGTTGGTTAAGTTAATTTGACACTTGTAATTCAAAATGTAATTTTTAATATACATACATATTTTTCATACAATAAAGATATATATGAGAGATAGTGATCTGGACCAACTGATGAGTGCTGGTTTAGCATGAAATGCATGTTGGAGGTCATTTGTCTTTTATTGTATCTTTATTTATATAAATTTAAAAGAATATGTGGTAATATTGAGATTATTTAATATATTGGGAAAAATAAATATGAATAACCCCATGTGTTTGTGTGTTTACTTTTTAAAAAATCAGATATATTAATCTTTAAATGAGTTTTAAAGTTTATATCTGTGCTAGAGACAATCTCTAGTTTAGTAAATGATTAATAATAGTTGTTACTATATTATCTAAAGTGGATGGTGTCAAAGATATGGGTTGAGTTAATTTGAGACTAAATTGTTAGTTATTATCAGGAGATTGTAAAGAAACCAGATAAGATAATAATTGTTGGCTGAAGACAGAGGTTATTAAGAATGTCCTGTTTGCATACTCAATCATTTAATTAACTAACTACAATTGTGGATCACTTTCATTGTAAGAAGATGACATGAATTGGAAGAACTATCTAATATTAAATGAGACATTATTGGAATTTGTGAAACTGGAAGAAAAAATGATGCGACAATTGATTTAAAAAAGTTGGTAAGCACTTTATTATGCTCTCTCCAAACAATGGACTAACTAATTAAAAATTCAAACTCATTTGCATATGTGTACAATAAATCACAACAGTCTTAATTCACAAAGCTATGAGTATGAGATTCGAGCATTAAATCTTGAAAGCGCTAAGCAGACCTATTACACATTATAATGCATGCGAAAAAAAGTCGCATATTTATACTGTAATTATAAATAAAAAATGTAAGAACAACATTGTGCGATTATCAGACAGAATGGCAAAATTAGTTATTCAACTAAATATACCAAATGCAGATAATACAAGTTTATGCCACAACAAAGTCCTCATTCTGATGATGAAGTAAAGAATTTTTATACAGATGTACAAATTGTTTTGATTACACTAAACAATATTTTTATATTGTCATGAGTATTGAATGTTAAAATTAGAAAACAATTGAAAGGTGAAAGTGTGGCTACAGAAATGAGAAAGAACACAGACTTGTATTTGTAAATATGTATATATGTTATGAATTCTTTCTTTAAGAAAAATCCTAAGCAGAAATGAACATGGATTCATCTAATTAAATTTTTATCTAAATTTGATTACATTTTGATTAATGGAAAATATGTTTTCAAGATTATAGGTTCTCATTAGATTCAATACAGGAAGTTATCCATTACGTGTTAAAGCAAAACTGAGGAGAAGAAAATTATTAAGAAAAAGAATATTATCAGTTGATATTTTAATTTTTTTAAAACACTCCAATGAATTTAAATTACATCTTGTAAAATCTTTGTAAAATATTAACAGACTTTGAAGATAGGTCATACTTGATTGAATTCAATCAGAAGATAATTGATATTCTCTACTAGAATTGTCAAGAAAGTTGGTGGTACAAAAAAACAGTAATTTTTAAATAATTTTTTATCTGAGATAAGACAATACGTATAGAAGGAAAGGCAAAAATATTTAAAAATGAACCATTAAGAAAAATTGAATATCTAGAATTTTTTTTAATGATGTGAAAAATAGTTAATAAGGATTATGAAAATATAATTGTGAAAAATATAATTGTGAATTGGCAAGGAAATCTGTAGAAAAGAATGCATATATCAAAAATGTAATGTTGATATTGGAAGAAAAGTTATTTTAGCAATAAGAAGAAAATCTAGATCTGTTTCTAAAAAGAGGGATGATAACATGAATATGTGGAAAAGTTTTCAAAATAATTGTATAGTAATAAAGAATGAGAAACATATTGACTATTACACTTACTATGTTTTTGAATCACCTAGCATTTTAAATGAAGATATGAGATGTGGAATTAAATCTATAAAGAAAGAAAAAGTGCCAGAAAATGATAGAATTATTATTGATATCTTTAAAAAAAAGTTATCAAAAATAGAAAAATTGTCTAAATGATAAAGATGTATTAAATATGAAGAATACAATGATGATATCGATATTTAATTAAAGGTAAAAATTAGATTTTAGAAATTACAGACCTATTGATCTTTTCTTTAGTTCTATAGAAAATCTATATATAATAGTGAATTTTGAACTTAAATCAATCAAAAGAACAATCAGGATTTAAAAATAATTTTAGCATAGTGGATTACATTCGGTATTGAGAAAAATTATACAAAAGATCTATGAATATGAATTGCCAATGCTTTGGATTTATGGATTATAAAAAGTCATTTGAGTTTGTAAACATTGATTAAAGTATTGAATCATCAAAATACAGACCAAAGATGCTGTCCTGTTCTGAAGAATATTTGTCAAAATGCAACAGCAGTGATTAGATTAGAATAACATTGAGAAAACTTCTTCAAAACTTTTAAAGTATTTTGTGGATTAAAGTGGGAAGGCAAGAAAATAAAAATATATGAATGTTATTTAAATCATCTCTATATGAAGGAATCAAAAGTGAAATACGTAGCAAGATAGCAAACAAATGTCATTGGCAACATTAAAAGAATTATGAGACAAAAATGAAGATGGGATAGTTATATTTCTAGAAGAAATAAAATAGAGAGTTGAAGATTTAGACTGCATATCTTGAGATTGTAGAAGACTTAGAGAAAGACCACACCGGAGATGAATGGATATGAAGAAGCTATGGATCAGAGAAACCAGATTAAACCTGAGAATATCAGTGGATTAATAATAATCGGCAATAGTGATGGAAATGACATACATATTATCCATGTAGGAGTACACAAATATATTTTAAAATTTTATTACCAGAATTTTCATAAAGTATCTGCTTTCTTTCAATTATATTTTGATAAAAAGAAGTTAAAAGCATAAAATTGATGTAAGTAACAATGGGTCTACGCTCCACTAATGAAAATAAAAACTAGAATCCCATCTAAGTTGGGGAGTTACTCAAACTTACAATAGACAAGTTTAGACCCAAAATAAAGAAAGCCACTCTGGGAATATCCAAGAAAGCATAATTAAGATTAAAACCAATAGCAGTAAGTGGTGACTTCTGGAGATGCACGAGACTTTTCTTTTATTGATAGGGCCCATTGCTACCATTATTTGACATTAACTGAATATTTGTTTACATAAATGGCCTATAGATGGAGTGGTACGAATTAAGTACTGTCTAATATTTTGACTTGAAAAAAAAGATCATCTGATGGACTATGCTTTAGAAATTTTATGAATGAAAATTTTCAAAATATTGAATATTCACCAAAAAAATATATTAAATATAGAAAAAGCTTTTAATTTATAAAAATACTGTGGACAGGTCAGCATCATTGAGGATTGTGACATCAAGAAAGGAACATTTTGTCATTTAGAACTATAACAGTGCCTTCATTGGTCTGAAGGATCAAGTATGCATAACAGTTCTACTACTAATTGGGGAAATGCAATTTTTTTACTTTCCTCGGCTGGAAAATTTTTAGTTCTTAAGTCTGCTAATATGGACAATAGGCAGGGCAAGAAGTAATTGACAAAATTAAACTGAATGGTTTGTGATTCAGGAGTCAAAGACATTTCAGCACTCAAAATGCCATATCCTAGCTGCAATACATAAAATATGATCTGTAGGCTTGATGAAGCTACATAATTCTTACTACTAAGCAAAAGAAAAACTAATCAATAAAAAGTAAAATGTCCATATTTATTCTCGAATGCCCAGCTGCATCATCATTTGCAATCATTATCAATCTACTGCAGGATGAAAATCCCTCCATGTTCAATCCAGGTTCTGTGATCCATAGCCTCTTACTCCAAATCGCATCAACAAACTGGCTTACTTCATCTATCTCATATATTGTCTTTTTCTAGGTTTTTTAAAGCAATCTCTTATGATCCAGTTTAAGAGTTTGATAATCTTTTATCATCTCTTCTAGAAGTATGTCCAATCCAGCTTCATTTCAATTTTTTCAATGATATGTTTGTTCTCATATCCAAATATTCCATTTCTGATGTCTTTTTTGTTAATCCCAACACACATCTCTCCATAATTCCTTGAGTGGCTTGGTCTTTATTACTCTTCTGTTAAGTATCCAAGTTTCAGATCCACAAGTAAAAACTGGTAAGACACATCTATTAAAAACCTTTTTAAACATATAATCACATTTTCTTTTAATATTAAATTATTTCTACCAAAATAACTTCAAACAAATTTAATTCAATGATTAATTTCATCCATTATAACTTCCATTTGTAATAATAATCCAACTAAGGTATTTGTAAGAACTTCTAACTCATCATAAGCAATCTTTACTTTCTTCTGAGAAAACTCACTGAATATTATTTTAGTCTTTTAAGCATTTATCTGTTGGTGTACTTTCTTACTTTCATCTGATAATTGTTGCAACATTTTCTGAAGTTCTAAAACTCAATTTGCAAAAACAATAATATCATCTGTAAAATCGATATGATTCACCTTTTTATTTTAATCTATAAAATATTTTTTTATAAAACTTACATAAAAAGTTTTGGAGTTATAAAATCACCTATTAATCTAATCTCAATTAATGCATTTTGTAAATAATAAATCAATATAATACTTCTATTAATATAATTTATAAAATACAATATAACAATTAGTCAATTGCTAAAACAGAGAATTATTAATATAAATAAGATATAAATATATTGGGGAAAACAGGAAAATATTAAATATCGCCTTCGACAACATAAATATATATATATTAGAGCAAGGGAAGATGATACAGTTTATTCAGCTTTTTATGTTCACCATAATAGTACAGGCCATATATATAGTCCAAAGGATTTTGCAATATTAATGCATGAAACACATGTTAAAAAATGCAAGATTAAAGAATCATATCTTATACAAAATTCATGTTGTGCTATGAATTCAAAATTAACCAGTTTTCCGATTAGTTGTTCCTGACCAATGCAATGAAATGTTGAATTTATTGCTTAGGAGAAAATAGAAGTTTTCTACTACCTTGGTAAGGACTTGTAGGAGTTGAAAGCATTTGGCAATAGTTATTTTATTTATATTAATGATTCTCTGTTTTAGCAATTGATGAATTGTTATACTGTATTTTATTGCATTTTGATAAATATTCTTCAGAATATAATATTCTGGGTCTATATCTTAATGATCCAATGCTTTAATCATTGTAGACATGCTCTGCAGAATCAGATACCCTTTAATAGTCTATAAATCCATTGAATAATGATGATCATATTTATTGGTCCTTTCATTTCTACACTTGAATGTGATCTACTAAGCTGAAACCACTTTTATATCCAGTTTCTTCTTTTGTTTGGTTTGAATATAAAGTTTGCTATAATCTTGATGAAGATTTTATATAGAATGGTTAGAAGACTGTCTGTAACTAAGATCTTTATCAACTTTCTTAATGTCCATATTACTCTTGCATTTTCCAATCATCTGGTAGATCTTTTCATTTAAACATTTGGGATATTGCTAACATTTTTTTTTCATGATTCTTTTAAGATATAATAAACAATTCCATTTCTTGTAGCTTTTTCTTTCTTTATAGCTTCAATTATGTCTCAACTCTTTATTTAATATTCTTGGCAATAGAGAAATGTAGTGATAATGATGGTTAATTTGTTTTCTTATTCTTTATTACCATACAGTTCTTTGTAGAACATTTCTACACATTTCATATCTTTTTTAATAATAGTTTCTTCTTTTTTTTTTATTATAGGTGAAATAACTTTTCTTTCAATACCAAAATATTGTTTTATACTTTTGAATTTTTTATTCTTTTCTACACACTTCCTTACTAATTCATGGTTTACAGAACTCCAATCATTCAAACAGAAAAAACTCTTTATATGTATTGCCATTCAGTGCAAGCCAGAGTAATCAATGGATGCCAGAAGGCTTGTGCATAAAATCCCCATCTAGTGCCTACTCATCCAATATTCCCGGACTAGTTTCTGGCTTGTGGCCTTCGTCAGTGTGGAGCCTTGGATCTGAGAGCACTGCACAAGCCTTCTGGCATCCATTGATTACTTTCTGGCTTGCACTGAGTGGCAATACGTATAGAGAGTTTTGCCTGTTTTGATAACATTTATGAGCAAGCATAGGAAATGGTAATCATGTGATGTTATTAACTCCAATCATTCACTTCTTAATATATCACTTTTAAATTTTTTCATATTCTTTCCTATCTTCATACATTGTCATTTCAGTTGAAAATTTACTAATAGATTACTACTTTTTTGTATCAGCTATCTTTGTTGCAGTTCTTAATTATCTTCTTATTGATCTCGGTTAAGACTGATCATCTTTGATATCTCTTAATATTTTATATCAATTTAAATTTATTGTTTAATGGTTTTCATCTCTCTACTTTTGCATTGACATATATCTTACATCTCACTAATCTATTATCATTTCCTGTGTTGAATCTATAAAAATAATTTGTTCTGTTAGTTACCATATAATCCAATTTTGTTGTACCTTCATGTGGATGTTTTTCATATCTATTTTAATTTAGCATTTTTCTCAGAAAGGAATTCATAATATAAAGCTTTTCTTTTTTTTTGTGAATTACTCAAGTTTGTGTCTTCGTTCACTTCTGTCGCTATAACAAATTTATCCACAATAGTTTTATCGATCATTTTCCAATTCTAGAATTAAAATCTCCCATGATAATTTTAAAATGTTGTTTGGTATTATCAAGAGCATTTTGTACATCTTTATAAAAATCATAGATTTCTTAATAACATAGAAATATTATAACTTTATCTTTCTTATTGCATTGCCAAATCCATATAATATTAATATCATTTATGTTCTTTATTACTTTTCCAATGCTTTTTTACAACTCACTATTGACATTTTCGATTGCCCCAGTAATCTTCAGAACTGTAGCAAACACAGTACATGTATATATTTGTATTGTGTTTGTTACAGTTCTGAAGAAGATTGCTGGGGCAATCAAAACCGTCAATAGTGAGTTGTAAAAAAGCATTCTAAAAGTAATAAAGAATGTAAATGATATTAATCACAAAGAAAATTTGTTAGGGCATGAAATTGAATAATATGCATTTGATATTTTTCATTCTTGCTGTTCTGTCTGACTTGTGTTATTCATTTATTTTTTATTTATAATAAATCATACTTCATTCATGCTTCCCATATTTATGCTTTAGTAGTAAGTGCTTGTACATTTTCAAATCAATTCTCATTTCACTTTTTCTTATAATTTCATAAAGTTCAACAATATCCTATTTAAGATTAGACAATTTTTCTTCCAGTTCATGTAATCTTCTTTTACTCAAAAGTGATCTGCAATTGTAAATAAAAAATCATTATTTAATGACACCCTGGATCTGTGATCAGGGGAATTTTAGCACTTTCTGCCTTCTGCTGCATTGTCTGGTGGTGATTTTACAGCCTTCTTGAAATAAGGGTTATAATTTGGATTTGTCTGTCATAAGTGTAAATATCTAATTTTAAAAAATCATTCACACCATATTTAGGCAACTAAGAAAAAAGATCATAAGAGGCAAAATGCCATTGGCTGATGTGTGATGGTGACCAGCCAATCTGAAATCATTTATAATATGAATAATCACATAATGATTATAAAGACAAGAACTTTTGGGGTCAATATTAGGAAATTGTCTACTTGCTTTCTTTAAAACATCAAAGAGAAATCAAACAGCAAATTCTTTTCTGCAGTCTTACAGGTATAAGAGTATATTAAATAAAATCAAAAAAATAATATATTTTGCAATAAAAAATTAACAAAACAATATCCCTTATTTAACAAAAAAAATACATCATTGACAAAGAAAATGTATGCAGAAATAATAAAAAAAAAAAAACATGAGAAATGAGACAAATATATACTAAATAAATATTAAGAAAATATTTTACAATAAAAATGTATATTAAATATAAGAAAAGATAAAACATAGTTTATATATCAAATATGCATGAAGTAAAGATAAGCAATAGTTAATATATACAGCCTGCAATTCAAAAATAACTGCAAGCATAGTAATTTCAAAAATAAAGGTGAACATTTGTTAAGTTTTTACAATTTTACATACATGTGATTTATTATTGATATGTTTGCTTATTTAATTTAATGTTTTTTTTTTGTTTTTTTTGGTTATCTGTTTGGATAAAACTCAATTTTTACTTCCAATTGAGTTAAAACTTTGCACATATTCCCAATGGAAATACTTTTTTTTTTTTTTTACAAAAATTTTTTTTTAAAAATGTATATGGAATATTTAATTCTATTTAAACTTAACTTTTGCAACTATATAAGATGGCTGAAGAGTTGGTGAGTGGAGAGGATTGAAATCTGCCCATTAAAGATTTGCTACCTTAATATAAACCGAGCACTGATTATATATATATGGTAGATGATGTTCCGGACCAACTGATGAGTGCTAGTTCAGCATGAAATATGTATATTGGGGATCATTTATCTTTTTCACATATACGTGGTTGTGTGTGTTGATGATGGAGCGAATAACTAAAGGGGGCTTGAAAGTCTGAGTTCAAATCCCCTCTAATTACATCCAGCTTAAAAAATATATACTATACTTATTTTAAGTAGAAAATAAAAATGTATATAAAAACACTGAAAATAAAAAGTAATTTTTTTTTCAGCTTTTACAGTGTTCCAATATTATGCACCTAAAATAAAAGGTGTGGGCTACTCATGATCAGGAATAGGAGTGATGCATATTTTTGGCACATAAATCAGGGATACTATAAAAACTGAAGAAAAGTTACCTGTTAAACAATATCGTTTTGGTAATTAATTTTATTGCAAAATATATTACTTTCTTGATTTTATATATATTCTTGTGGCCATGAATTCAATAATCAATTCAAATACATTATTTTTATTCATTAATTTTTCTTTCTTTGAAGGTAAGTATATGTCGATCAATAAAATTGATAGGTCATACTGCATAATAATATCAAAAAATCTTGTTGAAAATGGAAAAACTAAAAAAAAAAAAAAAACTAATTGTAGAAAGGAAAAACTTTTGGTATTTCTAGGAATACAATAGTTGATAACTGTATTTATATATTGGACTATTTATGTCATCTAATATTAAGTATAAATCCAATTTATCCAAATTGCTTTGAATACTTTTTAGCAAAAACCTTTTTTTTTCTTATACATATATGCACATACACCTATGTTTTGACTATTTTGCAGTCTTCTTCAGAGCTATGATATAATAAACCAAATAAAATGCATAACTATATAAATAATACCATAAAAAAGATTTTATTTATATAGTTATGTATTTTATTTTGTTCATTATATCATAGCTCTGAAGAAGACAGCTGAATAATCAAAACATAGGTGTATAGGTATATATGTATAATAAAAAGTTTTTGCTTTAAAGTGTTTGAAATGATTTGGATAGATTGGATTTATATAAGATATTACAGCAAAAACAAAAGAAAAGGTGATTTTGCTAATATGAAGTATTGAATGTCTTGACTGTTGCCTTTGGCAGGATGGCTCAGTTGGTTAGAAGATTACTTTAAAATTCAATTTTCAAGAATTTAAGGGTCCATGTTCAATTCTCGTGCTAATACTGTCACTAGTCAGGCTAGCAATACCTGAAGAAGTGAGAAAAAAATAATACCTCTTGAAAAGTTGTGCATATACTAACCCATGTGCTATTACTAACAGTTGAATGTAATTGGAATATTTAAATAAAGTTAAATTTTTTCTAAAGACATTCAATACGTAATATTAGATGATGGAAATAATCCAATATACAACTAAAATACCATCATCACAAACCGTCAGGAAAACAATAATTGATGATGTGCTACAAAAATAAAT
This sequence comes from Epiperipatus broadwayi, assembly GCA_028023455.1. Lineage (NCBI taxonomy): Eukaryota > Metazoa > Onychophora > Udeonychophora > Euonychophora > Peripatidae > Epiperipatus > Epiperipatus broadwayi. The sequence goes on along the minus strand of JAQFVV010006260.1, from coordinate 6,292,336 downwards.
CTGCTAGCAATTTTTGATACATATTAGTTTGTTTTCTACATATATCTGCACCTTTTTAGAACCCTCTAGTTCATTCACTTGATCATGGACAAGGAAAAAATTGAATGAATAGCACATATGGTTTTATTGCTCGGAAGTCTATAAGAAGTTAGAGCGCCAAAATAGACCCTTGGATCTCCTAATCCCAAGTCGGATGTTCGATCAGCTGCGGCAAAACAATATGTGATGAAGCCTATTGCTAATTTGCAATTTCTTGAAGCGTAATATAATCAATTCTAGAATTTCAGTATAATTTACATGGTAAGAATAATATTCATCATCATCAACAACCATTATCAATCCACTGCAGGATGAAGGTCTCTCCAAGTTCAATCCATCTTTTCCTATCTTTAGCTTCTCTTCTCCACAACACCCCTGCACACTTTCTTATTTCATTCATCCATCTCACATGTAGTTTCTTTCTGGATCTTTTACAATCTCTTGGAATCCAGTTTAAAATTTCAATTGTCCATCTATTACCATCTCTTCTAGCAAAATGTCCAGCCCAACTCCACTTCAGTCTTTTAATTTTTTTCAATGAGGTCAGTAACACCTGTTTGTTCTCTTACTCATACATGCTATCTTAGATAAGCAATAAAAAAGTTATTTGTGTATATTTTATAAACACATGCAAAATACTCAAAATTAAAAAAAAAAAAACAAAAGTGACAGTATTGTGCCGTTTTTCATCATTTTGATTGGAAACACCATGTAGTCACGTGATCACGCGCAATTTTTTTTAAATATTATTGAATAATTAGCATTCTTTGAGAACAGCAGAAAATTTTGTGATGTTATCAAATTATTTAAATGTCAGATGTCACCGTTGACATCAGTTGAGGCGGCTTCGCAAATAGTATGAAAAAGCACTGATTTGTTTCTCTGGCCAGATCAGTTTCATCTTTTCGAGGGCGTGTCTTTTTGATTATCACCGCTTCTCCAAAAAGTTTCGATTTGAAATTGCAATGATTTTAATTATTATTATTTTTTCCATTGTCGTCGTGGGAAGAAAAAATCGAGTACTTTTTGTTAAATTAATCTGACATTTACAAAACAGAACAATCAAGATTAATTTTAACACCTCGTAGTACTAATAACTAAATTATTATAAGTGAGTTTTCAGTTAAAGTAGCTGCTCATAATATGTTTATCAAATCTTTTTTTTTAATATCACATCGAGGCGCAGCTTCTTAATGTGGAAAGTTTCGATTAATTTGGATATGTGTGCCGTGCGTGTGTTCGGTCTTCAAGATATTAGATTTACAAATGCAATAGTTACATATGATACGGACTGCTAAAAATTGGCGTCCAAATTTCGAAATAATAAATGTTTAAATTAAATAAAAGTCCATTACACACACAATCAAATAGCTCAATGCTCGGAAATGCAGAAGTTTGAGCACCGGAAGTGAAAAAAAAGCGCCGCGAACTATGGATTTTGAGCTGAATCCTTCATTCCGTGACTGCACTAAGGCACACAAAGCGTAAATCCCGTATATAAAGAGGAAAAAATACGTATTTTTTTTTGACTTTGAAACAGATTTGAATAATATTATAAACCAAAAAGAAAATAAATTGCTATAAAAATTTTAAGTCATGGAACGTTATGCATGTGAATATTATCAATTATGAACCTTACGTGGTTTGTTACTATGAGTGACAAATTCAGAGTTTCTACTTTTCCTATAGAACAAAAATTTATATCAACTTCTAAATAGAGGCAAAACTCTCTATACAATAATGCCACCCAGTGCAAGCCAGAGTAATTTATGAAATGCAAGAAGATGCAGTGCTCACAGATCCAAGGCTCCTCAATGATGAAAGTCGCAAGCTATAAACTAATTTGGGGATATTGGATGAGTAGGTAGTAAATAGGAATTGTGTGCATGAACCTCGCCTCCATAGATTACGCTGGCTTGCATTGGGTGGCACTACTATATGGAGAGTTTTGCCTCTATTTTAATCGCTTGTGTAAGCATAGGTTCACGGTAATCTCATGATGTTTAATATCAACATCTACTTAAAAAGTATTTTTTTTCTGGTCAAAATACACATTAAAAACATAATTTAAAATACTGTATATAAGATTTAAATAAAAATTCTGTTCATTTTTTATTCCGACTGATTTCTAAACGAAAAGGCTTTTGAAAACTTTCTCCTTCTTGACAAACACTGGGTCACAATTTCTACATCTAATGCAAAATTTTATTTTTGGTCATTGTATAAAAACAATTTAGTGGGAAATAGGACACCTTGATCCCATAATAATTTAGTATGTGAACTATCTTGTCTTTCGGAGGTATTCATGGGTCTTACACATATTTCTCGTTACTTTCTATTATTCAATTATGCATCTCTATTGCTTTTCATATCCTAAAAATAATAAATTGATACCAAGCACGGTTGAAATGTAGATTTTTTTTACATAAAAAAAATCAGTTTATCCATCAAAACAATTGTTAGCTTAAGAAAGTAAAGAACTTTAAGAATGATTGCATTCCATCATCAGATTTTCAATTGGATGGTCGGTTGAAGAGTTGGAGTAGATTGAAGCCTGTCCCTTAAAGTATAAAGATTGGCTATCTTAATATATATCTGAGCACTTATAGCATATATGTGTAGAGATGGTAATCTGGACCAACTGATGATTGCTGGTTTGGTATGGGATACGTCTATTGATGATTATTTGTCTTTTCGACATATATCTGAGCACTTATAGCATATATGTGTAGAGATGGTAATCTGGACCAACTGATGATTGCTGGTTTGGTATGGGATACGTCTATTGATTATTTGTCTTTTCGACATGTGTGTGTTCAAGTGTATCAGTGTTATGAGATAGAGTGGAGTGTGGTGGGTCGTGTGAAAGTCTATGCTCATATACCCTACATATTATTTTAAAGCAATATTTGAGTCATCAGATCTCACAGATTTTTTGTTTTGGATGTATTAAAAAAAGAATTTTGATCAAGTTGGATTGTTCTGATTGAATCTAAGTGAAAGGACTTAACATTAAAAGCAATTGTCTGTATTCTTGTATCACTTGCAAGGAAATCAAATCATAACATCACGTGATATTCGGAAATATAAAACTTGTATCATTATTCAAAAGATAATCAAAATACTTCCTCTACCTATAAATAGTTTATATGCTTTATGAAAAATAATGTTCTACAAAACACTTTTTTATGCATTTAACACAATAAAAATACTGTATTTTAATATATCCAAACTGAAGAGGTCAGAGTGGCTTAAAGTCAACATGGGTATGTCAATAATATTGGCATTAACAATGATTTTGGGCATCCCATCATTAGATTTTCATTGATATAATAGCTGAAGATTTGGAGGATGGAGTAGATTGAACACGGTCCATTAAAGTTTATAAAGATTTGCTATCTTAATATAAACCAAGCACATTATGTATATGTGTGAGTAGATGATCTGGACCATTTGATGAGTGTTGATTCAGCACAAAATATTTACATTGGAGATCATTTATCTTTTTCACATGTGTGGGGTCATGGGTATCAGTTGTATGAGATAGAGTGGATAGTTGAAAGGAGCTTGGAAGTCTGTGTTCAAATCACCTGTAATTATATCCGAACTTTTAAAAATAGCTAACAGTTTCAACTGCCCAACAATTTTCTTCAGAAGAGAAACATATGTAATACATAAAAGTATCATTAATATTTCAAAATTAAACATATTGCAAAGTACAAAAAATTAATTTAAATTTGTTTTGTATATTTAATTTTGTTAGGGTAGTGATACTTATATGCAATGTATATTTTTACAGCACTAAAGAAGACTTCTAGATTGTTAAAATTGTCAGCTATTTGGAAGTTTGGATATAATAAAATATTGTGTAAAGTCTCTAAAAGAAGGGTTGTTTATGTTAGTATTTTAATTATAATGATTTCATGAATTTATATGAGTCCACTTTATGATATATCAATTCCATTAATTTGGACAGATATTCAGCTTGATAATATTAAAATAGCTCTCTGTAATTTGAAAATTGGAATGACTGTACATTTTGGTGGGATATCTAGAAGAGTTTGTTAGTTTTCAAATTTATGTCTATTTGGAGTAGTAGTCTTAAAAATTGTTTCAATTTATGAAAAATAAAAAGAATAAAAGAAGTCTATAATAATTGTGAAAACATGCAAAACTCTCCATACAGTAATGCCACTTAGTACAAGCCAGAGTAATCAATGTATGCCAAAAGGCTTGTGCATAAAATCCCTATCTAGTACCTACTCATCCAATATTCCCAAACTAGTTTCTAGCTGGTGGATTTTGTCAGTGAGGAGCCTTGATCTGAGAGCACTGCACCTACATTTTAGGATCTAATGCAATCCTCCAGTCACCTTTTATCTCTACTTAAATTACAAAACTATGAGACTATAACACTATAATATTTTCAATCCAAGCTCACCAATTTATATAGTCATATAGGTCTGAACTCAGCTCAGTATCCATAATTTTGGGGTCTGGTTTTGATTACTCTGGCTTGCACTGAGTGGCACTACTGTATGGAGAGCTTTGCCTGTTTTAATAACAGTTATGAGCAAGCATAAGAAATGGTGATCATGTGATGTTTAGTGGTTTGATACAAATCCTGCCTAATAGGATAGTGGTGCCTATGGTTATTATAGAACCAAAGACACCAAAATGTGGGAACTGAACTGAGTTCAGACCTGCATGACAATATAAAATAATAATGGATTGAAAATATTTTTGTATTTTCAAATTTTATTTTCATAGTTTTGTAGTTAAGTAGAGATAAAAGGTGGCTGCTGGAGGGTAGCATTAGATTCTAAGATTTAGGTGCAGTGCTCTCAGATCCAAGACTCCTCACTGACGAAAGCCACAAGCTAGAAACTAGTTGTGGATATTGGATAAATAGGCACTAGATAGGGATTTTATGCACAAACCTTCTGGTATCCATTGATTACTCTGGCTTGCACTGAAAGGCACTACTGTATGGAGAGTTTTGCCTGTTTTAATAACAGTTATGAGCAAGCATAAGAAATGGTGATCATGTGATGTTTAGTGGTTTAATACAATAATTGTTATGAAATATAATTGTTATACAATATTGTAAAGCTATTTTTAAGAATTGATTAATAGTTACCAAAAACACAGCATTGTTGTAGAAAATTAAGCTCTATATACTTTTTGCTAAGAAAATAGAAATATTTTGTGATGATTTGTATATTACTTTTATTGATTTGGTCAAAGAATTATGATTCAGTCATTGAAAAGATATAAGATGCTGTTTAAAATCAGCTAATTGTTCAGTCAAGTTTATTATATTATACAATTTCTACATAATAGTCTGGTAGGAATAATTATTATTGGTAGTCCTTTCATTTTTATGATGGTAGTCTTTAAAAGAGTTTACAGCCAGATTCATGAAGTAAACATCATTTTACTTGATAATTTGAAAAGATTAGCAACAACAATATGATGATGATTATGCTGTTCAAATCAATTCAAAGAATGATCTATAAAATGTTTTGAATATAACCTATAAAGAATTTGAATTAATAATTAATTCCCAAAACAAAATTTAAATGTTTTATAAGTCATTGGTAGATAATATAAACAAACAATACTAACAAATAAACACTCTTATGCACTTTACAAAATACAAATATTTTCCAGATTTTAAAAATAGTTGACAGTTTCGACTGTGTGTTAGTCTTCTTCAGAGCTGTAGAATACAGAGTATTATTATCATAACAAAATTAAACATATAAAACAATTTATACACATATTAAAAACTACAAAAACATAATTCAAATCAAATTGATTTTTTAAATATTAATTCTATATTACATCATATTATATGTATCTAAACAGTCAGTTTTAACTGTAATTAATTTTCAAGTGAAGTAATTTTAAATATCTCATTTGTAACATAACTTGTTTAAAGAGCTTTAATAATTTTTAGATGTTGTCATCAACATAATAACATGAATCAATGCAAATATCCTGATAGTGTAGAAAGATATACTTGATTGTTCATATTTAGCTTAGACTCCATTGTTAATCAGGTTCAAAACTACAGTATTTCATTATCATGATAGAACTATTTTATTTAAATGAAATTGTATATAAGGTATTATTGTGACAAGTTTGTCATACAAAGTAAAAATCCCTTACTAATGTAACATTAAAACATATCTTATTTAAGATACTCTTTATTATCCTGCAAATATAATGACAATATCATGATAAGACAAATCAATATGTCTGTAACTTTTTAGATGTTATGGTATTTGATATACAATTGTTAGAACACATCTTCATTGCATTTGTTGAGTAAAACAGTATGGCTTTCATAGAAGAGGCAATGAAATCCATGTATCTTTTAAAGACTATCTCAAGACACTAAATGTGCTATATGGTTTAGCTCAGTGGAGAGTTAAAATCTTGAAAACTAAGGGTTCTTGGATTAAAGCCAAACTCATTATTTTTGATGAACATAACATAATGTCTTAATGTGTAATCATTAATTTTTTTTATAGAGAAATTAAAGAAATACAATATTGGTTGCTTTCACTGGCAAAAAAAAAAAAAGGTGGCAGAGAATACAAAAAGAGAATAGAATAGGCAAAATGAAAAAAAAATTGTTTGAAATACTGTTAAAAGATAGCATACAAAATTTCAAATAAAGATTAAGAACCAGTCAAAAGCAACTCTCCACTCTAATCCCATGTAGTGCAAACTCAAGTAATCAACGATCACTGAATACACAGGCTTGGGGCTCAAAGTTAGAAGAAATGCAGTCATGCATTAAGCAAACAACTTCAACTCCATTTTATCAAACTAAACTCTTAAAATTCAAGTCATCCTAAAGTTTTGAACCCACGTCAATCTGCTTAAATACTCATATGGATTAAAATCCAATTCAATTTACAGTGAATTTAAATCAAAATAAAATACAAGGGTGAGAGAGAACAAATCGGTATCACTGACATTATCCAAAGAATTAAATGGTATTGAACTGGGAATATTGCTAAAAGAAATGATAATAGATGGACAATTAATGTCTTAAATTGAATCCCGTGAAATTGTAAAAAACCTAGAAAAAGACCATATGTGAGATGGAATAATGAAATAAGGAAGTTTGATGGTATGTTGTGAAGAAAAGTAATTGTGACTGGAGAAATTGGATTAAACTTGAAGAAATCTTCATCCCATTGTGAATCAAGATTGATTGAAGATGATAATGATGATAGGCTCTTTTTACAAACTAATGAATAATCTTGGCTGTAATTCTATAGATAATATGTTTACCCATCTTTACAGGGTCACCCAAAAGTAGGTTTACTGTTATCACGTAGACTATTTATTTGAAAATTCGACACTAGAACAGTGGGAAATTAGTTATACCTGTTAACATAAACAATTTAATCTCTCAGATGCTGCTCAAAATGTCCTCCTTCAACATTGCAACATTCTTCAAATCTGTCCAGGACACTCTGACACACACTGCGGCACAAATTCCATTCTTCATCAATTTCTGTGAATGCGAGATGAATGTAATCTTTTAAATCATTTATTGTTTTGGGTTTCTTCTCATAAATCTTGTTTTTAACAACACCCCAAAAAAAGAAATCCATAGATGTCAGGTCAGGTGAACATGGTGGCCATTCGATGCTGCCCCTTTTTCTGAACCAACGCTGTGGAAAAACTTGGTTAAGGTAGTCTCTTACTGTAGACGCATAATGTGGTGGTGCTCCAACCTGCTGAAGAAGTTTGTCAAAGTTAGGTTTAGTTTTGAGTTATGGCACTACTACTTCATGAAGCATGTCCAGGTAGTTCTCTTCATTTACAGTTCTATTAAAAAAAACGGGCCCAACAACACTTTCGCTTGATAATGCACCCCAAACTGTAATGCTAGGCTGGTTTAGTTCAGTCTCTATGGTCAAATGGGGATTTTCATCAACCCAGTACACACAGTTATGCCTGTTCACATGACCAGATAATTTAAAGCAAACCTCATCTGACCAAATAATTTTATCCAAAAAGTCATATTCTTCTCCAGTAAATTGATTACGCATCATTTCGCAGAACTGTAGCCGACGATCTGCGTCGTCCCCTAAAAGATCATGTACTAGTCTTGGTCAGTAAGGTTTTAATTTCAGTTTACGCATTAAGCATTGCAATGATGTTCTTGGTATGGATAGTTCTGCAGAAGCACGTCATGTGGATTTCCTTGGACTATTCACAAATGTCATAGCCACTAACATTTCATTTTCTTTGGTGTCAGAAGTTTTAGGATGTCCAGATTTCAGTGCATTACTCACTGAACCTGTTTCATCAAATTTATTCCTTAGACAATAAATTGTTTGTCGTGAAGATGGAGAAGTGTTAAAAATTTCTTGCCATGCTGTATGTACCATATCGGCATTTTCAGACTTCCAATACTGCTTTAATATCCATTTCCTTTGCTCTTGATTTAAATTGTTCGCCATTAATCCTGAAATAAAAAAATATCATCAAGTAAAAAGTTAGCATTACATAATAAAATAAATTTCAATCAGCAAGGAAAAAGCTGTTTATGTAAGTTAGACTTATACTCTGAGGAATGTTTTATATTGGTATTACTAAGCAAGTAACTTCAACCATATAAAAGGTAGTTTAATAACTGTAAACCTACTTTTGGGCCACTCTGTATAATCAGCTACATTTCTGAGAATTTTTCTTAATCTATCTAGAGTTAAATTAAATTTCTCCAATGCTTGGTATGACCTATTCATCATCATTTTCTACCATTATCATATACCCCTGAATGAATATCTCTAAGTTTAATTCAGTTTCTCTAATCCATAGCCTTCTTTTTCCACATTACACCAACAAACTTTCCTATTTCATCCATCTCACATGTGATCTTTTTCAGGATCTTTTGCAACTCTTGGGATCCATTTTAACACTTTGAGTGTCCGTCTATTATCAGCTACTCTACCGGTATAATTAGTCCATCTCTATTTCAGTCTTTCAATTCTTTGAATTATATCATTAATACATGTTCATTCTCTCACCCAAATATTTGTTTTATTCTCTTCTTGTTAATCCAAACATACATCTTTCCATCCTTTGTTGAATAATCCTAAATCTCTGAATTTCTATTAAATATCTTAATCTCATCTATTAAAAAAGCTTCCTTTGCAAACACATAGGCACTTATAGTTATTTCTATCAAAAGCATTCCATGCATGATTAATTCTATTATGTTTCTACCTACGTTAATCATGTGATGAAAGAATTTGTAATTGTTAACTTCTAATTCATGATTATCAATCTTTATTTCTTCTAAAGATAAAATCCATCAACCATTACTTTAGTGTTTTTGTAGTTAACTTCAGTCCCACCTACTATGAAAGTTAAAATTATTAACACTATCTTTAAAACAGGCAAAACTCTCGTATACGTATTGCCACTCAGTGCAAGCCAGAGTAATCAATGGATGCCAGAAGGCGTGTGCATAAAATTCCCATCTAGTGCCTACTCATCCAATATCCCCAGACTAGTTTCTGACTTGTGGCCTATATGATTATATAAGCTGATGGGCTTGAATTGAAAATATTATAGTGTTTTCAATTTAAGTCTCATAGTTTTATAGCTAAGTAGAGATAAAAGGTGGCTTCTGGAAAGTTGCATTAGATCCTAAGATTTAGGTGCAGTGCTCTCAGATCCAAGGCTCCTCACTGACAAAGGCTACAAGCAAGAAACTAGTCTGGGGATATTGGATGAGTAGGCACTAGATGGGAAATTTTATGCACAAGCCTTCTGGCATTCATTGATTATTCTGGCTTGCACTGAGAGGAAATACATTTATGAGAGTTTTGCCTGTTTTAACAACAGTTAAGAGTAAGCATAAGAAATGGTGATCATGTGATGTTTATTGGCTTAATGCTACCTTTAGTGATTTACTTACTTGTTATAGTCATCGAATGCATATAATGAATATTATAATTAATAATTTAAATTATACATCTAAGGTTTTTTATCATATCCTATCCAGTTAAAACATTGTAAAAATACATTGAATTTGATCTGCTCTAAGAGTTTTCTTTATAAGAACCTAAATATATTATCAAATTAATGCATTATCATATGCTAATTAGACATTTTATGGCTCATGTTCCTGGTCATGCATATCGTGTTTGATTGGCTGAATATTAGATCGTAAGTAGCTGACTTTCTATAATAGTATTAAAAATTACTTTGTTATAATTTCTGGATGCTACAATTTAAACAGTATACAAATTCCTGCCTTTGTTGCCATAAACCTAGCTAAAATTCTTGGTCAACCTTCTTCAATGTATTTCTACTAGAAAATACTTCATTACCAGATTTAAATTTAAACCATCAAACATCACATGATCACCATTTTTTATGCTTACACAAGTTGTTTTTCATGGATGGAAAACTCTCCTTACAGTAGCATCATTCAGTGCAAACCAGAGTAATCAGTGGATGCAGGAAGGTTTGTACATAAAATCTCTATCTCCTCAGACTAGTTTCTAGCTTATAGCTTTCATAGGTGAGATCTAAGTGTAATGCTTTAAGGTCTAAGGCTCCTCACTGATGAAATCCACAAGCTAGAAACTATTCTGAGGATATTGGACGAGTAGGCAGTAGATAAGAATTTTATGTACAAACCTTCCTGCATTTATTGATTACCATGACTTACACTGAGTAGTGCTACTGTATGGTGATTTAAATTTAATGACGATCTTATACGTATACTTTGCAATAACTTATTTCAGATGTTAACATTTTCCACCATTTAAGGACATATAACAATAATCGAAAAAATTATTAATTAATAACATTATGTGTTTATTACAAATTATTTGAAAGTGCTCTACTAACAAGAATTGTGCTAATGGTTGAGAGTCATCCTCCTTAAGAGCAGGCTGGGTTTAGGCCATGAAGAAAGTTCTGTGAATAAGTTTTAACTTTGACAATTTACATTGAAAAGAATTTGAAATTAGTGTTATTTTATTAATCGTTTTTTTTTAAAATGTAATTATTAATGATAATTAAGAAATAACTGAAATACAGGCTTATTATATACCTGTATCAATATATGTAATATATTGGGTATATGACACAGACTTTCACACAACCCACCATTCTCCACTCTATAACGTAACATTGATACACTTGAATACATATATGTTGAAAAGATAAATAATCACTAATATACATATTTCATGCTAAACCAGCAATCATCAGTTGGTCTAGATTATCATCTCTACACATATATGTAATCACTGCTCAGAGATAGCCAATCTTCATACTTTAATGGATAGGCTTCAATCCACTCCACGCTCCAACTCTTCAATCGTCCTTCTAATTGAAAATCTGATGATGGAATGCTCAAAGGCTACCCTGAGGCCAAGATTTTCATCACACCCATGTAGACCTAAAGTCAATCTGAGCCCTCGTGTACAGGACATAATCCATTTAATACATATACGAGGAATGGGCAGACATCTCTACTATGTAATAACTGAAATACAGGCTTATTATATACCTGTGTCAATATATATAATATATAAGGTATATGAACACAGACTTTCACATGACTCACCACTCTCCACTCTATCTCATAATACTGATACATTTAAACACATATACGTCGAAAAAATAATTAATCACCAATATACATATTTCATGCTAAACCAGCAATCATCAGTTGGTCCAGATTATCATCTCTACACATATGTGTGATGAGAATCTCAGTCTTAGGATGTCCTTCAAGTGTTCCATCATCAGATTGTCAATTGGATGGACAGTTGAAGAGTTGGAGTGTGTAGTGGATTAAAGCCTGTCCCTTAAAGTATGAAGATTGGCCATCTTAAATATATATCTGAGCACTTATTGCATATATGTATAGAGATGATAATCTGGACCAACTGATGATTGCTGGTTTAGCATGAAATACTTATATTGGTGATTATTTATCTTTTTGACATATATGTGTTCAAGTGTCAGTGTTATGAAATAGAGTGGACAGTGGTGGGTCGTGTGAAAGTCTGTGCTCATATACCCTATATATTACAGATAATTAAGAAAGCACATTTACATATATATTCACAGTGTGTGGAAAATAATAATACTCGAAATGTTATGTAATTACAAACTTGTGTTGTCTACTTGTATGTTCTTACTAACAAGTCGTTTGTGTTTGAAAAGTTTAAATAAAGTTTAAAATTTTCTATACATTCAACATTTACTGATAGATGATGGAAATAGTCCAACATATTATCACATACTGTATCTTATCGAGTGTTCGATTATTAATCAATCAATATCAGAAGAATCATTAGCCTTGAACGATCTTGGAATCCTGAAGAACGCAGATAAAGTAGGATTCTCATTTTCTGAAAAACACAGAATGCTTGAAGCATGATAATTTGATGGAACTTCATTTCATTGTGGAAAACATTATGATGGAAAGTTTTCATTTTCTTTTCAATTCATCAAAATGATCTTCAAGAGTTCTAGTAATTCAGTGATTTTGCATCTAAGAATAGTGCTACGTTTTTTCACACAATCATTTTCCACAATTGTATTTTATAGTATCTGTGCAATCTGGAATATATATTCACATTATTGGTTTTTTGTCTTCTATAGTTTTCTTCTTCTCTTCTGCTGACATAACTAAGTCTTTTAATTCCTCATCGGTTACTTCTTCTGTATGACTTTTAATATCTTCTATAGTTTCTTCATTAGTCATATTAATAAAATCATCTCCTTCAAGTTCTTGTAACAGTGAACAATTTTTTAACTTTTCCATTAATACCTGGAAAACATTCAAAGTCATTAATAACATTATTCCGTGCAGTCTTCCAACAGACATTTATAGTTTTTGATTTTAATAAAATTTATTGCATCTTCATGGGTGAATAAAGATTGACTGATCCTAAGTGCTGATAAAATGTGGTCAAACACTAGATAGGTGTATGTGGCCTTGACATTAAATGATACATTGGTCAGGAAGTTGAATCAATGCAATATTATTAAGAGATAGAAATTCATTTTTATAATGAACGTAGTCATAATGACCAGCACATTACCTAACAATAACAGAACTTTAAATTTGATTTCTTTTTCCCTCAGATATTTTTTGACTTCAGAGATAAAATAATCATGGAGACATTCAAAAAATAAAATAGCTGTAATCCAGATTTTTTTAATGTGTTTCCAAAACATAGGCAGCTGATTTTTAATTTAGTTTTTGGAAGCATGGGGATTTTTAGATTTACAAATAAGCCCTGACTTAATCAAATAATCTGCAGCATAACATTAGAGTTAGCCTATCTTTCCATGACTTAAAGTCTGTTGCCTGTTTTTCATTTTGGAAAGTATTTTCTATTAAGCATTTTCTACCAAAACAACTTAGTTTCATCCCAATTAAATACCAATACCAGACAATATTCTTTTCCTTCAATAATTTTTGTAAATTCTAATGGTAACATAGATACAGCCTAACTATCAGCAAATATGGCTTCTCCATTTATCTTGATATTTTTAAGATTACCAATTTCAAAATCCATCAATCACTCCTTATTTGCAATGAATAGCTTAAAATTATGTCTTTCAGATCCCCATTTAAATTCTTCAAACAGACTTAAAGCTTTTTGATACAATACAAAATTGTTCTTTATTACTTTTTATAATGCTTTTTGCAATTCACTATTGATGGTTTCGATTACCCCAGCAATCTTCTTCAGAACTATAACAAACACAATACAGAACATAAATGATATTAATATTATATGGATTTGGCAATGCAATAAAAAGGATAAAGTTATAATACTTCACAAATAGATGTATGTTAAAAATCAATTGCAAGATTTTAACCAAACAAAAAAACAAAATTACTAAGTTAAATAAAAGCATTAAAAAATTAAAGAAATATTTTGATTCGCACAAATGTACTAAAAAGTAAATTCTTCAGCGTTTTCAAATAAAAGTGTGGGGTGGTTCTGTTTAGAAGTCAGATTCCCCCCAAAAATCATTTAAATAAAATTGCAACTAACATTTACTTTGAATTCATGGACTGTTATTTGTATAAGAATGTAGATATCAAGTGTTGGTAGCCGAGAGGTCAGCGCAGCCATATGGAAAAAAAAAAAAGAATGTAGATGAGATTCTTTGGAATTCTGTGTCTAAACATAATCAATTGAAAAAAAATTATTTTTACCTTTTTAATTATTTTTTGCTTTTTAGTGCATTTATGGAAATAAAGCTGCTTTGTTTTTTACATTTTTTATTTAAATTAACAATATTAATACTCAATATTATTTTTATAAACTTCAGAAAACTGCAAATTTACCTCCTCGATAAGTATTTAAAATAAATGAGATCTAACAGCTTTTCTTTAAAAATTTAACCTTGATAGTGGCGGGAATTTCATTGAAACATTAGGAAGCAATCAAAAATAATATTCCAAAAACTATCTTATTTATATGGCCCAGCTGTGTCAGTTCCTATGCAAATCATTCAATTATTTTTTAAAAAGAAAAAAAAGTTTATTTAAAGCCTATAAAAATAAAAAGTATATAAAACACAAAGGGAAATATTAATGCTAAAAAGAGCTTATTGTTATTAGATGCAGAGACAGCAGCTAGCAAAGAAAGAAAAAAATGAAATAAGATTTACCATGAATATCATTTATATGAAGATGAACACTTATTTTTGAAATATAGATAGGATTGGAATAAATTGCATGGAGAATAAAAAAAACAAAGGTAAAAGAAATGGTAAGAATAGGGATTTCTATTTATCTCTTTAGGAGAAAAATGGGATATATACAGATATAATCCTGGAACTAACAATGCAGTTTTTATTAAATGAGATATAAGAAGGAACATGTCATTGTGAAATAATGATTTAGTAATGATTTTAGAAAGCAAACATTGAACTTGGTCAGGGGATGCATGAACTGTTCACAGATGTTTGACATTAAAGAATAAACCATTTACATACTATCCTTGAATCCTATAAGATTTTTCTGATTATTTGAGTTATGACTATAGTCTAGATTTCAACAAATCTAGAAATGCTCCCTATAGCCAATTTTTCTCCACGAAAGATCCAGAAATTGTTGTTAAACTTGTTAATGCACTGGATGGTATCTAAAAAGAAGAGAAAGAGATCATTAACCATTAGAAACCAATCAACACTTAGACAATCCCAATATAGATAACAATCAACAATCTCAAACTGTTGTCAAGGCAACAATACTTAGACAATCCCAATATAGATAACAACCAACAATCTCAAACTGTTCTCAAGGCAACCTTCTTTTAATATATATATATATATAGAAAGCATTCAATCCCAATATAGATAACAATCAACAATCTCAAACTGTTGTCAAGACAACCTCCTTTTAACAATAAATATATTTATATAGACATTAAAGATTGCAATTTGTTCATAGAGATTGAAACTATCAATACAAAGAATTGTTGATTGTTATCTATATTGGGATTGTCCAAGTGCTGACTGGTTTCTTCTGGTTATTTATAAATCCATTTAGCCTTGAGCATTATTACACTTATTATTTAAGTAATACTTTAGATGCAATTTGAAAATTGTAATTGCCATTTGTAAAGTTATAATTGATTATTTATTAGTCGTATTCAGAAAAGGGTATATTTACCTATTTAAGGATGTTTATTTAAACTTTTTTGTTGTCAAACTTGTAAACACTGGATATCTAAAAAGAGAGAAAGAGACCATGGAGAAGCAAAACTTTATAAGATTGAATTGTAAGGCCTGGTCACTTTTATGAAAGTTTGGTGGCTGTAAAAATATCTTTAAAAGAAGCAAAATAAGACAAAACTCTCCATACAGTAGTGCCCCCCTGTGCCAACCAGAATAATCAATGGATGCCAGAAGGCTTGTGCATAAAATCCCTATCTAGTGCCTACTCATCCAATATCCCCAGACTAGCCTTCTGGCATCCATTGATTACTCAGGTTGGCACAGGGTGGCACTACTGTATGAAGAGTTTTGCCTTGTTTAATAACAATTATGTGCTAATATAAGAGATGGTGATCATGTGATGTTTAGTGGTTTAAAAGAAGCACTATTGTTATTGCTAATCAGGTTGCTAATCTTGTACATTAAGCTTCTAAACTTAAGATTAATAATGTTAGAAAAAGCATTATATAAGCAGAATTGCAAGCTTTTTCATAATGAACATATAACATCAATATGATAGAACTTGTAAATGGTGAACTTGAATCTTCCCTTGAGAGTCTTAAGTCAGGAAAGTTCCCAGGAGCATAGTTATATGCCTAGAGTTGCTAAAAAAATGTAGAACTTAATATCAAAGCATGATAGGCAAAACTATTCAATAATATTATTCATACAGAAAGACTTCCATAAAATTGACAGAAAGTCAAAACTAAATAAGCTAAAAACTAAATACTAAATAAAGACTAAAAAACTAAATAAGCTTAATAATGCTTCATAAAAATTACTATCCAATATTATACCTTCCTACAAGTTTTTTGAAAGAATCAAATCAACAAAAATTTTGCTAATAGTTATGGGTCATAGAGCAGATTGTGTTTAGACCAGAAAAAAGCTATTGAGAATAAGTTCTATATTTAACAACTCACATTAGAAAAAAATTTCAAAATAAATTAAAAACTGGTGCTACCTTTGTTGAATTAATTCAGCTTATGATTCTGCATTAAAAAGTCTTCTAATATGCTTTCCAGTAGAAAAAATCTAGTTATCCTAAATGACAATCCTAGTAGATGTAAAATTTTATAGAATGGTAACCACAGGGTTCTATTCCCTCATTAATTTTATTTAATATGTTATCAATAATTTTTTAGATACAGAAATTTATCTATGTTGATGATATTGCTTTAACTTCTCAAAAAAGATCCTTTCCAGAAATAGAAAAGTC
Organism: Epiperipatus broadwayi; assembly: GCA_028023455.1. Classification (NCBI taxonomy): domain Eukaryota; kingdom Metazoa; phylum Onychophora; class Udeonychophora; order Euonychophora; family Peripatidae; genus Epiperipatus; species Epiperipatus broadwayi. The sequence goes on along the minus strand of JAQFVV010006260.1, from coordinate 6,275,331 downwards.
TCTCAATAAGGATATGAAAAGTTGGGAAATCTTTTTCAAAGACAAATATCAAGGAATTATCTTATAAGCTGAATATTTTGCAGCAGTAAACTGAAACATCTTACCTTATTCCATGTAAGAGTAATATTGGATTGTAATCTTATTTTTCTCACTTATCTAAGGTTGAATTAATTCCTAAATCTTTTTGGAAAGGTAATTGACATGACTTCATGTTGAGATGCAAATACTTTTAGAATAGTTTTCTAGCATTTGTATACTCTAGTGACAAATATAGTAGCTTTGTTTGGAGAAGTTTCTCTATGAAACCTATGAATACTCAATTGAGGAATATTACTGGCATAGTCCAGTATATTCCTTTGTACTAGTTTTCTGTTCTTTTGACAGTCCTCCACTATATATCAGAAAAAAAGGTGCCTATCAGAACGTGTATAAAAAGTTAAGTTTTACTACCCCTAAGATTTACTCAAATCAATTCACTTATAGGATGTCCAAGCAAGAATCTATAAAGAATTATAGTCTAAAAACTGAAATTCTTAAGAGGTTCTAAACAAATTAATTTAAAGCCAGCTAAGTTTGATTTTTCTAAATACAACTACAGTCTCATCACTAGATTCAAGACAACCCATGGTTGTTGTTTTCATCTGCTTTATAAATGGAATTGAACATCCACTGACCTATACATATGTGGACAAACCCAAACCATGAATCATATAAATTAATGATTGACTATAGTTATAAGATTTAATAAACCATTAATGAAATCTACTTTCCTGGGTGGAATCTCTGCAGGTTCCTTTATGATATTTTGCTAATAGGTAGACTGTCTTTATATATATCCATACATTAAATAAATGTATTGTCGAATCTGAAACTTTAGTCATTAATACATAAGGATATCTTGTTGAGCACCAGCCAGTCTGTGTTTATAGCAGCTGTGAAATATTATAACAAATAGCAACCTTTGAAGCATTTCTTCCTGTACTTCATTAGTCAATTTTTTTCTCTGTCCAATATTGTAATATATTCTTTTATATTAATGAAATAATTTGTCAACTGATAAGAATACGAGTTCGAACTGCTATATTCTTGGCTAACTTCACAAAGTAACTATATTCAGAACAACATTTAGTTCTTGTATTAATGTTAGATTAGTATAGCTTATTTCTCTTTTTTTGATTATTACCGTATCTCATACATACTAGAAAGGGTCCCTTAGCGTGCTACTTAGGTCAGATAGCAAACCCAGTTAACTATTCAATTATTATTTAGTAAATTACTGTTCCATTATTATTAACTAGTATTTGAACTGGTAAGATAAGTGTACTGACCATAAAAAATACGATTATACTGTTACATACTTCACAATGTCCGGGGGGATCCTATTCTTATGGATGCTATCCGTCGGGTTACCTTTCTCACAATGTGGTAATATCTGAAGTAGGGCTAACATTAACGTAGCCTTTTGTAGCTTTCACTGCTGGTAATAATAATAAACTAGTGTTACTTATATATATTGTTTCAACATCTATTTATTTTTAAAAAATAAATTCATAACAAGTATAATCGCTGCTAATTATTTCAGGGTTACCTGCGCGCGCACGATACTATTATATTTCAGTATTGTGAAGTTTAAAAAATAAGCTAAGATGCCATCCGAACAATTGCTTTAAAAAGAAATTCCGAGTCACAGTAGTAATTCTCCATGACGATCAGTTATGCAATCCTTATTAAAATTAACCCCGTTAAATCCTGAATAAGCATGTTGCGATCCGAGCCACCCTGATGTAACCCCAGGCATTAATAGCTGACCTTTTACTGCATCGACAATGACTAGTGATTAAATTCCTAAAACAAGGTCACATCAAGCTGAAGAACAAGGTAAACAATTTCTTCTTTCCTTGTAGGCGCATGCGCTAACGATAGGAAACATACCGTACTTATAGAATTCGTAATAAGTTTTTATTATTAATGACGAAAAGGGTGGACGTTGGTTATGTTATATTTTTGATATTCATTTATTAAAAATAAATAAGTATTAACGGTAAATAAATGTGTGTTTATTATTTTACTATTTACGTCGCCAGTGTCATTTTATATTAATAGTTTAGTTGTTATTCAGCCTAATAGAGGTGTGGGCTGTGTTTAGTTTTTATTAAATGACTCTCCCCTCTCTAACACCTAAAGGCGATCGAAATATTCATATTTTTTGTATGATGAAATGTATATAAAAAAAATTTTCAAGTTTGGTTAATTTTCCTGAATAGCTAAAATTAAGAAATTGTTTTATTCATAGTAGATCACCCATGCTACCTGCATAATAATTGTATATAAGAGTGATTTTCCTTCTAATTAGTAAATCAAATCACTCGAATTCTCAGGATATATTTTTGATTAAATTCACCAAAAAATAAATGAATCAATTCTTTTTTACTTTGTAGTTTTTTTTTTATGTGGCAAAACGTCGGCCGGGAAGCGAACCACGGTTCAACTGCTTGTAAGACAGCTGTGCGTAAGCAGTATTTTATAGGTGAAAATAATGATTTGTATTTCAAAGAGAAATTGGATTTAATTTTCTCATGTATTTATGTTTAATTGAATTTTTAAACTTTATATTTGTACTAGAAATAAAATGATAATCGCTAGTTTAATAAATGATTAGTGATAATCAATAATGTATTGATCTGAAATGGATAATGCTAAGGGCAGAAAGTTTGACACTATAAATACAAAATGTCAATTTCAATAAATTATTATTAGTTAAAAATTATTTTGAGAAAATATCATTAGAAAATAGAGTTAATAGAGGGCAGGTTATGTGATGATTTGTTTACAATCTCTTGATTATTTCTTGTAAAAAAAGCTGTGTGTGAGGGAGATGCTATCATGCATCAGTCTAGAAAATCAATTATTCGTGCTTTATTGTAATAATTTTATTTAACTTCTCCGTTCTGCTTGTTTGTTAAGGTCAAATCTTATACGTAATTGATTTTTAACATTACAGATTTTTTTCAAAGTTTTGTTATATGTGTTCTGTATGTATCACAGTGCAATATTTAAGGGTTGACCAGCTAAGAGTTTTGATAGGCTATTTCAAACTACATTCGAATTGGTTCGGTGATTTTTGATTAATGTGCTACAAATGACACTTTTTAAAGCATTTTCATTAAATTTAATAACTAATTTATTAAAAACCAAAGTGTTGAAGAAATTTTATGGCATTTGACAAAGAAATCAAGAAAGAAATTTTAAGTTCTCATAATTGTTTATATAAAACTTTTTAAATCCACAGCCTTAATAAATAAAAAATCTTGTAGCTTATTTTTAATCCGCTTAGTATTTTGAATATAGATAACAATGTAATATTTCAGGGTATTCCAATCTGACATTATTAAATCCACAGCCTTAATAAATAAAAAATCTTGTAGCTTATTTTTAACCCGCTTAAATATTTTAAATATAGATAACAATGTAATATTTCAGGGTATTCCAATCTGACATTATTGAAGGGCCATATTTCTAGCCACATTCAAATTGCTTCAGTAATTTTTGAATGTTGCCCAAACAAATATAAACAGTAGATGTCACTGATGTTAATTTAAATGGCATTGTGCTTCACTCTGCGTTTCTTGGTATAAACAGAAGATGTTGAATTTGAAGAAATTTTGTTTTCTAATGTAAGACTTTTAGTTTCATATTACAAATATAAGAAAATTGTTTGTCTAATACTCATGGGAACAAGAATAAAAAATGAAAAAAAAAATTATTTTTTTTCAAATACTGAAAGTAGCCAATATTTTTTAGATTCTTATTTTTAAATTTGAATAGCTTTCCTGTTTATAATAAATGATTTTGAAAAATTGAAGTGATATAAAAATAAACTTCTTAACAAAACACAAAGATTAAAAAATAATATATATAAAAATATTTTAAGAAAAAATATTTTTAAAACAAAGGTAAAACTGTCCATACAGTAGTGTCACTCAGTGCAAGCCAGAGTAATCAATGGATGCAAGAAGGTTTGTGCATAAAATTCATATCTAGTGCCTACTCATCCAATATCCCCAAACTAGTTTCTAGCTTGTGGTGAAGGCCAGAGTAATCAATGGATGCAAAAAGGTCTGTGCGTAAAATCCCTACCTAGTGCCTCCTCATCCAATATTCTCAAGACTAGTTCACCACAAACTAGAAAGTAGTCTGGGAATATTGGATGAATAGGCACTAGATAGGGATTTTATGCACAACCTTTCTTGCTTCCATTGATTACTCTGGCTTGCACTGAGTGGCACTACTGTATGGAGAGTTTTGCTTCGGTTTTAATAGCTTGAGCAAGCATAAGACATGGTGATCATGTGATGTTTAGTGGTTAAAAAGTATTTTTATTTAATTTGATGGTCAGTGCAGTAAAAAGAAAATAATTGAATGTCCACTTTCTTGTGTTGATGCCAAATGGGCAAATGGTCTAATTAATAGACTGCCGTTGATAAAAATGTCTAAATATGATCATTCTAAACTTTTATTTGGGAAAGATGAAGAAAATTAATTTTTTTTTTACTTTTCAGTCCATTCTTCACCTTTTAGTGCAATTATGGAAATAAAATACTTTTATTGCATTATTTTATTAATATTTAATAACAAACTTCAAAAAAATCAAAATCAGTGCACTTGAATCCAATGCTGTTTTTATAATAATAGTTTCAACTAATCTACAGTCTTCATCAAAGCTTTAAACCTAAGTTTGGATTAAAATTATTTTTTAGCTTTGATGAAGACTGTGGATTGATTAGTTTAAACTGTTAGAAAAATCCAAAATTATAACAATGTATTGGACTGAAATGCATAAAAATGAGTTTTTGATGTTATAATATTTTTATATTAATTTATTACTGCACAACTTGACTCATTATATATTCAAAAATATTTTATTCATAAAATTTCTGATTTCATTTTTGTATGCCATTTCCAATTCCCTTTAAATCTTTATTAACTTTCTATAAAAATAATTATGCAAACAACATACTTTACTATACACTTAATACAATACAAATACAGTATTTTATTATATTCAAACTTCCTAAAATAGCTGACAGTTTCAACTGTCAACAACTTTCTTCAGAGCTTTTTGCATTACTTCAAAAAACAATATTTTTTATAATTATAAATAAATTATCTTACCTATCTGAATAACATTCCTACTGAGTTTGCAATAAAATTTTAGATGTTAATGAAGAAACATTTTTAAATATCTGTCACTTGTCATTAAATACAAAATTCTATGCAATTTATCACAATAACAGAATGATAGATTTGAAAACAGATAGTTCCTAAAACAAATCTCAACCTCATATGATCTACTAAACATCATATGACCCCTAAGCAACTAATTAATCATTTATTTGCTTAATGTTACACAAGTTGCAAATACATTTTATAAGATTAAAGTATTTGTATTTCTTGAGCAATAATGGCAAATTTAAGTTATGGATCACAAATCAAGTAGGAAATGAAAAGCAGTCTATGCAAGTGGTGCTTAATGCTTTTCTCACTTTTATCATAACCAATTTCTACAGTTTGATAATGATGTCTTTTCTTCTACACTAATAAATGAACAAAATATTTAACCATTTGCCCATGTTGAATACTGAAATAGCTAGAATAAACTATGTCAGCGAGTGATGATAAACTACAGCCAATTCCAGTGAAGAGTTATTGTTTGTTTCCTTGTTAATTCAAGTAGAAAACTCAATATGGATAATATGCACATTGACAAAGTAGTTGAGAAACATTCTAAATGATTATGCCTAAATTATCCTAAAAATTAATATTTTAGCAGTTTTTAAATATGAGAAGCTTTGAGGAAGACTGTTGAACAGTAGAAACTATCAGCTATTTTGCAACTATGATTTAATGAGGAAGTTATATAATAAGCATGCTAATAACTCTTAACAAGCTTTTCTGAATATCCCTATCCTCAGACCAGTTTCTAGCTCTGGCTGTTGTCAGTGAGGCACTAGGACATTCAGGTATTATATTTAAAAATACCAGATCAAGTCCCAGAATTTATCTAATAGTTACCTATTAGGTAGAAAATCTGGCAACATCCAGAGCTAGAAAATGGTCTGAGGATAGAGTTATTCAAAAAAGCTTGTTAAGAGCTATATCATCTGTAGTACAAGCTTATTAAATTTATGTGATATATGATTTGATTTCCTTGCAATTACTGTTTTCCTTTTGAGGTTTTGGTGATTTTAAATTGCTAAAACTATTAATATATGGTGTGCCTAAACTTAGTTCAGACCCATATGGCTATTTAAGTTAGATAGCTGGATTTGAAGACATGGATGTGTGAAATTTTTAGATTTTCTACTTAATAGGTAACTACTAGATAAATGCTAGGTCTTGAGCTGGTATTTTTAAATCTAATACCTGAATGTCCTAGCACCTCACTGGTGACAGCCAGAGCTAGAAACTGGTCTGAGGATAGGAATATTCAGAAAAGCTTGTTAAGGGCTATTAGCATGCTCACTATATAACATTTGTAGTACAAGCTTATTAAATTAAGTCACATGATATTGATATTCCTTGCAAAGTAAGAAACAGTTTTGAGGAAGATTGTTGAACAGTCAAAACTGTAAGTTATTTGTAAGAATGAAAAATGAAGTGTTGCATTATATCAAATGCTTAAAAGAAATGTTTTTCATTATTTATAGTATTATCTTTTCTTACAAACCAATTTAGTCATCGATCATCATTATTAGCAGCCATTTGTAATTCAATCTGTCCATCCTAACTCCTGAAATAAAAAAATAGTTAAATATGAGTTTTGCAACATCTAAACAAATCAAGCTATGAAATACATTCATCGCATATATATACTAATAAATACTACTACTGCTTCAAATCGTGCATGACTTTACAGAAATTATTCCGTAGAAACAGTGTTCATTATAATCTGCATTTGAGACGAGCAAAAATCAGTGAAACAAAACTGTTCTTATTTATACAATCAGTATTATTATTTTAAAATAATTTTGCTTTTACTAATCTTAACAATGTGCATTAGGAAATGCAAAAAGAAAAAATTGATTGCTTATTAGCATTGATGAGGTAATGTGAAAACCTTTTCTCGAATCTCTGAAACTAGTTGTCAGAATTAATAACTTTTCATTGAATATATCTAAGGGTTCCAAGAATAAAAGTTTTGACTTAAAACTTCACAGTCAATATAGAACCTTTAGAGATGAAGGTTAAATGTGAATCATCAACAAACAATACTCAAATGGATCTTCCACTGTTCATACGATAAGATATTGATTAATCAAAACATATGTACTGTATCGCTTAAAAATAATCCTTCAGTTTTTTTCTCTGTACTCTCTTTCTCCATTTTCTCTTCCCATTTTCAGTCACTTAGTACCCTGTAAAGTTTAGTGTAGTGGTTGAGTGTCAGACTGTGGAGTATAAAAAAGGATGTGATGTGTATTGTGGTTTCTCTTTAAACGAAGTCAAGAATATCTCAGCAACTATGCCCAGATAAACCTGTTAGCCACTTTATTTTCCATTCCCCACTCTAAGTCTTCCCATATTCTGCTTCATCCCACTTCCACAACATACTCTTTGCCAACTCTATGGCCTTTAAATCTAAATCCCCCTTATCTCTTCGCAAACCCAACATAAAAACTAATAACTCACTTTCTGTGTAGTCACTTTGTTCATACCTATTCTCACATAACTTCATTATCTGTACCCTTTCTGCTTTCAAGCATTTGCATTCAATCAACAGATGCCTAATATTTTCTATACCTTCCTTACACAATTTGCACACTAAATCACCCATAGTTTTCCATTTACATGTATATTCTCTTGTTGCTAAAGATCCCATTCTAGCCTTAAACAATAAACTACTTTCCTTACTATTATCATAAATTAACTCGCTTCCAATATTCCATTTACTTCTATATATATTTAAACTCTTCTTACCTTCCATACTAGTTCTCCATCTCTCCAACTCCCTATTTTTTATTAATCCTTCTATTCTTTTATCCCATTCCTTACCACTATAACACTCAACAATCCTCCTAACACAATCATCCGACCTTTTATACAAGTAATCTTGTTACCTGCCCTTTACTCATAACTCAATTAAACACTATTTTGGCTATTCTTTTACTATCCATAAACTGCAACCTACCAAACATTTTCATTTTACTTTTTGCATCTCTCGTATAGAAACTTGACCATCCCATTTCTCCTTGAATTGCCTCCTTTGTTGTCCACCTCTCTGCATCTAATGCATGTCTTCCTACTTCCCTTTGTACTTTCTCTAAATAATCTAAAATCCTTTTACTAACGCATAATGTATCATTACCATATGTTAACCGTGCTACTGCAACTTCCTTCCATACAATTCTAGCTACATCATATTTATTATATGAAAATACTGTTAGTTTCTTTACCAAACCCTTTCTTTTCTTTGCTTCATTTACCAATTTTTTCTCCCATTCATCCAAGCAATTTTCCTGATTACATAAGATGATTCCCAAATACCTATATCTATCCACCACACTTAACTTTATATCCCCCAATAAAAAAAACTATATCCTCTCTTTCCCCAGTATTCACCATCATTATATTTGATTTTTCTTCACTAAATTTAATCCCCATCTCTTTACCCACCCTTGCACATGTCCTCAACATAATTTCCATATCTTCTCTTCTTTCAGCACATAAAAAGATATCATCTGCAAAAAAAGACCCGACAAAGTATATACTCCTTTGCCACCTATTAACGGTATCTCTACTCCTCTTCCTAGTCTTTCTATTGCTTTCTCCGTTTCACTCAAAAACAACAAAAACAAAATCGGTGACATAGGACATCCTTGCCTTAATCCCACCCCATTTTTAACTTTAACTGATTCTATATCCCCTAATTGGTAAGTATAATAATTATTTTCATATAATTTCCTAATAATATTTACTAAAGCTTCATCCATTCCCAAATTGGCTAATCTTACCCATAATCTATTTCTATTTACTCTATCATATGCTTTCTCTATATCTATAAAACTCATATATAATGATCTACCTGAATTCCTACTCATCTCCATAAGTTGTGTAACTACAAACAAACTATCTCCTATACACCTATCTGACCTAAAACCTCCTTGCATTTCCCCCACTACATTATTCTCTTCCATCCATTTTACAACTCTTCCAGCTACCATATATATGAAAACTTTATATAAAACTGATGTTACCGCTATCGGTCTATAATTATTTAACTTTCTATGACCCTTACACTTTCCTTTAAATAATAACAAGGCAAAACTCTCCATACAGTAGTGCCAACCAGAGTAATCAATGAATGCCAGAAGGCTTGTGCATAAAATCCTTATCTCTGGTTGGCACAGGGTGGCACTACTGTATGTGCTAGTATAAGAGATGGTAATCATGTGATACTATGGAGTATAAATAATCAAATAGCTTTATTGTTTGGGTGTTTATAAAAAAGTTCAATTGCCAAATGTACCAAAACTGGAATTGAACTAAGAACCGTATGTTTTAGACCAGTGGTTTTCAACCTGTGGGTCACGACCCCTTTGAGGGTTGAACAACCCTTTTACAGGGGTCATCTAAGACCATTGGAAAACAGTTATGAAGTAACAACAAAAATTTTAAGGTTGGGAGTCACCACAACATAAGGAACTGTATTAAAGGATCCAGAATTAGGAAGGTTGAGAGCCACTGTTCTAAATCATTGCAATAAACCAAGAATTGCCTAGGTATTCATAAAAAAATTGAGCACCAGAAATGAAAGAACTGAAATTGACCCAGGGATTTTATGCTTAAGAGTATGGTCCTCTATCACACATTAAACCAAACAAGGCAGTACTGTTCTGTAATATATAAATGAACTTTAGGAAAACTGCTATACCATTGCATAATAATGAAGCTGATATTTTATTCAGAGCATTGAGTATAGTGAAGAAAAAAAGTGTTGGAAATAAATCAAATAAGTAATCATTAGATATAGTGTGATTTACTCCAATAAATTTACAAGCCACAAATCCTGCTTATAAAATTGGTATAATAACAAAAGTATAAACAAATTCATTGCTAATATTAATCTATAAAAAGAAAAGCAAAAGAGAAAAATTATCTGATCATTGTGCTAATCAATTTTTTAGACAAATTCTTAATGATCAATTAAAATAAAAGATTAAAGACATAAATATGAGATAAACAAACTAGATATCTAAAACATATGAGTACTATATAATAATTGTTTGTTCCATTTCATTGCAAAGTAAGTCAGAAGAAAAAGAAAGAATATTTCACATTTTTTTTTGCTTTTTATAAGTGCATTCTTCACCTCACCTCCCCATACCCCAAATATCCACCAAAGCAGAAAGATAGACCTCCTCCTTTCACTATTCACACATTTTGTCAACAACCTTCATTTGTTCATTGAGCTAGAGGTATAAATCATCTGAATCTCCACACCCATATTGATAGTTTGATATTTTTATTATTACAGTCCATCTATTCTTCATTATGCCCATGCAATAAACCAATATCTGTGTTCATTGACTTTAATAAAGCTTTTGATAGCATTGACCAAAATATTTAACCTTGTCGTAATTGAATCATATGGAGTAGATATATAAAAAAATTAATATTGTCAAGATTATCTGCAATAGTTCAAAAGAAACCATAAAAATGTGTGGAGAAATTGAAAGCTGGCTTGAAATTGGATAAGACAAGATATGGAAAATCAATATCACTAAATATATATATCACACATCTGCTGTAAGTAATGGATAAGATCAAGAAAAATTCAAAATACTATCCATGCATGGAATAATAATATTTTAAGACATGCAAATGGTATAGATAGTTCCACAATTATAAACAATAAATGCCAATAGCTAACTGCTTATCATATGTATATCACAGCGCTACAGCCATTGCTTTAATGAAACAATATAATATCTAAGATGTGTTGTCATGGTTACACTTATTTTTTAGTAATTGCAGTCAATGCTTTAATAAATCAATAAAACATTCATTTTTAGATAATAAATAGAACCATTTAATATCTTAAAAAAGGACTGTTGTCTTGACAACAGATTATTGATATTATATTGGTTTATTTAAACATTGGCAGCAGTAATGTGACTTTCACAATTATGGACAATAAGACTAACTTAAATATACATGTAAGAAATGAATTAAATGTGAGCTAAATAAATAAGCAACAGCAAAAATAATAGATATAATTATTTAATATAGACTAATAATATTATATATACAATATTTAAATACATGTATATTTTCTATACCAAACTTAAAGTGTATCAATTGTTTAAGATGGATTGGATAGCTGTAGGGTGTTTGAAAGTCTGAGTTTAAGTCTTTTATAATATATATATATATATTGAAACAGATATACTGTTTCCCGTATATATATATTCAAAAGACCCCCCCTCCCCATTTAAAAAAGACTAGCATGATTTGATCAAATTAAAAAAGAAATAAAGCAAAAAGTCTATAGTTAAAAGAAAATCATTATTGATTTTATAGTTTCAAATTATGATGTAAATAAAAGCTGGCAGTTATTAAAAAAGATTATATTTTTAATTTTTGGAACAATGTTTTTAAATAAAGTGTTATATCAGCTTGAGGAAGTCTTAATCAATTGAAAAACATGGCTTAATCGTTATGCTTTCTTATCTATCCCACTAAAAAAGTAGATTATCCAATCATTATGAAGAGAAAGGCAATCGGGCTTAAATGAGAGCAGTATGCAAATCAGGTACAGTGAAAAAGGCTGTTTAATCAATCCATAGAGGAGAATATAAATAGTCAAGTTGGAAGTTCAGAGGCAGATTAGATTGGATTTTTAAAGTGTATGTTTAAAAAAGGATTTTTTTTTTCAAAAGATTTTTGAAAAAGATAGTAAGAAAAGTTAAGGAATAAAAGGTTGAAATTCTTATTTAAGTGTTACTCAACTCTAACTTTCCTCATCTTGGAATATAATCTTTACAATCACTGTTAATAATGGAAAAAGAAATCATTATTCAGAAAATTATAACCATGGAAGGATAAACTAACAGCTTTTTCTCTCCATTCTAAGCCATGATTTTCCAAGATTTTCCGGGATAGACATCATAGAAAGAAGATAATGCCATTCAGCCGAAATGTGATGCCCCTTTTGAAAGCAGTTACATCATGGATTTGAAGAAACAAACTGGATGAATGAAGGTAATGATTTTATAAAAATATTTAATACTATGTGCGTTTATAGAAGACAAGACAAAACGTATTTCTTAAACTAAAATTATATGTGTTTTTAAAAGACAAACAAAATGTCTTTATTATAATTAATAAAAATAGAATTATTAATAAAAACAGCTGCGTAAAAATACGTTCTGTTAATAATAAATTGTAAATGATAAATATTAAAAATATCTATAATCAAAAGGCATTTTTAATAAGGATTGATTTCTCATCTACACATACATTTGAATTAAAATAAAGTAAAAACGAATACTTGTAATTATTTTATATATATATTTTTAATATTTATATGTGTTTATAAATGATAAAACAAAACATCTTTCTTAAAAAGGAAAAAAAAATTATGAACAAATTTAGCTATGGAAATACGTTTTATTAAAGATAAATTATAAATACTAAAATGCCTATATCATAATGCATTTTTAATAAGGACTGACTTCTCATCTACAGATACATTTGAATTAAAATAAACTAAAAAACGAATGCTTATAATGATTGATATTATTGATTTACAAATAAATATACCTAGAAGAGTCAGAAATACTGAGCTATTACAGATAACTGTAACTGGCTAATAAATAAATGCAGCTACTGATCAACTTATATGAAGAAATATACATCTGTGGCAGACCAAACAACAATATTTATGATAGATTAACTAACTTAAAATGAACTGGAACTTTGAATTAGAAGTAAAATATAAACTGTTAAAGAACTTGCATTCTTTAACTCATATTGCCCTATTATTGGATACATACCAAGTTACACAATGGACTGTAAATAAAATATTTATAAGTGAGCAAATTCAGTTACACAATGGACTGTAAACAAAATATTTGTAATTGAGCAAATTCAGTTCACACAATAGACTGTAAGTAAAATATTTGTAATTGAGCAAATTCAGTTACACAATGGACTGTAAACAAAATATTTGTAATTGAGCAAATTCAGTTACACAATGGACTGTAAATAAAATATTTATAATTGCGCAAATTCAGTTACACAATGGAATGTAAATGAAGTATTTGTAATTGTGCAAAGTATTTGTAATTGTGCAAATTCAGATACACAATGGACAATAAATAAAATGTTCATTGAATTAACTATATGAGGAATTAAATGGAATGCTATTAGTTGTCTTCATTACTCTCTCTGTTGTCTCAATATGTCACACTCCTCTCTGTTCAATAACTAAATGATTACAGATATAAACTGTTAAAGGACTGTTGAGAGAAGGACTTTATTATACTCTCAACAGATTACATTTTCTTTTTTTTAAAGTCATATAGAAATCTTTTGCTTGATGGACCTTTATTTAAATTTATTAAATAAAACTATTGTTATTTAAAATTAATCTTAGTTATCCAGTTGTTCAATTCTATTTTTTGTTTTTATTGCATCACTCATCATTCATTGCACTTGTTCATGAGACTCTCATGCCTACTGAGCTACGTCTGGCATAACTAGACCTAGGTAAGTCAGGTTGTAGTGAGATGGAACTCTAGTGGCACCGTTTGGAAAACCAAACATATAAATGTCTAGATGCTTCCAGTCTCTATGGTGCTACATCCTCTGATGAGCAGGAAATATTGTTGTAGGGGGGGGGGTCAGTTGATGGTTCCTTCCTGCAACATGCTCATCAGGAAATTGTTACAACCGAGGTAATAAAGGGTTGTATGGTGGTCCAGTTACAATATATATATAACTATTAGAAACCAATCATCACTTAGATAATCCCAATATAGATAACAATCAACAATTTCAAATTGTTGTCAAGAATCCAAACTTGATTATTTTTATATAGACAAAACATGTTTTCTATACATGCTAAGACATTTTTACTTTAAATTATTAATCTCTTACTTCATACCCTGATTCAGTTATAGACATACTACATTATAATAGGGTGAGTATGACCTGTTTGAATCCTTTATCAGCCCATTCACATTAAGTAACTGATTCTCTCAATCATACCATCTTTCAACATTTTTGTTCACTGCTTCTAAATACTTTTTACTCTTCAAATGTAAAGGTTCTCTGATGATCTTGAAGTCTTTTCTCTCATTGTGTTTGTTTTTCTTTTTATAACTGAATCATTTTTGTCATTTTTAGAGTATTGACTGACCAATCATATGAATTGCACAATACTTTTTTTAAAAATAAAAAACCTTTATTAACACAATAAATATTTACAATTTATACAAGTAATTAAACAACTGATAAATATATTACAGTTTTGTATACCAAAACCCAAAGAATTTGATATATTCCATTATTAAGACAAAAACTCTGCAGGCAATTAACTAGTTATCCTAAACTCAAGGAGATTGACTTGTATCACTGTACCAGAAGGAGATCCTAAGACATGCAACTCAAATTAGCAAAGCATGTAACAAAATGCTTAATTAACCCAAGGAATAAACCACACATAAGAATTAAACCTTTATTCAAGACAAATGTTCATCTGATAATCTCACATAGAGTTATTCCAGGACCACCCCAGATTCGATTCATCTTCTTCCTTGGAAAGTATCTCAGACATTGACTGAAATAAGTTTCCCAATCGCTATAGAGTTTGTTCAGCCAGTTGAATTTCTTGTTATCAAATATCATAGTACATCATATATACCATATTGTCTTAAGGTTATGCACAGTCACCATTGCATTGTGAGGGTTAAATTTCTCAATGTATTGACTAAGCAAAAGTTTTAAGTTTATGATTGGCCTGTGGAAAATTTTAGCTCTTATCTGCCAAAATGCCGAACATACTTCAAATAGATGCTGAAAAGTCTCATTATCAGATTTACACAGCGAACAGACTGGGTCTAAATTCATATGTAGTCTTTCATTTAGAACCTTAGTTTTTGGAAACAAGCCATTCACTAGTTTGAAAACAAATTTCAAGTAGGATTTGGGTGCATATATAGAGTGGAACTTTTTCAACATATTTTTCTTTGATATATCCAACCATGCATTGCCATGACTTTTAAAATGATTACTTAAGTCTTTATATTTAATACCTTCCAAACTAGATACATTCATATCATCCTGGAGATCCCTATAAGCAATGGACAGATCAGCTATAAAAGATCTTCCTTTATATTCTATTTCATTAAAGGCACCGGCAAGATCAACAGAAGGCCCAAGAAATTGACTTTTAATTAAGTTAATAAATGTATTTGCCTTGACGTAGGATACATATAGCCCTGGATCAATCAGGCCAAGACCTCCTTTTTTCTTTTGGAATCTGCAAGGTTGATATTGAAATCCATCTTGAAGCTCTATCCCAGGCATATTTCTTTGCAATCTGGTTTATTCTGAGTATTATTTTGTTATGTAGGGTTACCCAGGGTGCATAGTATGCCAAAATCCCTGAAACAATGGAATTAAAAATTAACGCTCTTGTAATTTCATATAATTTAAGTGATGAAAAATTACTTATTTTATCTTCAATTTTTTTAATAATTAATTTATTCAAGTAAGTGTTCATTTTAGTCTTGGACATATATAATGGTATGCTCAAGAAAGCAGATGGGAGCGCCATAAAGTTAGATGTCATTTTTTTACCTGTAGCTAACTGTCAGGCTGCAGACTTGATTGGTTGAATAATTGAGCCAGTCTCAGCCTGAAAATTTTCTAAGATATTCACCACAACTTGGATATTATAGCTGTTTTGAAATATTATAATATCATCAATGAATGCTGTGACAGCTACCTGCAATCCCAAATACTTTAATCCAATTAAGAATTTAGTGGATTACATTTATTTTTGAAATCTTTTTTTTTTTTTTTGCTTAATTATGATATATGACAAATATGAATTAATTAATTAACTTTTTATTTTATTTGGCATCAATTGATTATTAAAACTTGCACTAGATGGCATGAAAATAGTAAAGTTAAAAAAAAAACAACTAATAAATATCAATGTGTAAGCTATGGTCATGTGGTGTCTTAATAATAAATTTATTTAATTAGTTTTCCAATTTATCCCCATCTGGAACTGATAGTTATTAACTTTTACAATATTATTTTTGTAGACATTTTTATTATTATTTAGCATATTATAGCTATCACTGAAAAGAATGAAAAATAATACTGAAATCAAAATTAGAGGTGCTAAATGAGCAAACAAAAAGATATAGATTTTGTATATGTGTAAATATATCCAAACACATGCAGTAGTGTTTGGAAAAGAAAAAAAAATTAATGGAAATAAAGTAGACAACATAACGATTACTAATCTTGATTGTCAAATACAAATAAAATAATCAAAATAGAATGTCTTCAAATTATAAATTGGATTTGGAAAACAAAGATGTCAAAATACAAACAAAATCATATATTAGATACATGCATATTTACCATTGTATCATATGGGTGTGAAACATGGATAATGAGAAGAAATTTAGCATTTAAAAGAAAATCTTATGGAAATTTAGTAAGAATTTGTTGTGAATAAAATCTTTCCAATGAAAAATTATGCAAAAAAAAAGATAAGCACAAATTTTATTGAAGAAATGTATAGAGGGGAAGGTACAATTGTGTGACCATATATGAAGAATTTATTTCTACTTTGGTGTGGCAATGGTAGTGATCCATGGTTTAGATCTGTCATTTTTGGTGCTTGAATTACTTATGAACTCCTAAGCAATAAATAACTGATTATTTTTGCCTTGCATGGAGGCAGACTCTGGGAGATCAAGATCCATGGACTGCAACCCAACTGTCACTTCCGGTACTCACATTTCCTAAGAACTTTGAGCAATAAACCATTCAATTCTTTTTAATGTCAAAAAATATCATTCTAATTTTTGATATTATAATATAAACAAAAGGAGAACTCTCCACTAAAATATAAACAATGGATGTTAAAGAACTGTGAAGCTAATACCCAATCGGCCAACGTTCTTGCAAGAATTAAACAAAACTGGAATTGGTGATGAAAGCATAATTTGTCTACAAATGTTGAATACATGTTTTCTGATGATAATGATTGAATTTATTGAAAGATGACTTTTAATATATATCTACAGTCAGTATTTGATAAAGATCACATTCAATGTTTTGAATCAATTTTTATATTAATCTAAGGAGGCTAATTGACTTTTAATAAATCCTTCTCTCAATTACTTTCTCCAACAATCAAATATTTCATTATTTCTGCCCGACCGCCAAGAAAATGCTCTAGAAAAATGTTCAAGTAATTGTATTATATAACATTAAAACAGAAGTTATGGTGACAACATAAATCAGTTTAATAAGTAAATAAAGGAATTTGAACTTAGGATTTTTCAGTTTCCATTTATCCTCCACTCCATCTCAACCAACTGACACACATGACCATACATAATAATTATTCTTTCTTATTGTATTGCCAAATGTATACCATATAATACTAAATCATCCATACACTTTACTACTGTTACACAATGCTTTATTTACCACCCTCTTTTACAGTTTCGATTGCTCCAGCAATCTTCTTCAGAACTTTTATATCGCCTAACTTCAACTGCAATGTGCTTTAATTAATTTACAATTATGATGCAATGTGATGCCAATGCACTATGGCTTTTCCTTTTTTGGAGCCAGGAATCTCTCAGCCGCTATGCCCAGAGAAGCCTGTTAGCCACCTTCCCTTTCCATTCCCCACCCTAAAAGTTCTGAAGAAGATTGCTGGGGCAATCAAAACTGTAAACTATAAAAGAGGGTGGTAAATAAAGCATTGTGTAACAATAGTAAAGTGTATGGATGATTTAGTATTATATGACCACACATACATGAGAAAAATATAGATGATCCCCAATATATGTATTTCATACAGAATGAGCTCTCATCAGTTGGGACAGATCATAATCTCCCATACATACATGCAAGCAATGCCAGCTTATATTAAGATAGTAATTTCTTAAACTTTAATGGACAGGCTTCAATCTTCTTACCCTCCCAACTATTTAACTGTCCATTTCATTGAAAAACCAACGGTGAAATGTTCAAAGCCCATGGTGACTTTGATATTTGTAATCATATCCATGTAACCATTACATCAATCTAACCCATTATTATTGGACCATTACATATCCATATATTAATAGGAGAGAAATGCACTGAACTTATGGATATAACTTATTTCCAAAGCAATATGTTCATCCTCCACTCCATCTCAAATAACTGACACCCATGATGATATCCATGTGAAAAAGATAGATGGTCCCCAATATATGTATTTTGCGCAGAACCAGAACTCATCAGTTGGGCCAGATTATAATCTCCCAAACATATATACAATTAGTGCTCCGCTTATATTAAGATGGTATGACCCAAGTTATGAGTGCTGGTTCTGCACAAATACATATACAGTATTGGGGATTATCTATCTTTTTAGCATGTATGTGGTCATATATGTCAGTTGTTTGATATGAAATGGAGGATGAATATAACTAAAAAATCCTAAGTTCAAGTCCCTCTATCTTCATGTATAAGAAACATTCAGTACGCTGAATGGATTAATTACAAATCAGTTTTGTTCAATTTGCAAGCGATTGAATCATTTTGACTGACACATCAGTGACGTATAATATCTATATTAAAAAGCAAGAGGATGACATTTTAATGATGTCAAAATCATTTTAACTTAATTATTTTATACGTAGTTGCTTTACGTCAAGTTTCGTCTGATTAAATGGTCTTTATTACAAAGTTTAAATCCAATTTTTCAATCAAAGTGTTCATTTTGAATCTAAGCGCCCTGCGGTAGCAAAAGGGTTTTCTCTGCGGGGTGGGGGTGGAGACTATATTTATAATATAAGTCCAACCTTTTTTTTTTAATTATACTATTTAAAAGTTTAATTTTATTAATTAAACTTGTTTGCATTTTTAAATTTTCAAATTAAATGCTCCATTTATCATTTCATCTTTTAACTTCTAAAACTTCAATTTAAAGTTTTAGTCAACCAATCAGAAGCGCCGTACTCCCGTAGGCAGATTAGTTTCCTTGTTAAACAAATAATTCATTTTTACATGTTTTTTTTTCTTCTTCTTTTATAAAAATATTTGAATTAAACAAACAAAAACAAGGATGAGTGTTTACAATTGCTTATCTATATTCCTATTAAAGGTTTTTAAAGACACTTTGAAAGAAATGGAAAGTTATTCGTAACATTTTGCATGAAATAATCACAGAATACTTAGAATAAACAAAATTTATGCTATACAATAATTTTCTTCCAATGCCAAGTCACATGCAAGGGTGCGTTTATATTAAATCAAAAATAACTTTTAAGTTTATATACAGACTTGATTAATCACACCACTTAATTTACGATCTGAACTTTATCCTCTAGCACCATCTTGGAATTGTACACTATTTATCAGTCTAAAAAGAAAGTGAATGATCGAAATTTTAAATTAACTAAATATCGGATAATAGCTGTCGAGTTTAAATAGATGAATCCAAAAGTATAATCATGAATATTTTTTAGACACAGGGTTCTTGTTGTCGAGATCCCATCCCTAAATTATCATTTATCCATCCTCTTCCACTAAAAATGTTTCATTCAATTATATTTGTTTTTGACAAGAGAATACATAAATTAACGGGATATACTTAAGACATAATTCAATCTTTTATTTAACTATAATTTAATATCAACCATATCACACAATAGATGGTGACCATTCTTTATGCTTCCACAAGCTGTTTTTCACATTAGGCAAAACTCTTCATACAGTAGCCCCACTCAGTACCAGTTAGGCACTAGATAAGGATTTTATACACAAGCACAAATCTTCCTGCATCTATTGATTATTCTGGCTTGCACTGATTGGTGCTACTGTATGGAGAGCTTTGCCTCTGTGAATATCACATAACATCTTATATGCTTGTTCATATGTCTCTAAGAGCAATTATCATCATCCTACTCTAGAGCCATCTATTGCAAACTTGAGTAATCGATAGATGCCAGCTAATGTTGTGATATAAAATCTCTACTTCCAATTCCAGCTCTGAATCCTAGATCCCATTGTTGAAGACAAAATCCAGAAACTGACTGATCTGAATATGAATATTTTATAGCACTATACCATTTAGTGTTCATTGATAATTCAAACTTACAGTATATGGTTCTAGAATTGGGTGAAGGCAGCTGATTTTATAATTTAAAAATGTTTTGAATTATAATAATAATAATCATAAATATACTTTATAATCTCTATCTTTTCCCACATTTTAAGATATAAATAAAGATAAATGAAAAATAACAGATGGCTCCCAAGATGCATTTTGAACTGAGTCAGTATTCTTCGGTTGACCCATTTCATAAACTCTCATATATATATATACATAGGCTTAACAGGTGTCCCATATTTTACATCAAATTTTGTTGTTCTGTATCATATTTATAGAAGCAGCTCAAAGTTCGATATCTTATTGAAAAATAAAATTATAAATATTATGTTAAGCGATTATAATTTTCACTATTCTTATCAAATAATCTGACTTAAGTTGATCTGTAAACCATAAAAACTGACAATTTGATGAAAATTAATTGGGTTTGCAGTTTTTTTTAGGGACAACCTCTTTCATTAGTCACTTTTTATTTAATAAAAGTATTGCATTTGCCTGTTTTCAAACAGTTACTTGGTATCACGTGGCATAGGTCCAGTACTAAATGTTACTTCAGTAATTATTTAAAAAATAATATCTTGCTTTTTTTTTAATGTGCAATATTTAGTCAATACATAAAATATATAATTAAAAGTAAATTAATTTTCTTTATTAATTTTAACATAATGTTAATTTTTTTTTCTTTAAGCTTTTAATAATGCCAAAATGACAGCTTTTTTAATGATGATTAGTTGATACTGGAATTTTAGTGCAAAAATAGAACATAATGATGAAGTTGAATGCAAAATCTGTAGACAAACATTTAGTATTGTACATTGGGAAATGACAATGCATTGAAACTCAGAAATATAAATTTAGCATTTGGGTTCCAGTTCCAAAACTAAGAACATTGATGAAATTATTTCAGGTAATACTTCTCAAAAATTTTTGAAGAAGAAAACAAAAATAGTGACAGAAATTTTTTCCATTTTTGGAAATTTAGGATGAGAAAATGTTATATTTGCATTACATAAAATGATGTGTTTCTTTATATTATTCTTTTGATACACAAAGGTTAAGCTCTCCATACAGTAGCACCACTCAGGGCAAGCCAGAGTAATCAATGGATGGAAGAAGGTTTGTGCCTAAAATTCCTATCTAGTGTCTACTCATCCAATATCCTCAGACTAGTTTCTAGCTTGTGGCTTTCATCAGTGATAAGCCTTGAATCTGAGAGCACTGCAGCTCATTAGTTTGTACAGTGGTATAGATCTGAATTCAGTTCAGCATCCATACTTTTTGGTATCTTTTGTTCTTTAATAGATGATGTCTGTGATATATCTCATGACTCATTAAATAATATCCAAGCCAGTAAAACATGTTGTTACAAGTATTTCATTCTATCCAATTTTAAATAGCTATTGTTATATACTTCTGTTTTTCCCCAATAAATACTAATACTTTTAATCTACTCTGTTTCTCCCACTCAATAAAAACTGCTGCTTATGTGCTTCTGCACTCCAATGCATCTCATGCATGAATGTGTTCCCAGATAGTTTGATTTATTCATTAAATGCATAAATTATTGGTGTTTGTATAGCAAGATAACTGTTTTTCAATTGGAATATTTTATTTCTTAAAAAAAAAGGTGTTTTTGTGAATTATTTAACATCTTCTTCATGCTCTACTGACATCTCTCTTATCTCTTCTTCTCTAATATATATATATATGCGTGCATAATCTTATAATTAAAATTTTAATAAATACAGTATCCATATATATGTAAAGTACAACTTAAAAAAAAAAAAAAACTTTTATCCACTTAGGAACGCTTTCGACCATCTTCATAGTATTTGTCATCTAACTCAACAAAACAAAATGAGCCCAGTTTGTTCAAAGGTCCAACAACTTATATAAAAGACAAGATTAGACATTGCTGACTGAGATTTTTACTTAATATAGTGAGCCGATAATTTCGAGTGGCTCATGTTATATTCTTTATATATGTAAAAATCACGTATATATATATTAGGCATAGAATAATAAATAAATGCTGTGTATATAGAAAGTTTTTTGGGGGGTATTATTTATTAGTTTTTTTTAATATATATATATAGTGGGGTTTTGGCATTATTTATTGTTTTATTTTTAATGGGATTTTAAAAGAACAGAATAGAAAGAAGAAGAAAAGGACAAAATTGTAGATTAGTTATTTGTTTAATTGGATTGAGATTACATCGAAAGTGATATTAATTAAGAAATTTTTGTTTTGTTAAAAACAATTTCGTAATTAAATTTTCTGATCTGAAAAGGTGGGGGAAAGAGAGAAAAGAATTATAATTAATTCTATTGTCGTGGCTTCTAGTTAGTTGGTGTTAAAAAAACTATAAAAAAAAATAAAGAAATGCAATCATGGTTGGGAACATGATCAGATAAAAGGACAATGGAAAAAGGACTATAAATAAGAGACAAACCTATTGTTTAAAAAAATTATTAATTTTTTTTAATAACAGAAGAGAACTTTTTGAGAGGAAAATAAAATGCTAGAAGGCTAAACAACTAAAATCCGTCCCCAGCCGGGACACTAGCCGATTCCTGGATTTCATCACCGAGAAACCACCGAAGAGAAAGCGAAGCTAGCGAGTGGACAAAATTCGTTACAGTGAATCAACTCCCAAAGGATCCCAAGGAACGCGTACGGACACTGATCGATCAGGTTAATATAAACTTTGCTTTTTGCTTGAACTATTGATTGTTAAATTTAAAAACACCTCTAATTGGGATTATATTTAATCAGCCATGAACTATAAGTTGCGACAATAGAAAATTTTTTTTTTATATGCATATATTTATAATGCTTATGTTTACTTTGTCCAATTAATTCTATTTAAAATTCATAATTTATTTATATTTGTATTTGAATTTTTCTTTAAAGAGGGTTTTCAACTAGCTTTAGATAAAATTCAAGACTATAGGGGAGATTAAAAATAGAAATGATTTAAGAAAACAAATGAAAAGTTTAAGGATGGAGTAAATATTGAAAGAGAGGGTAGGGGTTCAGAGTAATTACTGTCTCCTAATAATAAGCCGCTTAGCTTCTGTACTGGTCAAGATTCATACCAGTCTAGGACGCTTATATATATAAGTAAAAGCTCATGTTCCTTCGAGAACGAAAAATATGCTACTCTTCTTCTGTGTTTTTTTTTATTTATAAAAAAAAAAAAAGAAGAAAAAGAACAATAATGTTAGTCGGGTTAAGTTTATACAAAAGAGGGAGATAGAGGGGGTAATTATAAATGATTTGTTTCTATCAATAGTCTTGAATAAAAGAAAGGTATAAAAAAAATTTATAATAAAACTTTTTATTATTTGAAACATATGTAAGTGTTCGCGTTTATTCCTTTAGCGTTTGTATGTGATAATAAAACATATGACCGTAGCGTATACGCGCATATATATAAAATAGGGATTGCAAGGGAGGTTAGCAGGATGTGTCATACGTATAAAAATTAACATCCGCGTTAAAAGATTCTTCTAATTTCATGGCTCTAGGTTCATCCCTAGTGGTGCCCTCGTATGATACGATTCCAGCTGTAATTAAAATTTTTGATTCTTAGCCTACAAACTTTTAGATACGAAAAGTAATGGCACAATAGATATAAACAAAAGCTTATTGAAATTGATCAAATTTAATCCTCTCATTGGGATAATCTCCATGAAGCTTTCTTCACATTTGCATTAGTCAGACAAATCTTCACTTTTAATACATATATATATAAGTGTGTGTGCACATGTAAATTCATTGAGAGAACTCGAGAGTTAAACAATAGCAATATCAATAACAACCTCAATCTGTTGTCAAGGCAACCCCTTTTAACAATAAAGGAAGAAATCCACCTTTATTTATGGTCTAATATATTTATATAGACACTAAAGTTTGCAACTTAACCACAGAGAGTATAATTATTGATACAAAGAAATTTAAATAAACCTCATTAAACAAGTAAATATAACCTGTTCTGAATGTAGACTAACAAATAATCAATATAACATTCAAACTGCTATTATAATTTTCAAATTACAGTCCTACAATTTACTGTAAACCTATCTAGCCTTGACCAATATTACTTTTATTATTTAAGTAATAAATTATAATTGCAGTTTGAATGTTATAAATAACTATTTGTTAGTCTGCATTCTGAACAGGTTATATTTACCTGTTTAATGAGGTTTATTTAAACTTCTTTGTATCAATAAGTACACTCGCTGTCGTCAAATTGCGAACTTACTCATTGTCTTAATAACAAATTAAGATTGTTGGTTGTTATTGATATTGGTACTGTCTAAGTGTTGACTGCTTTCAATGAATTTACATTTATAAACTTATCTAGCCTTGAGCATTAATAACTTTAATATATATATTATAACGATCAAAATGGAAGTGAAGATCGAATCCAACTGCAATCTATGATATCTTCACTACAGGGGCGCCATCTAGGCATTTGAGCCTAGAAAAATTGATAAAGTAGGCAGATACACGCTGTTAAGATTCCACTTTATTTAAATATTCAGATCGTTAGCCCATTGTCACTAGCTCATGGAGATGCAGAGATAATAAATAACTTGTTTAATTGCATCTTAAATATATATACAAAAAATAAAAGCCACTGCCAGTAAATAACAAACAAATATTTATTTATGCACATATAAATTTTGAATCATTTTAAATTTTGAGGAATAAATTTAACATTTTAGATTTTTATATTAACTTTTAATTTTACATTTAAATAGCTTACAATAATGAGTTTAATATTTATTTAGAGGGTCAAGTATGAATAGACTATATAGATTTATTTGAAAAGAAAAATGTTCTATCCCTTATTTAACCTTAGGCCAAAAAGTTTGCAGCTTAGGCCAAAAAGTTTGCAGCCAAACCAACATCAATTCATCGGATATATTGATGTATTCAATGCAGCATGAATACAACAACACAAAATACTATACTGTCAGGAATATTCATCTGAACAGTAAGTAGAGTTAGAGAAGACATTGTCTCTCAACCAACAGGAATGCTACATCTGTTGGTGAGCAGAACAATAAACAAAAAACTCCATAAGAATGGACTGCGGTCCTTTTTGCCAACTTACAATCCCATCCATAGGCAAACAGAAGGTGTGTGGTGTATATATGCAATCCTGCCCGTAGCGGATCTCCTGCTACATTTACTAATTACATTGATACATCTAATCCATTGACCCAATTTAATTGCGAAACAAATAACCTAAGATTACCCTCCCTTAAACTATATATATAACTTTACAAATCTATACAGCCATTCACGCCCGACTTAAATTTAACCTTTAGATATGTTCACACAGATGAATTTTATACAATTTGTTTTATAATGTTGAGTATAGATCGGCTGCACAGATTCCACGGTCAAAAACATTTCAAAATAAACACAACTGATCAAAATACAAAATCATCGATAACGTCAATTGCATAGGGAATACAAAAAAACCCAATAGCATTCATCTTAAGATGTCGCAGTGACATTGGTGACTTATATATTCCAATCGACTATGAAACAGCAACATAATTAACCGCTAATGAATCAATGCAACGTCTATACCCAACTTAAATTTCCTCCTTTAAAATTTAAACAATAAATATTAATACAAATAAAATAATAAATGGAAATGATTTGGTGCTTTCTTATTTTCTGTCCTGCCACTGCTAGAGATGTCATTTCTGCAAAAATTGCAAAAAATATTCAGAGTAGGGGGCCAAAAAGCAGATGACGCAACTTCTGGCCACTAGATGGCGCTGTTCACCATGCGTATGCACAGCAACAGCATGCCATGTGGCCAAAACCAGACGACGCAAAGTTCCAGCCGCTAGATGGCGCTGTTCACCATGCGTACGCACAGGAACATTATGCCAAGTAGCAGCCAGCACTACTGCCCGCTAGGTGGCGCTGTTAGCCATAGGTAAAACGATCCAGTTCACATCATCTGCTAAACAGTGACTACCCAGCATTCTAGCCCACTAGGTGGCGCTGTTTCTCCACGCCATGCACGGAAAAAATGGCACCGTTTAGAAGCGATATTTACATTCGCTTGCTAGTTCCGGTTTGCCTCCACGTTCTTAAAATAAATACAGCATGTAATGTGAAAGTGTTTAATAATATAGAAAACCATAACTATTTAAATCTGCTTTAAAATTTAATATTCTTACATTGAGTTTCACTCTCGGATAAATCTATGTATTCTTAAATTATTTTCTTTTAAAAATCGATGTCTTTTTTTTCTCTAAAAATGTTTTTTAAGGTAAGTTTTACGACTCCCGTTTTTCTGGAATCTTTCAAAACAATTCTGACCTTCGTTATTTTGAAAAGTGATTGGTTTTTTTTTTTGGCCCCCTACTCTGAATATTTTCTGCAATTTTTGCAGAAATGACGTCTCTAGCAGTGGCAGGACAGAAAATAAGAAAGCACCAATGATTTTTATCAAACGCAAAATATATAAAATTAAACATTATTAATTGATTTGAAACTTACAAAAATCAGATAAGAGTCCACTTTAACATTTAAATTGGTTTGTTTATTAAATTTGTCAAACCCTGACAAAAGTTCTTAATTATTCTTTTTTTTTTTATGATTTTAAAAATTGTTTAGTTCATATAGCTTACAGTAGAAGAGTGCAGGTTTCTGTTGGCAATTCCCCCAAAGACTTTCATGGAAGACCGTTCTGATATTCTGGAGGTAGCCTTAGCTGGTTCATTCTGGAATCACAGTCTTTTCCTTTTTAAAATAAGTGAGAGAGAATGATATGTGCATCCCATCGTTCGTCTCACCAAATCAAGTTGGAACTGACTGGAACTCAATATTTTTCTTTTTATAGTCCTCCTATGGATTCCACGAACAAAAATGTCACTGTTCCATTTTTTCATTTTGGTCCGGGCCTTTATTTGCTTCCATTGGTCAAGCTAAAATCTCTTTATTCTCTTATCTATTTTTCATCTGACTTTTTAATTACACAGCTTTTAGATAATTAATAAACAATCATTTCCATCTACAAAAATATTTTATCTTTAAATCTTGTACTTTATAAAAAAGTATGTTCAAATACTTATTTATTTGTTCTTTCATCTATGTATTCTGTTTTTGATCTCTTTTTGTTATTCCCTACATGCATCTCTTATATTTCATTGATTGGTCTGAAGTCTCTGTATTGCTCTTTTGTTAAATGTCCAGCTCTCACATATGTAAATAAAAACTTGTAAAACACATCAATTAAAAACCATTTTCAAACAGGCATATTTCCTTTTAATATTGTTTCTACGAAAGGCATTCCAAGATTAATTCTATGATCATCTGGATTCATTATGTTTGTCAAAAAACATTATTCTTTATTTTTTTTTCCTATTTCAATTTTATTTTACTTTTTATATTTTTAAGCATCTTTTCTCCTGCATTTTTCTCCTAAGCCTCATAGTCACATTGCTTATAAGGAAATCTGAAAGATTTTGCCATTTATTTTAACCATTATCATTTTTTTCCAGCAGTTCAATATAGGGCAAGAATTTGACTAATTTTATATCTGGTCAAGGTGCGGTAGTTATAGGTGTGGTCGTCATTCATTTATTCAAATAAAAATTTGACTGCCAAATTATCTTCTATCGTTTTTTGTGTGACCTTTTTAAAATTGGTTTCAGAATTTTCCTAATTTATATCTTGGGAAAATAGATACAATTTTTAAATGCTTAAAAATGACTACCATTTTTGAAATTGTTTCCAAAACTTAACAATTTTTCTTGATAGACTTTTCCGCCATTTATATTTTTTTTTTTTTTCATTTTATTGGTATAATATTAGACTTTTTTTTTACAACTTTAAATATATTTTCTTAATTATATTTTTTTAGCTTTACTATCACTTAAATGTTTTTTTAAAAAGATTTTACCGTATATAACTAATATATATATATATAAGCCAATAAACATCACATGACCACCATATTTTATATTATTTCAGATGATGTTGTATTAATCTCATCTGGGAAATCTAATTTTTGGGAAAGACTTAAGTCAGGTAATGTCTTACTTATTCTAATTGTGTTAATGTGTGTGTGTGTGCATATTTGATTTCCTTTTAAATTCACATCAGATTTCATTACTCTCATATCTAATGTAAAAATTACAAAATACATATAAAGAATGCAAATGATTATTTTATAGATATAATAAACATCTCCATACTTCCCCATTCTTTTTAAATTCACTTAAATAAAGATATAATAAAAGACAAATGACCCCCAAGATGCATTTCGTGCTGAACCAGCACTCATCAGTTGGCCCAGGTCACAATCTCTCATATACATCTTTATTATATGCAAAGTATTTATCTAGAGTAAATTGTAACATTTTCATTTACCCTTGTCAGACTTCCTCCACTCACAACTTTGACGCCATCCATTTCAGATAAATACAATTGTATTTATCTGAAATGGATGGCATCAAAGTTGTGAGTGGAGGAAGTTTGACAAGGGTAAATGAAAATTTAACAAATGATTATTACCTAAGCGAGATCATTTACTTGTGATGCAATATGGTTTCTCCCTTATCAAAGTCAGGAATCTCTCAGTCACAATACCCATAGAAACCTGTTAGCCACTTTGCCATCTCTTTCCATTCCCCATCCTAAGGTTTTTCCATATTTTTTTCTCTATCCAGCTCCATCCCATTTCCACAACATTATCTTTGTCCACTCTGGTTCTTTATATCTAGCTCCCCCTTATATTTTTAAAAATCCAGCATAAAGACCAATAATCCATTTTCTGTATAATCACTTTGTTTATATTTATTCTCCCACAACTTTATTATTTGAACCCTTTCTGCTTGTAAGCATTTACATTCAATTAGCAGATGTCTAATATTTTCCATGCCTTTCTTACATAACTTACAGACTAAATCACCCACATTTCTCCATTTATGTGTATATTCTTTTGTTGCTAACGATCTTGTTTGAGTCTTAATTAGTAAACTATTTCCTTTCTATTATCGTAAATTAACTCACACCTAATATTCTGTTTACTTCTATATATATTTAAACTCGTTTTACTCTCCATACTAGTTTTCCATCTCTCCAACTCCGTATTTTTTATTAATGCATCTATTCTTCTATCCCATTCTCTACCCTTATAACACTCAACAATCCTTCTAACACAATCATCTCACCTTTTGTACTCTGACATAAAGTTTATCCAAATCTTCTGCATGCCATACTATCTTTCTTACCCATCATTTTGCCTGTCCTTTACTCATAACCCAATTAAATACTATTTTGGCTATTCTCTTACTATCCACAAATTGCAATCTACCGAGCATTTTCATTTTGCTTTTTGCATCTCTCATACAAAATATGAGCAAACCATTTCTCCTTGAATTGCCTCCTTTGCTGTCCATATCTCTGCATCTAATGCATGTCTTCTTACTGCCCTTTATACTTTTTCTAAATAATCTAACATTCCTTTACTAACACATGTGATGTATTGTGGCTTTTCCTTAAACAAAGTCAAGAATATCTCAGCAATTATGCCCAGATAAACCTGTTAGCCACTTTATTTTTCATCCCCCACTCTAAATTTTCCCATATTCTGCCCCATCCCATTTCCACAACATAATCTTTGTCGACTCTATAACCTTTATCTCTAAATCCCCTTTATCTTTTCCTAAACCCAGCATAAAAACCAATAATTCACTTTCTGTATAATCACTCTTTTCATATTTATTTTTCCACAACTTCATTATATGTATCCTTTCTGTTTTCAAACATTTACATTCAATTAACAAATGCCTAATATTTTCTATTCCTTCCTTACATAATTTACAAAATAAATCACTCATACAGTAGTGTCATCCAGTGAAAGCCATAGTAATCAATGGATACAAGAAAGTTTGTGCATAAAATCAGTGAGGATCTTTGGATCTAAGAGCACTGCACCTAGATCTTAGGATCTAATACAATCTCCAGCAACCATCTTTGATCTTTTTGGTTAACTATAAGAATATGAATCCAAAATGAAAACAGAATGTTTTCAGTCTAAACTCATTCATTTGCTGTTTTCATTTTGGACTCGTAGTTTTATAGCTAACTAAAAAGATAAAAAGTGACTGCTGGGGGATTGTGTTATATCCTAAGATATAGATGCAGTGATCTCAGATCCAAGGTTCTCGTTGATAAAAGCCACACGCTAAAAACTACCCTGGGATATTGGATGAGTAGACCTTAGATAAGGATTTTATGCACAAATCTTCTTGCATCTCTTTATTACTATGGCATGCACTGGGTGGCATTACTGTATGAAAATTATTTTAACATCTTGTCATGTTTAGAATTTTTTTTACATGTCATTCCACTTTAATTATCAAAGATAAAAGAATCACTTACTATGGCAAGGATGCAAAATGTAAAATTGAACATCTTAAATACAGTTAGTCACATTGTATAAAGATAGAAAAGGGACCAATGCCATTGTCTAGCTTTATTTAATGTGACTATGATTATAGGTATTGAAATATTTATTGGTGATCTCTAGCCATGTGTGACAAATGTGACACACACACACATGTATATATAATTTATATGGAAGAAAATTACCTTTCATGCATGTACTATGAACAGTGAGCATTCTCAATCAACACATATTTTAACAATATGTGTGGCCACCCATATTCAGAGCTTGCTTGTAAATAAACAATCATTGACAATGCCGGAAATGGAGTGTGGTTTTGTTAAACAGCCAGATTTTTAAATCAGTTTATTTACTGGTAAAGGTTTACATTAGCATAAATTTTTGTCTATCATTGTGGTTTTATATAGATAATTTGGTTGAAAGCAAACTAATTTTCGCATCTGTTCTATGAATAGTCAGCCTTCTCCATCAGAAAATGTTTTTTTTTTAAAAAAAATCAGTGACTGCTAAAGAATTTGTTGCTGGAGAATGCTGACTATATGAGATAGTTTTCTTACATCTAAATTACATATTTAAATACATTTAATATTTGCATTTATTTAAACTAATGTGGTTTACTCTCTCAGGACATTAAAAATGAGATACTGTCTCTTCACTAGGACTTATTATTCAAACCATTACTAGTAATAAGCTCATTTAAAGATCACACTCCATTTCCAGCACTGTTAATGAATGTTGTTTTATTGCCTGTATTTTAAAATATTAATGGGGAGTGCTTAAATTCATAGTACATGTGTGAACGATAGTTTCCTTCTATCTAAATTACACATATAAAACACTAATTATTGAATATTTATATATATAAGCTTTAGTCGACATAGATTATTGGGATAATCGAAAGAACTCCTAAGTGGATAAAATTTTTTAATTATTTAGTTACTGTATTTACAAATATTCAGTTATATAATTACATATATTGCTTTAAAAATACAGACATCGAATCATAATATTATTATCTATCTACATATATATATATTGTACTGGGTTCACTCCATAGCAGATCCCATTTACTCTACTTGCTGGGTTTAAACCCTATTTATAATAAATGTATAATCTTATATATAAATATTACATGAATGAATGGGCCATTCGAGCAGAGTGGAGAATACTATTGATGGCAGGGCCATCAACAATACCTATGATCAGACCAAGCTATGCAACGCATAACACGATAACATTTCCAGATCGTGGCCCACCTCGACTGCTATATTCAAACCCCTACTATCCAAACACTTTATTTGTTTCGGAGTAAACCCCAGGTTCCAGCTAGTTCAGAACTAACATGTTTGGCCAGTAGGCCCATAATCCAGTGCTCGAAAAATCCCTTAACTAGCTCAGCTAATCAATAACAAATTATTGTTTTAATTAGTGGCAAAAGAATTGCCTGACAAAATTAAGATTAAGTTTAAAAGACAATTTATTTTAATTAACATTTATTATACTAATTTTAAATACTTTTATAAATCTTATTTAACTAATATAACACTGGTATAATGATCATGCACATATTAATTCACACACTATAATATCATATAACAAAGCATTAAATAATATTTGAAATTTAAAACACACATATTAATAGCTCATCCATGTATGCTATAGAGTTCATAGTACTTGACTCTGGGAAGCTTCAACTAATGCAATGGCTATTTTACAAATGAGAATAAGAAAATGTTATTACCTAGGATTTTAGAATGTGGACTTCTTCTTGCTGTGAACTTTATTTTAATAGATTTTGTTTTCTTCCTGGTTACTGCTTTAAGTGAGAATATTTCCATCCGGCCGGATATTAAGTTTCTTGAGGAGGTTTAATGCTTATTCATTGGTACTATTCTTGGAGACAGTTAAATATTGATGGCGATTCTTCAAGTTGTTATGCAGGCATTTTTCTATTCTGGGCAGATTGCTGTTTCACTGGACTCGGGCTGGAGAAAGTCATATGTTTCCAAGAGTTTTAACACTGCATTATCCGTTGATCTATTGACTGATTTAATCTCAACTGCACAATCTAAACTGTTTTCTAAATGCAACTGACCTGATTGTCCGATGAAAAAATTGATTATTTATACATAAGACGTGTTGTCATTTTGATATCCTCCAGCTATATCTGTTGTCGAAGTTCCTTCCTTGTTTTTAATTGCATTCCTTTGATAAGCCTTTAATTAGGTGTTTTTATTTAGTAGCCACCGCAAACTTACTTTTGTTGTTTTTTGTTTAATTTAATTAGCCATCGCTGAATGTTTTTAATTTTTTAACTTTCATTTATTTCATTTTAACAAGCACATATTTATGCTATATTTACAATTGCACATATATATTTTACTAACAAGCTCACAGTAATTCGTGATTTACGCACATATATAATTTAAGATCAATTTACTATTTAGTTTTTAAGATGACTTTTTTTTCTTTAACTTAAATAAAAAGAGATTTATATTTTTAAACTTTAAGTTTTTTTATTTCAACTGATAATAATAAAAAAAACTCTAACTTCTTTTATAAAACTTTTAACTTGACACTTCTAAAGCAAACCCCCCTCCCCCTCCTAATTAATTAATTGTAACTTCTACTTCAAAAAACTCTTTGACTTTTAATTTTATGTTTTTTGAAAACAAACTGCAATAAAAAAAACTCTTAAACTTTTACATACTATTTTTCTTTAATAGTTTTTAGACAAAATTAAATATATGTATGAATACGATCTTGGTACAATATATATTAAACAAGTACTTTTGATTATGTTATAATCATTATTAGCTGAAGTAAGATGAAAAAAACCAACATTGTTTTTCCAGGAACAGTTGTAACGGTCAGATTCGTATGCTTCACTAACATAGTGCAGAATTTGTACCACCACACAGAAAAACAGCACCATAGGTTGTGGAGCTACAGAAGTACTGAGTTCGAACATGGTTTATCAGTTCCACAATACACTCTACAAAACAACGCATCTGATGCTACATTAGCAAACATTTCTTTAGGCACGGGGATCAGGAATATGTGAGAGACTCATAGACTTTATTTTCGAGTTAGCTATATATAATATTAATGTTAGACATTTATATTTTAAATAATCAAGAAGATAGTACATTGAGTGGGTGTCAAATAAATAAATATATGACGGCAGACGTATGGTTTGTAATTGTTTAATTAGAATATTTTATACTAAAATCATTTAATTAAAACATTTGATTATGTTATACTTTCAATAGCGGTATTATTCTAATACTGTTTTATATTTACAAAGACATACAATTATTTGGCTGATGTAATCTAGCTACCTGAATTTTTGAGCAAGGATTTCAAGATCATGCCTTCGGGGATTTAATATCTTTGCAATACACGAGTCTAAATTAGGAATGATAATAGCAGCTGTGGACATATATTTTATTTAATTAAATAAGATATTTATAAATGATTTATTATGGGCAGACATTTATTTGAGAGTGAATTTATGTCATATAATGTAGAGACAGAGTCAGATATGGAATAATAAAATTAATAATAAGAAACACGTGGTACGTTTAGAACTGCGATGCGAAGCCAATGGATGAGTTTAAAACAACAGGATGGTGTTTTTCATAGGCCCAAAAGTAGTATGTCACAAGCATAATCACATGCAAAGGGTTTGTGCTGCACTTACTCCCTGACTGCATGATGGGTGCCAAGCTCTACAAGAACATTCATTATGTCCACTTGTGTGGGATGACTAGAATTCAGTAAATACTGTAAGATCCAGGATATCCAAGGATCATGATAGATTATCGCATAAACTGTAACACATGTATAACTAACATAACATACTGTTAGGATTTAATATAAATTATGACTCAGCCCTACATTACCAACATTTAATAACGAACGTATTTTGCTCTCAAAGAAATGTACTTAATGGATTTATTATTTAAAATTAAAAACAAGTGTAAAAGCAATAGGTAAGTTGGGCAGGTATTAATAACTAATATGACCGCCACTTTCTACGTAGTAGACTCCTGCATTTACAATAAATGAAGCACCGAATGTGCGTCGATTAATATGAGAATAACAAAATAATTTAATAGAAGCAAATATTAATTATGTGATTTGCAGGACACGCATTCGCTGTTTTAGGCAATCATGTATACCTGGGTCTCATTTTACGTGATAGATAGGTTCCTCAGAAAATGCACACAAAAGAAATCACACAAAAAAATAGACGTAACTTACCTTGAAAAAGGGGGATACGGACTGTGATTTTTCAAAAATCACATAAAAGCAAAGCACCAACATAAAATTACTTTAAAATTCACGCAAAAAAAAAAATAAGGAAATAAAATATGACTAATAAAAAATTTCAAATTTGAAAAAAATTGATACAAGACAAACTTTTTTTAACTATAATATTTAATTTTATTCAAAACAATATATTTTTATACATAATTTACAGTACAGTAATTTACATTTTTTATACACATTTTAATTATTATTGCTATTTGCCAATAAACAGGTTCATTTGCAAACTGGTAAAAAATCAGATTCTTCACAAGAGGAAATACAACTAGCGCCAACTTCACTCTCATGTTGTGTTAATGGTTTTCTGTTGACAACATAATTAGTAATTAATCTCTGAGATGATGATTTTATTAATTGTTTATGAAGCTCGTGATATCCAGACATACTGTACAACCATTTAGATCTCGTTGGAATTTAAGAGCACGTTCGTGATTAGTGTCATTAATAAGAAAATAATTTGCCAACTGATTAGAAAGTTGAAGATCTTCTCAAATCATTTTTGCAGTGAAAGGAACAGGTTCCACTTCTGTTTCATTATATTTTTCTACACTGCTGGGAAAAATTTAATTAAAACTAACAACTAAAAATTAAATTCTTATTTTTGACTTTAATTTTTTAATTTTCAATTCTGTTTAAAAATCAAATTTTGTTTCACATCACATTAATTTCAAGTCACCTTAAGTAATTTTTAAATTGTTAATTACAATTAAAAATCAGATTTTAATTTTTAATTGTCAAATTTAATTGTGCCCACTGCTATTACTCACCTTTTAAAAATAAACTTGCGGACACTAAATGATTAATAATTGATTACGTTCTTTTTAAAAAGCAAAAACAGAATGTCATTTAAAATGCAAAATTAAAACACACGTTTGAACAAATTTACATTATAATCTTGTAAAATTTAATGTGTGTACATAAAATGTGGAAATCATGATTTTAATTTCATTGTTGCATAAAATCTTACTATTATAAAGCACTGAAAATATTAAAATTATTAAGTTGAAAGTCGAATTCCAATAATGTGCTATTACTTTAAATATGATGTAAGTGCGCGAAATTTATTATTTAAAGTAATAGCGCATTATTGGAGTTCGACTTCCGATCTAATACAGTGTTAATGCATAAAAGAAAACCGCATACAAAAATATTAAGAAGAAACATGAATCGCGTTAAATAAATCCGTGTAAAACAAGACCCAGGTGTATTTGTATTTTAAAGAATTATGGAGATTTCTGAGCTGACCAGACAACATGAGTATATATAAAGAAATATATTAGTAGGTCACTATACAAGATGGCAACCGTTTAGATTAAGATTTATATTTAAAATTTGGCGAGGTCCGGTCAGAAATCTTATGGGCATGCTATCATTAGATAATAATAACGAATGTAAAATTAGAAATACGTACCCAAGAAATAGACAGTTAGGTAAGCTAGATTATTAAAAGAATTTACATAATAGATTAATAATGAAATTAATAATTTTACAATTTATATATATAGAGAGAGCTATAGCTTGAATAAAATTTAGAGTACTCTAGATGGCCTTGGGTACAGGTATCTGTTTTATAAGAAGCTTTCAGATTTCATGGTCAGTAGCAAATTGTTCATGAGTTTAAACAGTAGCAGTTCTCTCCAGCACTTAGGTTATTAATTCATTTCAATTGCAGCAGCTTTCCGATTGTTTGGGCAGCAGATCCTCTTGGTTTAATTGGTGAAGGGCACATGTGGAGGTTCGGGCATATGATCGACCATCTTCAGGGGGAGAATAGTCTGGCAGCTTTCTATTTAACCATCTTGTAGTGGATAAATTAATTTTAAGATTTGAATTTTCTCAACCGAACAAGAGCACAGCCAAGGTCTAACTAAAAAGTTCTTAGAAATCTAAAATGTCATCTTTTTAAATTTTATTCTATTTTATTTTTAGCTCCATTCATTTTCCCTGATGAGAATCAATGCATTTTATAAGTTTAATTAATTCAGAAAGCTGCATTCCTATTGTTTAGGTTTATTTTACCTTTTAACATTTTCGTAATTAAAGCTTTTAGGGAATTTTTCTAATTAATCTATTATCTCTCACCGACCATTACTTGCAAAATTTCAAGTACAAAGGGAATATAATTAATTTTACTTTTCTTTAATTTACAATCTAATTTTCAAAATTATTTAAAATACAATTTTTAAAACAGCAATAAACTAACAAACGTCTATAATTTAAAATAAATAGTTAAAGTTATATAACATTATATAACTAAAAGATAAATTTAAATTATATCAAATATTTTTATT
Organism: Epiperipatus broadwayi; assembly: GCA_028023455.1. Lineage (NCBI taxonomy): Eukaryota > Metazoa > Onychophora > Udeonychophora > Euonychophora > Peripatidae > Epiperipatus > Epiperipatus broadwayi. The sequence goes on along the minus strand of JAQFVV010006260.1, from coordinate 6,237,832 downwards.
TATTGCTTTAAATTTGTTATCGAAGTGTGTGTGCGTTTATGGTGAATTTTACAGATATTTATACATTTTTAATATTACTACACACACAATTTGATACCAAAAAGTTTAAATTTGGGTAGGATAAGGTGGTGGGTGAGACAATAGAAAAAGGTGAAACTTAAGATTCGAATCTTACTGTTTCACAGTATATATCAAAATTAGCAGCTTGTCTATTTATAATACAATATTTAAATTGTTTTACAAAAAGTGTCTAATTTTTCTCTTTTTATAATGCCCTTTACATTCGATATTCGTTATGATCTGGGTTAAAGGTAAATCTAAAATTGCAAGATTTTTCATAATCAAGGAAAACTGAGACAGTATTGGACTAATTATTTTTAGAATTTTTTTTTTACACAATTGTAAAATAGATGTTCTTTTAGTCTTTTTTCCAAAGTACATCTTGATTCTCCAATGTAGGGCTTTTTGCATCAACATACAATGTTATACAATATTACTTTTTTGCATGTAGAATTATTAATCAATCAGTTTAAATTTGGAGGGACATACAATGAAACATTGTATTTATAAGTAAATACTTTTTTTAATAAATTTGGATTAAACAATTTTAAAATGGTATTATTTTTTTGTTATTTTTACTTGTTAATTTTGTAAGGTTTATTATTAAGCTTATTCCATATGTATAGAATTTGTTTTCTATTATATTCTACATTTATAAGTTCTTGAATAAATAGTTCAATATTTTGCATTTTACCATTTTTATGTCATAATTTTTTATTAATATGTAAAAAAGATTTACAACTGCCATTTTATCTATCATTGGTACCTTATTTAAAATACATTGGTATTTTGCCTCAAGGTATGCTGGGTTTGGGCAGATGTATAATTACATCATCTTTTGAATTTTTTGATAAAATTAAAAATGTCAAATTAGATAATAATGATACTATGAATGTCACTGAGGTATATGGATCCATAGATTGTCCAGATTCAAGGATGGCTCATGGGTCTCCCTATGGTCGCACAAATTTGCAACTTTACACTATCTAAATACAAAGAAGCTGTGTTAAGTTTTGATAATTTTAGAAATATTAAAATGTATGCCAGGTATATTGGTGCTGATTTTATTTGTGATCCTGGAGATATTACTAAAGCACTTTTACACAAATTAAACAATTTAAATTGGATTATTGATGAAGAATAAAATAGATAAAATTTGTAGATTTACAAATATCTAGAGAAAGTGATTGTTTAAACTATAAATTACTTGTCAAACCTATTCAAGAAAAAGGTTATATTCATTTTAAATTACATGTACCAATGATACATAAATTGGCTAACTTTAAATTTTTTTACATCATAATGAAATGACACAATTTTTAAGTCGGATTGCTTTGTTCTTTCCAACTTTTTAATTAGTTGTTTACATAAAAACATTACTTAAGAAATATATTATTTAATTTTTTGCTTTTTAATTATAAATAAAACATAATTTCAATTTAAATAAAGTAATTAAAAGCAATTAGGTACTATTAAAACTAAATACCCAAATGCATGAAGATAAACTTGAAAGCTCACAACAAAATCTAGATGCATAAAAAAAAGTGATGTATTACATCATGTGACAGCCATAGCCAATAAAAATAGAGCAAAGCTTACTTTATTCCCCAAATGAAATGAAACCATTGTTAACACAAAAACTAAATGAGGACTTCCCTTTCATGCAGATTAATCTATTGGATAAAGACATCCAACAGCATTAAACAAACATTAAATCTATGTGTTATACAAATACATTGTATTTACACAGAGCTATGCAGAAGAATTTCATTTAAACTTTACTTACAACTGGAAAGAATAAAACAATTTTATCCCACACCAATTGCTTTTTCTCCAGTTGCCACAAAAGGAAAAGTCTCTAGGTAAAATGTAATATCAAACTACAACTCAACAATCTTATAACAATAGCTGAATAAACCAGCTTATAAAGTGCCAAGTGGACATCCCAATTTTTTTTTATTAAGTACAATTATTTTGTTTTTAAGTTTGAGAATTTGAGATGAACAATCCATTATTCATTTCAATAAAAAAAAAGATTTTTTTTTCTGAGCAAAATAATGTGTAAATTTGTTTTGAAAAAAAAAAGAACTAGAAGTTAAAAAACAACAAGTAGGATTTGATATAAGATCAGTTTTCTTTTGATGAGATTGGAATACTACTTCATTCAAATCCCAGGATTTCACTATGCCTTGGAAATAAGAAGGAACACTGTAAATGATACTTTGAACAACTCTGGCTGAAATGAAGAAATAAGCCTATTTAAATGATGGCTACAAATTATAAGATTATTATCACCCTAAACAGACTTCATATTTGTCAGAAAAGAAGTAAATGACACATTTTGTTTCTGGTTTAGTCATATTAATCAATATATGCAAGAAATTTTGTGCACAAGATCCTTATTTAGTGCTTACTCATCCATATCATCAGACTAGTATCTAGCTTGTGGAATTCTTACATCAATTGATTTGTCACTGTTCATATCGGTTTTTTAAAAAAAATTATCGTAAACTTTTTTTATCAAAAAATTTATCATAAATTTTTTTTAGCAAAAAATGAGAAAAAAATGTATAGATTGTAATCTCTGTTTGGTATAAAAATCCAAGATGAAAGCCCCATATCTGCAATAGTAGTACACAAAATGCTGATTGGACTGTTCACTTCTCGATGGAGTTATCAATAGTATAATGATTCTATTGTCAAAAGAATAATAAAATCATGCAATTATGGTTGAATCATTCAGTCATGCAGAAAGATTAAATATTCTGAAGTAGAAATGATTTATTTTATCAGGTTAATCTAATCTTGTTTTCCTTGCTGATCTTTCATGGAAAACCTGTGTTCCCAGTGAAAAGATGGCTGGTTCTCTCTCCATGATGCCTGTAGCACCTTCTCTAATAGTATCAATGTTATGTAGATACATGGTTTTAGCTATTTTCCACAAACATTTTAAGGCATTAGTACAAGTGATTCCCAACTGCTGGTATGCAAATCGGTAGCAGTACATGAATGCCAAGTTACCGGTATGCGACAACCAAATCTCAGATCCATAAGTAAGAATTAATACAATGCATTTATTAAAAACCTTCCTTTTCAAACACACAGACATTTTTTTTTCTATTAAAAACCACTTCATCCAGCTTATCCACTTCATCCTTTATCTATATTAGTAATCAGATCAAGATGTTTATAATTGTTAATTTTTTTAATTTATGATTATCAGTCTTTATGTTTTCCTTCTGAGAAAATCCACTGAACATTACTTTAAACTTTTTAGCATTTATTTTTAGAAATTAACCTACTCATTGTTAATCTTCTTACTGTCATCATATAATCCAATCATTATTATTGACTTTTGATAATATGACATTATCCTAGATCTATAACTTGATAATCCAAAGCTTTAATCACAAAAGCTTTTAGAATTAAATGTCTTTTATAATCACTAAGTCCGAAGCGTAATGGTAACTCATATTCAATGGACAATAGACATGATCCAGGTTGTCCATTGGGTTGGTTTTAATCCAACGTTCACTGTATAAGAATTGTAATAATGATTTTGCATTCATCAGATAAAAGACTAAATAATTCCATAGCATCTAATACCTTCATTATCTGTATTAATTATCAACCATAGCATTCTTTCAATCATATCATTTAGACATTTGGTATATAGCTTTGCCAAGAATTTTTCTATTTCTTTGCCTGCTTTTAAAATATCAATAAGAATTCTATCATTTTCTGGAGCTTTTATCTTCTTCATAGATTTAATTTCATGTCTCACTTCTTCCCTAAAAACACTTGACAATTCTTAAGGTATGATTAAATTCGATCTTTCTACAGCCCAGTTTTTGTGTATCAAAAATTTTTGAATGCCAATTTCAGAAAATTGGGGCTGTTTTTCAAGACTACCAGAAAAATTTCAGTGATTGACACCTTTGTTTTACAGATGTAATAACACATAAACCAACAATACATTACATAATCCCAGCGTACACATTATTATTCATTAACAAACTATACTGCTCTCTCTACTCTTATGCTATCTAGTATAAGCTTTAGTAATCTAGAGATGAAAGAAAATAAGCTTGGATTGAAAAAAATAGTTTTTCAATTTGGCTAGAAGCTCGATACTATAACAACAAAAAAAGTATAATGTGGCTACTAGGGGAATGGTGCTTTAAATCCAAAAAATTCATTTCTATGATTCAAAAAAGTCCCAAAAATTCATTGATGAAAATCTATAATTAAAAACTAATCAGGATATATATATAGGACAATTCTGGATAAGGATTTATTTGAGAATTACTATCTGGCATCTATTGATTATTAAAGCTTACACTAGATGGCACAAAAGTAGCAAAAATAAAAGTGTTTGCTAAACATCACAATAAGCTTGTAGGACTAATTGCAGACATTTCCAGAAAAAGCCTTTATATTTTTTTTCAATCAGTTCTACATTTAACTTCACTTTAATTACACTGATAGCAATCGTTCTCCCGATAATTAAAAAATTAATTCAGCCAACAATTATTTTTCACAAACATTCCTGATTAAAAATAATCACACAAAAAAGTTAAGCTTTTTATATTTTCTGGTTCATAAATCACTACGCAAACTTTGTCAAAAAGAGATGAGAAACTACTTGGTTTAGTAGATTGGTGACTTTTTCTGTTTTCAACTCTGTAGGTTAGAGGGTGACAAAGTTCTTCAGCCTTCTCATTACCAGAAGTTTTAAAAATCTATATGGTCATTTTTCCCTAACTGCATTCATATATTCCATCATAGGGTTTCTCATGCTGGTCTTTCTGTCCATTATTCTCTCCAGTAACAATTAACAATGTACACCATTCTGAATTATTCAACAAGTGAGCAACCATATTGTTTCTTCATTGAGGACGATTTTCAAAATGCTTTTACTTTTTCCAATCAAATTCAACATTTCTCAATATTTCCTTATATTTTATTCTGACTAGCCATGGTATCTTCCTCACATGATATCTAACTAAATCTCAAAAGCTCATAGTATTTTCAGATCCAAGCAATATCCATATATCTGACAAATATGAAGTCATTCCAGATATTGATTGCTCTTAATAAAGGTTTTTTGAGGAATATAATTTTGGATATATTTATTAAAAAATCATTTTAAAATGGCTTCACTGTTAAAAAAATAATCACAAATAAAAGCTATGTATTTCTTATCTCCACTGACTTCTCTTTTTAAATCTCATATATTAAATTATTTGCACGATATATTTCTGAAATTTAAAATTTTGGATTATAATATAAATTTTTATATATTCAATCGGTGGACAGTTCATTCTGTAAAAAATGTGTACTCAACCAACTCTTAATTTAAAATTTATTTAGATTTTAAAGTGCTATAAAGTTAAACAACCATTAGCAAAAAATGTTACTATAATTTGAGCTTTTAAATGTGATGTGATGTACTGTAGCTTCTTCTTAAACGAAATCAAGAATCTCTCAGCAATTACACCAAGAAAAACTTGTTAGCTACTTAATTTTCCATTCCCCACTCTAAATTTTCCCATATTCTGCTCCATTCCATTTCCAGAACATAATCTTTCTCAACTCTACAGCCTTTATATCTAAATCCCCCTTATTTTTTTCCAAACCCAGCATAAAAATCAATAATCTACTTTCTGTATAATCACTTTTTTCATATTTATTTTTCCATAACTTTATTATATGTGCCCTTTCTGTTTTCAAGCATTTACATTCAATTAACAAATGTGTAATGTTTTCTCTTTATTCCTTACATAATTTACAAACTAAATCACCCATATTTTTCCATTTACATGTATATTCTCTTGTTGCTAAAGATCCTGTTTGAGCCTTAAACAATAAACTACTTTCCTTACTATTATCATAAATTAACTCACACCTAATATTCTGTTTATTTCTATATATATTTAAACTCTTTTTATTCTCCATACTAGTTCTCCATCTCTCTAACTCCCTATTCTTTATTAGTAAATATATTCTTTTGTCCCATTCCTTACCACTATAACACTCAACAATCCTCTTAACACAATCATCCCATCTTTTATATAAATATACAGATATAAATTCTTTATCCAAATCTTTTGCATACCATATTACCTTTCTCACCCATCTTGTTACCTGCCCTTTATTCATAACCCAATTAAATACTATTTTAGCTATTCTTTTATTATCCATAAACTGCAATCTACCCAACATTTTCATTTTACTTTTTGCATCTCTCATATGAAAACTTGACCATCCCATTTCTCCTTGAATTGCCTCCCTTGCTTTCCATACTTCTGAATCCAATGCATGTCTTCCTATTTCCCTTTGAACTTTTTCTAAGTAATTTAATACCCCATTACTAACATATAATGCATCATATGTTAAAAGATAACATTCATACAGTAGTGCCACCAAGTGCAAACCTTAGTAATCAATGTTAATGGATGCTAGAAGGTTTGTGCATAAAATCCCTATCTAGTGATTACTCAGATCCCACTAGTTTCTAGCTTGCGGATTTCGTCAGGAACTTCACTCAGATCTCAAAATCTAATGCAATCCTTCAGCAGCCACCTTTTATCTATTTAATTAATTATAAAGCTATGAGCCCAAGATAAAAACAGAATAACACTTTCAATCCAAGCTAATTCACTTGGCTGGAGTAGTGCCATCTTGTGCTAACAAGAGCAATCAATGGATGCTAGAAGGCATGTGCATAAAATCCCTATCTAGTGCCTACTCATCCAATATCCCCAAACTAGTTTCTGGCATTAGATCTTAAGATCTAGGTGCAGTGTTCTCAAATCCAAGACTCCTCACTGATAAAAGCCACAAACTAGAAACTAGTCTGGGGATATTGGATGAGTAGGCACCAGGTAGGGACTTTATGCACAAACTTTCTTGCATCCATTGATTACTAAGGCTTGCATTTGGTGGGACTACTATATGGAAAGTTTGATAATGTTATTAATAAACTATGTAAGTGTATGAAATAGTAATCATGTAATGTTTTGATGATTTTTTAAATAAGACTTCATAATTTAATTCTAACTGCACTTATAATGTAATATTTGCAATTGTGGTGTAATATTAATTGATATAGAATAACAATCACTCAACACTGGTTTAAAAGCAATTAAAATGTAAATACATACTACCGAATTTGATTATATTCTGTAGTATTATTCAAAAAAATTTATTAGAAAATATGCTTAATATTATACTAGACAACATACTTTTTATTATATAAAAAATAATTTATGTTTATTATGTACCTTTCTTTGCTAAGTTCATCCCATTATTAAAACCAATCTTTAAGCCACGCACCATTTTTATATTTCAAAAATTTAATTTTTTAAATTGGAAATAAAACTAATAAAAAAACAATAGATGCAATAAATGAAAACAGATAAAGGAATATAACAGTAATAATGTATAACTGATATATTTTATGATTTTGAAATATTAACTGTTTTTTTCTTTTTTCAGATTCTGATGTGCCATTGTGCTATTTTTTTAACATTTGTCCCATTTAATCATGGGTAATTCAGAAGGCTCCCTGTCACGGAAAGGCAGCAAACATGGGAATGATGATATTGATAGAAGAAGTAGTGGATCACACAAGGGAACACCAAAGAAAAAAGGAATTATGAAAGAATCTCTTTCTCGAACTAACATATACGAACATGAAAGATCACCCAATGCTAAACAAAATTCCCCTATCCACAGCCAACAACATGAACAATCAGTAGTCTTTGGAAATAGTAAAGAGTCTTCTCCGTATAAAACAGAAACCAGCAATAAAACAAATAAAAATAAAACTCGTAATGAAGAAAAGACAAATTTAGTGAAATCTACTGATATGAAAAAATCTAATGATTCCGAGGAAGAAAAAGAACTGCATGAAAGATCTCGGTCCCCAAGATCACCTGAGCGATCTCAGACACCAAAATCATATGAAAGATCTGAATCTCCTCGATCTCCTATGAGAAATGTTGATCAATCTGATCAAGACAGCGTGTCACTCTCTGAGTCTGATGATGATGAAGATACTAAACTTCGAAAACACAATAATCACCTTCCTAGTTTTATTAAACCCGAAAACAAAGTTTTACCTACTGTGGTTCCAGTAAAGCCATTACATCAAACAGAGTTTGGAGCTATTTTACAACAAGGTGGAAGCATCACAAGAAAGAAGCACCAAGAACAGAAAGAGGCTGAACTCAAGAGGTTAGAAATGCTTTATGAGCAAACAAGATTACAAGATTATGCAATGCGAGAACAATATTGGTCAATGCCTAATATACCTCCAGCTGATTATGACATTCCGCCACCAGATTACGATGACATTTCTGATTATGAAAAAGATATTAAAAAATCAAAAAAGAAGTCTAAATCAAATCAAAAGGACAGAAGTAGAAATTCTTTTTACTCATCACCAGTCAGAGACCAAAGTGAAGGTCAGTATGCATGGGACTCTGAAACAGAATGGTACATAGAATCAAAATCAGAAAAAAAGAAGAAAAAGGAAAAAGAAAACAAAGGCAAGAAAGGTATATCATTAATACACAGAACTGAATCTGTCAATGAAAGTTTGTCTCCTAAAAAAGATAAAAAGAAGAAATCATCTAAGAGGTCTATTAGTCTTGGACCAGGAGAATCATCACTGAGGGACAAATGGAAAAATGCTGATTGGCTGAGGGTCAAAAAGAAAGAAAGTAAAGGCTTTGATGAAAATATTGCAAGTAAAAAAAAAAATCCCATTCGAAAAAGCAATGATGTGGATACTGATGAATGGAGAAACCCAAATAATCCATACACAACAGATGTTCATCACTACAATGATGAAAAACAAACTGCCTATTATGAAAAATCCTTTTCCAAACAATCAGAAAGGGGGCGCCACAATAATGAATATTATAAAAGTGAAAATCAAAAAAATGTAAAAAGTAGAAGCAAAAGAATGCCTGAATCGGAAACTGTTGAAAGTAATATAGAAAAAGATAATGATCACCATTGGAGACAAAAGGAAGAACAAAACAATCCTAGCCATAAGAATCAAACAGAAAGTGATTCAGACAATTACCAGAAGAAAAGTGCAAGTGGTTTTTCTGAAAGAATATTCCTCACTCGTTACTCTCCGCAAAAAGTTGATGCTGCTACTTCCACTACTCTTGATGATATAAAACATCCACCACCTCGTAAAAAGGGGAGGAAAAAAAATGTGATGCAAGATGAAAATTTGGACTGGTCAAACAGTCATCACAAAAGGCAATCACCAACGAAACATAACAAAGAAGAAATTTATGAAAAAAAAATGTCCTCAGATGAGGAGATTTTGCAAAAGCAGAGGTTCCATCAAAGTTCTGGTGATGTCAGATATTCCCCTGAATATAAATCCAAAGATTTTAAATTATCAAGATCGAGTCATGACCTCTACCGAGAGGAAGACAACAGTATCATGACAGAGGTTAAACATTCCTTTGAAAATGTTATTTCAGAAATGAATTATGGAAGCAATGAGAAAAAGCAAGAGGTTATGTTTGGATCAACACAAACTGCCCAGACAGGCCCTAAGAAAACAGAAAAAATTTCTTCTGCTGTAAAAAATTTAAAAGAACGAAATGAACATTTGCAAGAAGAAAAAATCAAAGAAATTAGAGCACGTTCACCTTCTCCCATTGAAATGCATCTTAGACCAACAGTGCCAAAACGAGAATTCAAAATGCCACCCAATTTTTCACCCAATCAGACTTGGAAAAATTTCACAGCACAGACATCTGACAATGAAGGACAACAAAACTGTAGTAATGAAGATATTCGAGAGAATAAAATAGAAAAAATTGTGAATCCTTCAGTGCCAGCTAGACATTCTAAAGCTATTGTTCCAAGAATTGAAAAAGAAACTTCATCATCAAGTGATGGTGACATTGATCTTTATCAGGGTTTTGATAAACAATACTCATCAAAAAACCAAAACTGGACACCCGATCAAGATTTATTAGATGATAATGAACCAGAAGTAAAATATCAGAAACCTAGTCCAGCTGCACCCTCACCGCAAGCTCATCTTTCCATGCCATCATCAATGTTTCCTTCTAAGCAAAATTATTCAAGATCTCCCATATCAAGAGTTTCTCCCCGCCAAGAAGATAGTAGCGATTCTAGTTCCAAACGGAACAGCATCAGTAGAATTAAAGAGTCTGTTAAGCATGTTGTAGGATTAAAAAACAAAACCACACCTACCCACCATTTAGATGCTAATTGGTCATTAGTTAAAAGTAACTCCTCTGAAGATGAGCGAGACTACAGAGAATTCTCCAGAAATAGTGAACAAAGAGAAAAATATATGTTTGGAGAACCAACTGAGAATAAAAGTAGAAATGTGTCTTCATTTAGTTCTAATAATGGTCATATTGTTTATCTTCCAGGTTATCAGAGACCAGCTTCTGTTGATCTGTTCGAAAAGAAAACCCATAGAGTAGCTCGTGCATATTCATTTCAGAGTCCAGAAAGACTGGAAGCAAAACAACGTTTTGTTGACCATGTTAGTAGACAAGCAGAAGAAAGAGAACATCAAAGAGAAGTAGAAAAGGCTCGCATTCAAAAAGTAGAAGAAGAATTTAGAAGACAGAGAGAAAAACAACAGTTAAGAGAAAAATTTCCACTTAGTCGAAGTGATGCAGATGTTCATCAATTATCCCATGATGAAGCCAAGAGAAATTACTACAATTGGAACGATACAAAATATTACAAAGAAATGAATACCAATATTAGTGAAAATAGAAAAAAAAAAACATACGGAAAAAATAATGAAAACAAATCGGAAATCACCTCATCAAAATATTATCGGCATGACAATTTTAAAAATAATGATGAAGAAGAAAGAAGACAATGGAAGTCAGTGGATAACCTTGGTTATACTTCACCATTGCAGAATATATCTCCTGATAACCGTGTCCAAAGTCTTTGGAGAGAACGAATGAGAGTTAAGTCCCCTAGTCCAGAAAGAGGTCTCAAACGATCCCAAAGTCAAAGAATTTCTCAAGAAAATGACCATCAAGATTCAAGAAAATGGACTCAGGGTTCTGAAAGATTTCTCCAGCGGTCTCATAGCCAGCGATTAGCTGAGCCAAGAGAAACATTATTCGGAGATAATTATTCTAACAACAGATATCCTAGTAATCACTCTAAAGCAACCAACAGTTATTTGGGGCAAACTCATCAGAGTAATAACCCATCTTACTTTTACAATAAAGGAAATAAAGTATACAGAGCACAAAGTGAGATAGCAATAAACAGAGATTATCAAAAAGAAAAATGGTTTGAAGATGCTCGAGGAAGAGACAAACAAAGAAATAGAGCTTCTTATACAAATGATCAACAATATCGGTATGTAAACTAGTAATTATATTAATTAATTCATAAAACCCTTTTAAAAAATTGTACAAGTTTAGTATGGATCTCTTTTTGATTCTATATTAATTAATCAAATGACAATTAAGATTTTCTTTTGTTTTTTCTATATGCTAAGAGATTTCAGAGTGTATAAATTTCAAACTTTTACATTTAGATAATACAGGAAGTCAAAATAATTTAACAATGTTTACTAATAATATTAATCAAATATTACAACAGATTCATGGGTTCAGTATAACATAGTTTAACAATGTTAGTTACTTGTTTGAAACCTTTTCTCTATGTAACATTAGATGGACTTGAAAAATAACCAATGGTTCCAATAAGTGCTTTTCAGTTTGTTTAATTATTTAATTTTAGGCTGCAACCAATCACTTAATTATGTAATTTGATATCAGAATGAAGCCAAGATTATGTAGGTTGTTGCCAATTGGGTAACCATGGTGGCACTAGTTACCCAGTTGGTGATGATAATAATTCTGGTTATTGTCAATCTCTATTGATAAGATTACTTGTGACAGAGGTAGTTTATCAATTGGCAACATCAACATAAGTTATCAGAAACAGCTTTGGTAATGTAATGAATCCGTGCTTTGATTTATATCCATGGATGTCCGTGTCAAATTGGATTCAAAGAATTCACTATTTGATTTGTTGCTTAAAATTTTAGTGAAATAATAAGATCACCGATTGATTAGTCAATGTTTTTTGCAATATGTTTTATAACTGATTGTAAATAATATTGTTCAATAATTATTGCATTCATATATATAAAACAAAGTTAATCAATATGATTTTCAGTTATGTCACCCTGGTCGTCACATTTTAAAACAAAGCAGTATATATAAATTTAGTTTCATTAATCAATCATTACCAAATTATAGACTAAAAAAACATAATGATAAATTATAAAAATAAAAGTTCAGAGACCAAAAATAGGGTGCTAATATAGTGCGCACTAAGCAAAGGAAAAAGAAATGAATAAAACATAAAACGTTTGTTTTTTATTGAATTCACAACTCCAAGAGTATATTAAATAAAATCAAGAAAATAATACATTTTGTGATAACAAGTTTATTTAACAAATAATTTTGTAAGCATCTATTTTTGTATTTACAATGTCTTCATTTATTGTCAAATTTGCAGCAAGTGTATTTTAAATACCTTTTGTTTTATTAAATTCACATTTTTATTACAGAATATCTTAATTTTCATTTTATGTAGTATATACTTTAATCAATAAATTAAAAAATAAATATTGACACTTGTTATGAATTTTCATTTCAGCATAGATTTTTTTTGTCCAAATGATATTCTTTCGCTAAATAAAATGTTATTTTCTTAATTTTATTTAATACCCTCTTGTAACTGTAATTTCAAGGTTAAAGGTAGATACCTCTTTTTTTGTTTGATTGGTATCTCTTTCGCTCTATGGTAAATGCTTTTGAGCTGCATTAAGTGGGTAGATCATATACTATATTAGTATCAAAAATTGACTGTAATTCATTTATGGATACATTTGGGCAGGTTTATCAGTGATGGGAAACAGAATTTGATGTATCATGGTTGAGCTGGCATTCCACAAAGTGATGCAAATCTAATAAAGATCATTAATCATACCATGCCTTTTTCAGCAATAGTCGAGATATTTTTAAATCTTTTAGCTTGTTTTAGTTAGAAACTACTATTCCACATTTTGTTATTATTCCTTTATTATCAGCCATTTGTAAATGACTATAACTATTCTAACTCCTAAGCAGAAAAAAGATATAAAAAAAAAAAAAGAATAAAAGTCCAGAAAGCAAAAAAATTTAGTCAAAATGTCTAGAATTATTTCTTTAAAGCTTTCTCACTAGAAGTATACTATTCTTAATTAATATTGTAAAGACACTTAATTTTTACTAGTAATTAATATCATATAAATAATTAATCAAAAAATTAAATATGGTAAAGATTTTAAAATAATTGCTTACTTAATAAACGTTGACTTCAACAAGAAACAATAAGAGTTAATGAATAGTTATAAAATTCTGTTCTTGCAAATCAAAAAATGAAAGGGCTAAAAATGTCCAGCAAAACCAACTCACACAGAGATCATATGATGTTTAGTGGTTCAAAACCAGCTCATGTGGTAGGCTCTATCATTTTAATTAAATCTTTATTTTAGTCGCACTGAGTAATTGTTTACATCAAACAACTTTTCATTAACATCAGCAAACTGTTTCTGGAAAAATCACCATCAAGATTTGTTTATTCTTAACATTTCTTTTTTTATGCTTGGCATGTAAACAATGTGGCCATACTTCACATATCATGAGGCAAATTTTATATCTCAATTATTCCAGATCACACGTTTTCTGTAATTCTTTTAAAATTTCTGGCAACTTCAAGCTCATTCATTATTATTAGTATCAATATTTGAGATATAAAATCGATTTTGGACGTTAGCTGAATGACATTTTCTTGTGATATGATATGACTACTCCTTTATCGAAGTCAAGAATCTCTCAACCACCATACCCAAGAAAAACCTGTTATCCACCTTATCTCCCCTTTCTACTCCCCATCCTAAGTTTTTTCCATATTCTTCTCTATGCTCTATCCTATTTCCACATCATTTTTGTCCATTCCATGGCTTTTGTATCTTTATCCCCTTATCTTTTTCCAACCCCAGCATAAAGACCCAAAACCTCCTTTCTGTATAATCACTTGGTATACATTTATTCTTCCATAATTTTACTATTTGTACACTTTCTACTTGTAAGCATTTACATTCCATTAGCAAAGGTCTAATATTTTCCATGCCTTCCTTATATAACATGTAGATTAAATTCCCCACATTTCTTCATTTATGTTTATATTTTTTGTTGCTAATGAACCTGTTCAAGTCTTAAACAGTAAACTACTTTTCTTGCTATTATCATAAATTAACTCACATCCAATATTGTTTACTTCTATATATATATAAACTCTTTTTACTCTCCATACTAGTTCTCCAACTCCCTATTTTTTATTAATGTATCTATTCTTCTACCCTATTCTTTGCCACTATAACACTCAACAACCCTCATAACACAATCATTCCATCCTTGTACAAGTATAGTGACATAAAGTCTTTAACCAAATCTTCTCTACCATACTACCTTCTCATCCATCTTGCTGCCTGCCCTTTACTTTGTAATCCAATTAATTACTATTTTGGCTATTCTCTTACTATCCATAAATTAGCAATCTACTGAACATTTTGTGATGTGATGTATTTTGGCTTCTCCTTAAATGAAGTCGAGAATATCTCAGCAATTATGCCCAGATAAACTTGATAGCCACTTTATTTTCCATTCCCAACTCTAAGTCTTCCCATATTCTGCCCCATCCCATTTCCACAACATAATCTGTCAACTCTATGGCTTTTATATCTAAATCCCCCTTATCTTTTCGTAAACCCAGCATAAAAACCAATTTTATACCATAACGTGTTACTGATACCATCTACTGAATTTTATGTAAACCAAAAATATAATTTCTTGAACATTTTTTTTTCTATTCGATAATAAAATTATGAAATTTGTTCTAACAAAAATTTTTGCTTTCTATATTATTATTTACAATTTAATATCTAACATACAGACTATATATATACTTGTACAAACAATGTGAATATATAGGGTATTTTGAGTCGACTTTCACACGATCAACTCTCCACACTATCTCATACCACTGATACCCTTGACCACATATATGTTATATATATATGGTCAAGTGTATCAGTAGGGTATTTTGAGCTCAGACTTTCACACGACCCTCAACTCTCCACATTATCTCAAACCATTGATACACTTGACCGCATATGTGCCTAAAATATAAATAATCAGCAATATACGTATTTCGTACTAATCCAGCACTCATCAATTGGTCTAGATTATCATCTCTACACATACACAATATGATTTTTTTTTCATTTTATGAAAAAAATTTACCTGATAATAATAGTAATGGATTTGTTTTGGATATAAAAATTTATTTTATGTGTTTATGAAAAAGCTATCTACAAAAGTCAACTAAAAAATACCAAAAATGAAAATGCTAAAACTAATGTAAATATACATCTACAATACATATTTTAAAAAAATTATTGGCATTCTTGATACATTTAGGACTATTTCTGGGGTAATTAGTAAACATTAATCTGAATTAGGTTCTAATAGCAAGTATAATGCAATAGATACAAGATCTTTAAGTAATAGCCAAATAGTCATTAAAGATCTTATAAAGAGGTTGAAATCTTTGGAGAGGCAAAATAGGTGTTCCTGAAAATCCTAATGAAAATTTATCAAAGTACTATATAAAGTATCAAGTTCTTCAGATGCAAGAGATATTCTACGTGATATGGATGCAAGATATCGTATTTATTTGAGATGTGATAGAAAGCTATCACTAGATTTAAATCTTACAGATCAACTAAACAATTTTATATAAATCTACAAATTTATATTGTTACTAATGGTGATCAATCTAGAATTTGTATTAAGAATATACACTGCCTTAAGAAAGGGTCTCTTAGGGCTACCATGTCCAGAAAGCTAAATCGGTAATATAGCTTATGTTAAAAATGGTTTAGTATATGTCAAAAAAGATAATCATCAGTTAATAAAACATAAAAGATTTCTTAGTCTATAAGAGAGATTCAGAATGTAAATTAAATTACAAACATTTTTATGATTAATATCAGAATTTGATGAAAACATGTTGGAAAATGGTGCTTTAAAATAATAACTGCACTGAGTAGGTTATTATATTTGTAGAATCTTGGGTATCATTGACTGAAACTAAAATATATAAGATAAATAGTTCTTTATCTTTTGTATTTTGATATATTGTGTAATTAATTAAAGTTATTGTTATTATTAGTAATATTATTAACAATTGTAGTAGTAATAATACTAGTAGAAATCGCAATCAAGTTGGTGATCAAATAAATAGGATTTAGATAATCTAAATAGGATTTATCCAGAATATAGGTGATCAGGTTTTTCAGGTTGCTCAAAGACATATTTATTTTTATGATGAAGCACAACCATCTCATTGCAGGTTACCTTTTCCTCTCAACAATAACCTTTTCAAGCATTATGAACATTTTTTTTAGTCAACTAAACTGCCAAATTAAAATGACAAAACTAAGACAATTTCAACCTAGGGGCTTCAATAAGTCTAAGTATTGACTATCAATCCATTTTCTTGCTAGCCTTTGTATTCCTGCAAGTCTCTACCATCACAGTTCAAAAAAATTACTATTTTTCTTATCATTCTTTTTCACTGCCCATTTTTCACATCCATAGAGTCATAGAAAATAATTTAAATAATTCCGATTTTATTTTTATAGCTTAATATTAATCTGTGATGAATTTTTCGATTCAGCTGATGTCATCATAATTGTTACTTCTTTATATTTAGTCTTAATACCATTTTTTCCTTCTCACTAACATTGAATTTAAGTATTAAGAATTTCTCTTAGGTCAAAATTTAATTTTAAAACATTGTTAATGGCAAAACTTGTTTGTGCTCAAATAATGGCATTACTAAATTCCATTCTCAATCTCATGCAGAGTTCACTTTATTTAATTAAAGAAGGGATAATAGTGCAATCTTCGACAATTCTTGGGTGTGTTAGGGTGTGCCAAGAATCTTAGTATCATTGTCTGCAGTCACTGCTCATAAATAATAACACTAATACCCTCTATATACTTGCTAAAATATTTCTTTTTCTTTGATGATTATTATCAGTTATGTACCCACGTGTTCAACAGGAAATTCTTTTTCTCTCACCATTGTTATATCATCTAGTATAAGTTTTAATAATCAATTGATGTCCGATGGTAATGCTTAATAATCCTAATCCTCATAAGATTATACCAGATGGCTTTGGATTAGCATTTTTTAACTGGGGTCACATAATGCGGTTTTACATTCATGTATGTATATTTTTTAAATGTTTTCTTTAAAATAATAATAATTTGCAAATTAAAGCAAGCTGTTAATGCAAACACTATTATACCATAATAAATTTGAAAACATAAACAAATAATAATGAAAGTAAAAACTTAAGGCATCCAGATCAAAGGTCAATATACTTTAGTCCTCAGGTTACATCCGGTCCTCAGGATTTGGTCCACGATATGCCACGCTAGGTGGAAAGAAAACGTTAGGATTACGAATTGAAATAAAACATTATTTTTCAATCTTAAGATCCACAAATGAAGCAAAAACTTATTCAACGATTTTGAAACTTGCAACCAGAAAGTGAAACTAAAAATACTCTGTACACCAGCATAAAGAGAGTTTATTTTTGTGTAGAAAAGTATAAAAAAAAATCATCTTAGTTTTCCATAACTGATATTTTTAAGCATTAAAAATAGACTAAAGTTGAATGAATGGAACATTTAATAAAAAAGATAATGGTTAGATTATTTTTTTCGCAAAATTTTAAAAACTGTATATGCAAACAGGAGAAAATATCAAAATTAAGTGGAGAGAGTTTAATTATTTTGTAATTTCATAAAAATATTTTTAAAAATTAAGTTTTCATACAATTTTATAAATCTTTAAATAATTTGATCGTAGCGCCTCTAGTGATTAAATTGAGCCGCGAAGACTTTTAAATTTGGTTATCCGGCTCATCAATAAAAAAAAATTTGCCGACTCCTGGTTTAGACTATCATTAATCTGATTATCCCCACTTTCAGCTTTTATGAATT
The DNA here is from genome assembly GCA_028023455.1 of Epiperipatus broadwayi. Classification (NCBI taxonomy): domain Eukaryota; kingdom Metazoa; phylum Onychophora; class Udeonychophora; order Euonychophora; family Peripatidae; genus Epiperipatus; species Epiperipatus broadwayi. The sequence continues at coordinate 6,219,590 of JAQFVV010006260.1, read as the reverse complement.
TTACGGATTTCAACAATAAACCGTTCTCTCCTAAAAATCCAAGCTCTGTTGAAAATTTAAATAAATATTAAATTTTCTTTAGGAAGTATTAATACATTGTACTGACTTACACCTGCATTTATATGTAATATATGCGGGATTCGAACTCAGACTTTCACACGACCCACAACTCTCAGCGCCATCTTATATTGCTGACCCATCTGACCACCCGCGTATTGAAAAGGTAAATAATCACCAACATTAAGTATTTCGTGCTAAACCAGCACTCATCAGTTGGTCCAAATTACCATCTCCACACATATATACAATCAGTTCCCAGCTTTATATTAATAATGGTAGCCAATCTTCATACTTTAATGGACAGGCTTCAAACTACTCCAACCCACAACTCTTCAGCCTTCCAATGGAAGAAAATTATAATATAACAATAAATCAAACAAAAATTTTTAATTTTGTTGGAGAACAGAAGTTTTCAAATTGAAAGTGTTAGTTGTATCAACATAGAGAATGCATAATGAATTGAGCTAGCCCTTTGTGCTCAACATCAGATAGCTATGAAAACTTGGAAGGTCACTCCAAGAACAATTAAAAAAACATATATTGATATAGTATGTGTAGTAATGATTTCTTAAGTACAAAAATAAAATTGCTGACAATATTTTAGTTTATCTCAAATTCTCCAACTTAATAAACTTTTCTTAGTAGTATTTTCAACTGCTTTTCAGAATACATACTCCTATTATTCCTATATTTGTAATTAAACTTTTTAATTAAATTTAGAAGTAAATGAGTGAATTTCATTTCTTAAATATCTTTTTTCTATCTGCTAATTCTAAATGAAGCGAATTATTAAAAAAAAAAAAGGTGACGTTTTAGAAATAATTTTAAGCACCAAAAAAGGGTAAAATATTGCTGTGTCTGAGAACACCAAATAAATAATTCGCAAAGACAGAATTGAGATAGTAAGCTAATAGTTTAATCTAAATAACATATGATAGTATTTACAGGTGTACATAGACTATTTAAGATACATAAAAATAATAAAAGGTCATGACCTGCACACAATAAATCCTAGTCCTGTTTTTTTTTATTTACAGAGGCAGGAGTCTCTGAACTACATAAATATCAGAACCCATATACCAGGTTCTGGGAGTTTATATACCCATCAAGACTTTTGGAGTCTTGTACAAACCTTATCAAATATGGCGTTTTTTACATACCTTACCATAGATGGCTTTTTTTTTTACATATACGTTTTATATATATATATATTTCATTGTATATAGCATATTTTACAGTTAACTGACCTTAAGGCCAGTTATACAACTATGATCTAACAACATTGCTACACACTTATAGTTACACATACCTTGAATTATTGTACATAATCATTATATACAATCATTTCACACAATCATTATACATAATAATTGTACAAAGTTATCATTTATTGTTGCACACACATATATATTTTTTGCTTGACCTTAAACACTGCAATAGTATTAAAAAAAATTTATAAATCAAAAGAGTATTATTCCCTTTTCTTGTGCTAATTGTAATTTATAATGTATTGTTTCCTGGATAAAATATGCTATCGTCAAAGTCGAAAGCATGCTCAACAAATTTTAACAATAATAAAAACAGCATTATCATTATATGGTTAAATGTTCAAAATGTTTAAAATATATAAATAGTACCGCATGATCACTATCTCTTATACTAGCACATAATTGTTATTAAATTGTGCTAATACTAATTGTTGCTAGGCAACAATGTTTCAAGAAGATTCTGAAGGCAGGTCCTGAAATATCAACTATAATCTCCAATTATTAATGTAAATTGGATGTGGATTTGAATAGTCTTTAAGAAATATTATCTTAATGTGCACAATGAAAAAGTCATATAACATTAATCATGTAATGCCAGAAATCTATATGATTGTAATTTACTTTGATTATTTTTATCTTCACTCCATTCTTTTAATGGTTGCCCCAGTTGTAATTTTTTAGCTGATATTTCCTTTGGAGTAGGCAGACATTGCGATTCCATTTCTCAGGCTTAGCTTGACCATGATCAAACTTTTCTTCTTATAAAGATCAAATGTTAATTAGAAATAAAATATTCTGGATAAAAAATTGGCCCATAGTCAAAAAACCATCACAATAAAATAAACAGAAAATACTTAAATGAATATGCTCAGGTTTTTCTAAATCTTTAATGAAGTTGAATGTGATAAAGCTGCTCTGACAAATTCTGCATGATATGGTCACAATTTTTAGAATCATGATGAATAAAATTATATGTAATTTATATCAGTAGCCTATGACAATTAACGTATATATAATTTTGACTTTGATCAACAAGCCAAGTGTAGCATACAAATATTTCAGCATCCTTCTATTTATTAGATTGCTCGGCCAATCAAAATAGCCATTGCCATCAACTGCTAATCTATATACATCCGAGACCATGATACTGAAATGTTTATTAACAGCATTTAGCTCATTCGTCAAAATCAAAAATTCCACATACAACCATGATACTAACTTAATACATCGCTCTGGTTTAACCTGTAATATAGGCCTTTTCAAGTACAAATAATAAAAACAATATCTACACATTATCTAAATACATTTACAAAAATACTCATCATTCCAATCTACTCATTTTCTAAATAAATGACCACACTTTCAAAAAATACATTTACAAAATCTCTATTTACCTACTTTTTATGTTAAATAAAGTTTCATACGTGTCATTTGTAAAATGAATAGATATGGATTATGGGTATTTTTTATAAATGTCTTGAGATACAGTTTGCTGATGTAAAATATGTAAATATGAATTATGGAACTTGGAAAGGTTTATAAATCAAACTATGATCAAGTATTAAGTGTTAATAGTTTGTGCTCATATTGTTAAATGGGTTTTATTTAATTACAAATTTAATATTATGTAGGAATGAATTGTATATATATAAATTTTAATAATTTATTTCATTCTTTCTGTAGAGCTAATGATCGTCCATATGACAATACAAGATACGGAGGTGAATCTCAACATTACAGTTCTTCAAAAGATGAATTTGGAAGATACTCAAATGGTAAAGAGTTCCGAAGAGTAATGTCAACGAGTGCTTCAGATTTACTGTCCAATAATTCCAGGTAAGTAACAAGCAACAGAAATAATGTGTAGACAGTATTTTTAAAATACCAAAAGAAATCTCCAACTAACTAATCAATATTGAACCATTACAAAACCTGATTCGCTTCTTTCAGCATGAGTCACTTTCCAACAGGTAATATTGCCATCAGATGAAAGAAAAACAATGTACCCAGACATGGGGGGAAATACTGGAACAGTTTGATACTTCAGAAAATAAGAGTGCAAAGTTTTGCAAAAAGCCCCCACCCAACTATGCTAAAAACCTGAGATTCCAGATTCCACAAAGACATCTTCTCAAGCCACAATTTTCAATGAAGTTTTGGGATCACCAGAACAATTTGGAAAAACTTTGGATTGTGACATCTTAAAAACAATTCTCATCCAGAAATATTTTCTAAGCAAAATAAATACTTTTTGAATCCAAAAAGAATTTTTATTTTCTATATTATTATTGGCTGGGGGGGGGGGTGGCCAGTTCTATTTATGATAAGAATATTAATAATTTATTGACAACAAACATATATAAAGACCTTGGTGGGCTTTGAAATAACTACAAAAAACTCAATGTAAGAAAATTTCTCAAGTCAACTATTTTTTGTGTATTAGATTCTATCCAGATTTGGATAACTTGGTCAGTCAGTTATCAATCTCTTCATCATTCTCCAACTCTCAACCTTTATTTTTTGTTATTCAAACAGCAAAACATCTCTCTCTCTCTCTCTTACCATTCTGTGTAACATCTAATTTATCATATTTGTTTTATATTACTTACTAATGCAACTATGAGTGCTTTGAAGTATATTTTCTTGTATTAAATGTTCTTTGCTTAGTCTTTCAAATGCATCAAAATTCTTGATAACAGTCTATTTCTTTCAGTTTCTATTTGTCTCGTACTGCTAAATATTCTTTTTAGTCAAAGTAAAAAAAAATGGAGATCTTCTTTGACTTGGATTTACTACTTCATTCAGAACATAGATCAAGTTCTTATTGTAATTATAAAAGTCAGTTTAAACTAAAACTACATTAAAAAGTTTTGGTTAACTCAGTGGTCAGAAGTTGGGACTCATTGCTCAGGACTTCATAAGAAGTTTGAACACTGGACATGGCAGAGCTTAGCTGTGATCCATGGCCTTTGAGCTCCTGGTTTTGCCACCCAACCACTGCAGAGGACATTAATATATTTAAAAGTAGAAATTTGAGTTGCAAATAAAAATAACGAAAGCAGTAGGGGAATGATTTTGTTTTACATAAATTTGAAAATATAATCGGAATAAGTTAATGTTAGAATGCATTTTTAAGATGGCCACCCTATAGTGCAAGTATTAAACATGGCACCTTGTGGGATTAATTTTGATGTATTGAACTCCTAATTCTAAAAATAAAAAGTAACATTATATAATCAAAAAATATTTTTTATTGATATTCGTAAAAAAAAAAATTCAAATTCACGGGTTAAACCTTAAAAAAATATTCTTCTGCCTTCAGATGTTTCACACCTGAGGTCTATTCCAGAGTGAGCCCCTAATTGATTTTAACTTTCATTTTACATTGTTTAAAGACTTGCAGTTTTGTTCTTTACAGAAATTATTTTCATCATGAAATTAATAAAAAAAGAAAACAACAACAAGATCATAAATGATTGATTCAAATTTGAAAAATGATTTACTTAATTCCAAACATTAAAGGTCTGATGAAGATAAAATAAACTTGGAAATTTTGTGAAAGTAAGCAACTAGGGTTTATTATTATATTATGAAGAAAAAAAGTTGAATATTATTAATCTATGACATACTGCATTTTACATAAAAAAATGGTCACAACAATTATACGGGTTCATAGGCGAAGAAAATTATCCCATGAATTGTAAAATATTAACCATCGCTGATATAGGGATTACATTAAAAATAATTGTGATATGTCCATGGATTAATATTTACTCATTTTAATATATTGATATTAAGTGAATATGATTTAATATATATAGTGATAGTGAGTGTTATTTTATCAGTGACCCTTTCCAGAATTTGACCACTTAAGGCCACACATGGTTATGCATTAAATTTCAAAATTTTGGTTTTTGGAATGTCATCAGTTTTTATTTAATTGTATTTCTTCTAGAAAATAGCTTTGAACATGAACTGTGTCACAAGTAAATAATAAATAATAAAAATATGGGTACTTTGTGCATTATCTGATCTACCAAGCTTGGCAGCCATTTATTTCATTATACAGTTTCAAGGGCATATAATACATATTTAAAACAAAATGGCTAACAAAAAATGGTCATATCTAATATTTACAGTTTTTTTAACAACTAATATATATTGTATTAGGAAAAATAAAATTGAAAAAAATATAAACAAATATTTGTAGGACTCTTTGAAACAGTGTAACTAAAAAAAATGGCTCCCAAGAGGTCGGTAGACCGAATGATGTACAAGCACCACAAACATATTATGGACACCATGTCTCAGAATATTTAAAAATAAAAATTGCAACATAATCACCTGATAATATGAGACAAGTTTTGACATGTTATTGCATTTTTCAGTATTATTAAACATTTCATTATATTATAATTTGCGAGTATCCAATGCATAATGCTAACCGGTGAAATATACAAAGAACTAGCCCAACCCATATAGCAATATAAACCAATCAAGTTTAATTACAATGCCACTCGTTTACAATTGCTCCCATCCTCCAGAAAGTTTTTTTGAGGTGCTCTAAATGGTAATATTATATAATTGCAATATCTTTAATTTTAACAACAATTTTAAAAAAATCAGATCTATATGAGTTCAATAATCATTACATAAATGAAAGACAATAAAATTATAGCAAATTTTTATGACCTGTTCATCTTCTTACTGAAGGTCCATTCATTCTGAAAGTTAGCTAAAAAGATGGGAAAATGCAATGGTGAAGATTATAAACATTTTTATTATCATAAAGTGTTAACTTCATAGTTGATATTTACAAATATAATATTACTACAAATATGCTTTTCTATGAAGAGTAGTGAGAGAAGTAGCAGTATGAATAACTTATTTTGATTAAATAGAAATAATAATGGCAAAATTCTAGGGTAAAAAAGTCCATATAGGGTAGAAGTAATAATAGAACATTAATAATAAGAATAATTAAGATCAACAATAATATCACATGACTTTCATATGCTTCCAAGAACAATTATTTTCACCCTACTCTAGAGCCATCTATCGTAAGCTTGAGTAATCAGTGGATATCACTGAGTATAGTGCTATAAAACCCCATCTTTATAATCATCGGTTATGGCTTTTGCCTTTAGCAATAAAGACTAGGATTCAAAGCCAGAACTACTGTACTTACACATTTGTCTGCCACCTTTTACTCCTTCATACTGAAGTGGATACTTCATGGGGTTTCATACTGAATCAGGCACGAAGCAGAAACAGATACATGGACGAACTGTTTAAAGACGTAAAAAGATTGAAAAGATTATTTCTATATTCAAACTTAATATAAATTTATAAGCTCAAACCTTATGTATATATTGTAACCAGTTGGGTTACATGGCACACAGCAACATAGTTGTGTGTGTGCACATATATATATATAAAGTTGAAAGGAAAAGTAGAAATAAACACACATAAATTTTTGTAGATATTTTCTACATTTCACTTGGAATAAAAATAATAAATAAAGGGTTAAATAACTCTGAATTAAAGCAGAATTTTATTATGAAATAAATATTTTTTTTAAAAAGATCTGAATAAATATTAATATTGTATTATAAGTATTCTGATTTTGAATTTTTTAAAAAAACAAGCATGATTTATTTTTGAAATCTTTTTATTACTGCTTCTTTACATTTCTATTATCTATTTTGAAATCTTTTTAATTAATTAAACTGATAAAATTTCCAAAATGTACTTTTTAATTAAAAGAGCTTTTGGCGGGATTAAAATTGGTTTTAATTCAAGACAGATTGTAAACAGTTACTGTGTTTTTATTATCTCAAGAGTAAAAAGCATTAGACAGATTGAAAAAGTCTGCAATGGGTTTTTATGATTTTATAAAAGGGTTGATAAAAAAAATATCAGTTCAGTCTGGTTTTCAATTTTGAAGAGTCTGATTTTAATATTTTGAGAAGCAGTGGCCAGCTCACCAGCAAAGTTTGGATAGCAGTTTTTGAAAAGTTCAGTCTGGATTGTAGTTTTTGTAAGAGCTGGCCAGAACAGTCTGTTTTTAGTTGGCTAATAACTAGCTACAAAGTTGGTTATAATATTTTGTTGCAGCTTGTTGAAGTTTGCAATTTGGTTTTAGCTGGCCAGAGAAATGGCTGGCAGATTTATACAGAGCTCCCATGAGATGTAGCTGAAGTCAGGGCAGGATATCCAGCAGCAGTCTATTGATTCACTGATGGAGTTTGAATTCACATAAAGAAAAATGACCCACTTCTATGTGCCGAAATTCATAGCTACAAATGTGTTCTGAGAAATCAGTTTGCTGGCCTGAAGCTCATCAAGCTCTAGACAGAAAGGAGAATACAAACTATACCTGAATTCCTCATAATGACAATAAGCCTGGATTATATTTTGATGATGGACCAAAAACTAAGCTTACCAAGAAAAAGCTTGACGAATTGGTATATGTATGCTGCTGTTCATCTAGAAAAAAGCACAGATAAATGTATATACAATTGTGAGTAGCATTATATATAACATGAACTAAATTTTAAATAAGTTTTTATTAAATAATTCATTCAAAAATGACATTCTAAAAAAGTGAAATATATAATATAGAACAGTATTCTCTTAAATTGTTTAATTAAACCCTATATATTTTAAAAAAGAGTAACACAAATAAATAACTCTGCTTGGATTAAAAAAAATCTAAGAGTCAGAATTAATATTTAAAAGATATTTTAAAATGTTTTAGTGACTATGGTGACCGTAGCTATATACAGAAATAATTATTTTGTTTTAAAAGAAAACAGATTCAAAAATCTTTTAGGAAAAAAAAAAAGACATTTTAAATTTAAAATCCCATTGGATAATTAATTAATCACAAAAAGTGACCTGTCAAAAATTGTCTATACTTTTTAAAAAAAAAAAGAAAAAGAGAAAGCTGTAATAAAGTTTAGTAGCTGATTCAAATTATATTTTATATATTACACATGCATAGGTGAATTTTATATACTCTTAATATTAATCAAGAAATTAATTATGAAAAATATATTATTGTAACAAATTAAAATAGGTAAACATCAGTACGTATATATCGTCTATTGATCCACACCACGCGATGGCAGTTTCTATGCTAAAGCACAAATATGCTGTTTACAAGGCTGCTCATAGATCTTACGGCCTGTAAACTGTTCAAACACTAAGATGTTGAAGTGCACCCTTACCCCAACATCTCTAGCATGTTGAACATTATTAGCGATGAGTATGCGACACCTTCTATAGACATTACTCTTGACTATTGAACAGCATATGATATGAAGGTTTCTGTAGTTGTAATGACGAAAAGTATATTAGAACGGATTTTTTTTCTTCTTAAATGTATTGTAATTGATGTGAGTTAGTAAAAATTGTAACAAATTGTCAAACGCCCCTACTTTCATTGTCAGGGGTCAGAATTCACTAAATGAGAAGTGTAAATCATGATTCGTCAAAGTTTACAATCAAGTCGTGCACTTTCCGAGACTTTTTCAAGATCAAAGCAGTTCAATGGCAGATGACTGTTCAGCATTGTAGTTTTGAGATTTACCTGCTACAGAAGCAGATGTGGTGGCCTTCCTTCAACCCCCCCAAAAAATATTTTACCGACCCATAAAAACTGTTTGTGGTGGTTTAATGAAATAAAGGTGTTGTCAAACATCTGAAATGGAATGCCAATCATGTCAATGTCAACAAAGGTGTTCCATTCACTCATGGAATGGGCTTTGAGGGATGCCAAATCACTTTTTTGCAAGCGGTACAGCTAATTGATTCTTGAAGCCAGGATCAGCTTACAGTGAAGCGTATTAGAGCTGAGTTGGAAAGGGGCCAAAACACTGTAAGGAATATGACGACAAAGCCTTGTTGTTTCTCAATAAAAAATAAAAAGTTTCTTCAAAAACAATAAAAAATACTTGGAACAAAAAAAAAAGTTTCTCTTTTTAAAATAAAAAAAAGACTGGATAAAAAGAAATTTTTGTTTTTTTAAAAAAAGACAGAATATTTTTTAAAAAAACCCCAAAACCCTCCATCATTTTATTTTTAAGAAATATACATCAAACCAGTTACAAAAAAAAAAAAAAAGCAACAACAACCAAAAAAATAAAATCAAGCAAATCCAAAAATTAAAAACATAAATCAACAAAATTTAAAAACAGCCCAGTAACGTTATATCTATTTGTTTTTCACTAGCAACAGCGCCATAGAGCGGTATGGATAATTAGACGATGTATTACCGTAAAATTTTAATAATTTATATTATTTTTTATACAAATTAAAAGTTTAATCATGTATTTATTATTTTATAGAACGGTTGTAATATAAGTCAAATTGTACTGCATATTTATGTGTGTATATATATGTCAATGCTTGTCAAGTAGGACATATATGTAAAATTTAATCATTTTTTGTCATTATTGAATATCAATTGAACTATATTAATTGTATATTATAATTTGTGTATCTGTGCACATATATATGTAAACCACCATGTAATAACTGAAATTATGTATTAAACACATATGTAAATCACAATGTGATAATTTGTTATTATTGTATATTAATCAAAATTAGAAGGCTTAATTGATATGCATAGCCTTATTCTAGACCTTAATATCATTTTTTATTGTTAATAAACTTTTGTTTAATTATGAAAATTATTTCAGTAGTTCTAAATATTTTTAGAATATCTATTTCCATCATCTCTTGGTCACATACAATAATAGTGCTTGTGTTCTTCTGAGCTAGATTTGTGTATAATGATTGATATATAAATGGTAATGTATTTAATGCTTTTGGACATCAAAGATGATCAATCATCATCCTGGTTGGCACAAAAGACAATACTCTTTAAAACATGTGCACTACATTTTATTTTGGTCTTATTAGTAGTTTAATTTATAGTTGGCTAGTACAAATGGCCAGATTATTGATAATGATCAACATGTTTTAATGTCCCAGCATTATTTTTTTGATTGTTAATTATTATGTATTCTGATGAATGAGCACTTAGTGTGTGCCTTCAAATTATGTTTAAATAATTGCCCAAGCTGACAAAAGCTCAATAGTTAGCCTGGCCTAAGAAGACCCATTTCCAATCCAGTCACCAGATGGACTGTTGATTTCTTTTGATTGATCATTCATAACCATGAATGGTTATTTTGAATAGTTCTCATACTTACTTTTATTATAATGTTGATTGATGTTTAGTTAATCATAGTTGCTTTGAGGAGTAGCTGGCTGATCTCACAGAGATCTTTTGATCTCATGTCTTATGATATACAATTTTACTTATTTTATTTTTAGATTACTTTAATATCATTATCATTCCTTTAATATCACTCTTACTTTATAATGTTATATATCATAAAACATATGAGTTCAAAAAATATCTGTGAGATCAGCCAGCTACTCGTCAGAGCAACTATGATTAACTAAACCTCAACCAACATTATCATAAAAGTAAGTATATTTTGTTTATTTGTGGAATGATGATGATATGTTCCATCAGCCCAGTTTCGACTGCCATGTTACCCATCCTGTTACAATATATACATGTCTAAATTTTATAAACATCAATTTAATAAATCAAATATAATTTTCTTAATCTTTTTAATAGGAAAATCTTAAATGAAGTTCAGTTTTAAACTAATTTTTAGCTACAATACTTTTTTTATTAAATAATTAATTTTTAAGTTAACTAAAAATGATTTTTAGAATTCTGTTCTTACTAAAAATAAAAGGATAAAAGAAGGTTTAGATATTCTTTATGGTCAAGGTTGTTTTAATTAAAAATATTTTGCAAAACAAGATTAATTAATGATCCTGAATTTAATATTGTTATTGCAGAAGTTGTTTTGAATTCCAAGTTAGTCTTAATTAATTTCTGGTATAATTTAAAAATAGTAAAAGAATGTATTTCATTTCTTAGTTTATTATCATATGTATTGATTTTAGTTAATCAACACAACCATATGGTTTTACTCTCTAATTATTGTAAAATCTATAAAAAAAAAGAGAGAGAAAATCTGTTATTCAGTAGTTACAAGTTGACTGTATAAAGTTGTTCACTGTTACAATTGTCAATTACGTTTATTAGAGTATTCATCTAGTGTGGAGAACTTATAAAAAAAGAAAGCTAAATCTACATACTAATTCAAAGTTACCATGTAGAATTGAGTCTCGAAACCAAATGATAACTAACGTATTGAATACTTGAAATGTAAATCATGTCTGAATAATTAAAAACTTTTGGATCTCCTTTTTTTATCTGCAAACACCTGACTCTGTTCCATGTTCTGTATATATCTTCCATTGCCTTGGCAACTATTTTGTTTGTTCAATTTATGAATGCATCTACAATGTAATCTGATTCCATTTTTGAAAATGAAAAGTTTATAACAGTCTGCTTAAGTGTATTTTTAACATTTTGCAGTAATAACCTAAACATCTTAAAAACATAAAAAGGATGTACAACTGGAAATTAAATGATAGTGTATGCAAAAAATCTTCATGTAAAGATTGTCAATATAATGTTAAACTATGGTTTGAGTCAGAGACAATCTATGCACTATTATTTCAGAAATCATCTGAAATTACATCAAAATTAGTTGGAAAAAGCTATAATGTAATAATAAGAAAAATGTTAACTTCCCAATTAAACAAGTAATATGTCTAAATGTGCTAAAACACAGGTATTGGTGAAGCTAATTACAAATAATAAAATAGCTGAGCACTTTCGAGAAGTTTTGTCTTCTTGTGATCACAGTTGGCTATAATTAAGAGAAAACAACTTCTCGAAAACACTCAGCCATTTATTATCTGTAATTAACTCCATCAATACCTGCATTTTAGTGCATTTAGACATAAAAAGCTATATTGTTTATTTATAAAAGATTTTGTTCTCAAAATGAAAATTTGGTTCTTGTTAAATAGCCACTGTACATCGCTTGGTGGTGCTGTTTCTGTGCAAAAATGTTTTAATATAATGTTTCCAGGCCAAGACAAAACAAAACACTTCTTTTTATTTAAAAATGTATGTTATTCTTCTAATAGTAAATGAAATGTTTAAACAAAAATTAAAAAAAAACAAACAGTTGATTAACAAACTAATCAGCCCAAATTAAATGAAATTCCATTTAATTAAATTGCAGCATGTAGCGCTGGAATATGCAGCGAGGTGGACTGATGGTTTTGCTGATCCAAAGGATCGTCCGAAAGATGTATTACTCTGATCAAACCATACTTATGATTTCCAAAACAATGTGCAAAACTCAGACAAGTTGACGTTATTCTTAGCATTCTACATTAAATGTCAAAAACAAAACAAAATACTTTTCTTTTTCTTTATTTAAAAATGTACTTTATTCTTCTAATGGTAAATTAAACGTTTAAACAAAAATTGAAAAAAAACCCACTTGATTAACAAACTAATCAGCCTGAATTAAATTAAATTCCATTAAATTAAATTAAATTACATACACCCTCACATCATACGGTAGCGATCTGTGAATTGTGTTCTATTTGCATAGATCAGCGGGCCGTAATATTTGTGTGCAACACCATCTACGCCTTAATGGCTAATATGAACGGAACTGTTCTATACGCCTTAAGTTCGGCCACGTAAACAGCATATTTCTGTATTTTTGCACAGAAACAGCACCACCAAGTGATGTACAGTAGCTATTTAACAGGTACCAAAAAGTTTGAGCAATCCTTTTATATAAACTCATTAATTTTAACAGAACTCTGATAAGAGAAGAAAAAATATTGGAATATATAGTTTTCTTTATCACTAATTCAATTTTACAAGTTTCTATCTTTAATGGTTTTAATTTTTTTTTTAAAAAAAGGCATATGCCTTTTGTCGTATCTCGCCTTGCCTTCTGATGTGGATTAGTCCAGATTCCTTCCTTATCTGATGGGATTGAGCATTCAGTGCTACTAAGCAATGGATAAACATATAGATAAAACTCAGATAATGGTTAGTATGGGCCATTGGGCAATGATGCTCTCTGAATCCAATTGCTTTCAATAAAGTTGGGGATCTGGTAATAAATAGTCAGCCTTTTTAGAGATAAGGAAATAACGTCTGTCTAACTTAAGCGATGGTACACATTCTCCATTGAAACTACTGCTAACAGTGAGCATTTCCATTATAGCCATATGCTACAGATCTACACAGGCAAATCCATGGTAGGACTGGAAGCTGCTAAGATGAGCCAACTCAAGGCAAGCTGTCTGGTACAACGAGAACAGTCATTGGACAATCTCATGAGGCAGGCTGTTATATATAGCTAGAAGTGTTCACATTTTTTTTTTACTGTTGGTGAATCTGCAATCCAGACCAAACACAACAGATTTATCATGCAGGAGCTCATAAGAAGTTCAAGCATCAAAATCAATCCTGGGATCTTTCAATCCCAAGTCCAGACATTCTACCAACTGCGCAAGCGGCCCAGGATATTATTTTGATCTTATTATATATCGAAAATATATTGTTTTTTGTTTTTTTTATAATTCAGAATATTTTTCAATTAAGGGAGAAGTCTAAGGAGTAGAAAGACTGAAAAGCCACTTATATTAAAAAAATTGCATACATAATAAATTTATTAGCAAATTCTTCTATTCTTAATACTTTTATGTCATCCAATATAAACTTTAGTAATCAATAAATACCAGATGATGGTGCTTAATAAATCCCTATCTAGTGCTGTCCTATTTGTATATTCCTAGATTAGTTTCTAGCTTATAGTTTTCATCAAAAAGAGGCTTTTTGAATTTTTTTTATGAAAACAAAAAGCTAGAAGCTAGGATTTACCACATTACCAGATGGCATTGATTGATTACTAATACTTACACTAGATGGCATAAAAGTAGTAAAATAAAAAAATTGTTAAAGTATAGTAATATATCTAAGCTAAGATCGTGTGATGTCTTGTTGGTCATGTGATAATAAATTTTACCATTAGCTTTGACGAAGTGAAGTATGAACTAAGATTACAAATATGTTACTGATTTCTGAATATGAATTTAATATGTTTTAATATATGAAATAATATTTTTCTTTATTAGATTCATGGATTATAAGATTTAATTTTAAGCGAAAGGTGTTAGCATATTATTTTAAAAGTGAAATAAATATATATATATAATCAATTATGTGAAATTTAAATTAAAGACGGCATTATTATTGACGATATACTTCATTAATAATAAATAATATTATAAATGTTAATTAAGAAAAATAGGTTAGAGATAAGAGGGTCCCTCTTATCTTTATAAAATCGAATCTCGTGTTATGATTTGCAGAGGTCTCTCTTGCTAAAATTAAGCACTCAAGGCGCATGTACTAAAGCTTTAGCTTTATATAAGTATTACGTGTTGACATTGCGCTTAATAAGAATTAATATTTATAAATGTTAAAATAAAGGCTTCACATTATAAATTGGATAAAGTTAAAAACTTCATTTTAAATAGTTTTTAATTACTGAAATAAAATCTATTCACCATTCACGCATGAATTGATGATAAGTGTGTGTTGATGTATGGGCATGTTATGTGGACTGAATTTTAATAGTTAATTTTATAGTTTGGGAATAGATAATATTGTTCTTAAATATGGAATTAAATGTGTGATTAATTTTTGAAAGATTTACCAAGATATTTCATTTAATTAATATCAAACAGAGAAAGAAAATATAAATATTGAAGAGTTATTTTAATTAATGTTTAGAAATGAAAAAATAATTTATGCTTTATTGGTGTTATTGTATGCAGTTGAATTACATCCAGTGTTGAAAGTCACGAAGTGATTCAAGTGAAGAAATCTGGAGTTATATATGTGTTCATGATAGAAAAGAAGACGGATTATAATTTAGACATCACATATATGAAGTCACAAAATCCATTTAGTGAAAGCCATGGTAATTTCTATGAATGAGTTCAGATAATTTATTAAGGAATTATATGTATTTTTTACAATTAATTATGCTCTCATAAGCCATTAAAAAAGATTAAAAAGTTCTATATCCATAAGTTTTGCAGTATCTGAACTATGATTTATTACTCTTTTGCCATATCAATTTAATGTAGGCCTGAAGTGCATTCCATATTAAAATGCCTTTTTTAGATGTTGTTGTTTTGTTTTTTTTCGCAACTATAGATGTTGTTTATATATCCTGACTTAAGTTTTGAATGGTTATTGAGAATTTTCATATATAGTTGATTTTATTTCATGGATGTTTTGTAATGATGTGATCGTATTTACTTTTTTATAATTTTATTAATTAATTCTGTCAGTATTGGATTCTAACTACAACTTATTTAAATTTGGAGATACAGTATGAACAATATATTTTGAGCATTTGATCTTAATCATTTGATTACTATAAAAAAGATTTAGGATCATATCTAAAGATATTTAGCTTTAAAAGAATTTATAGAATTTTGATAGAAGAAAATCATTTTCAGTGTGTTTTAAATCAAACTAGAAAAAGTGTTTATGTGCATGTTTATTGTTCGTAACGTATTGTGAATGTTCCATTAAGAATAGTTATTATGATAGCAAGATCATAAAACTAATCATATATGTTTTTCAGTTTTCTGGGTATGATACTATTGACTCCACTATTGTAAAATCACACCTTTGTTGAATTGGTCCTAAAAAATGAATGAACAGTGAAATTCTTAGATAAGTGTTTTATGGAGAACATGAGCATGGTTTTTGTGATAGAGGTAGGTCATCTACATTATAAGGATTACTCAAAGATATTCTAAAGAAGTACAATGTCAACTGTTTCCATTGGGAAGATATGGCGGAGAATGGAGAGCTACAATTAAACATGGCGTTAAAATATTTCAGAAAGACAAGTTTTCTTTTGAAATAATTCAAAGAAAACATTGTAAAATATCAACTAAACAGAAAAATGGACCAATTTATGTTCTAAACATTGGGTATATTTGTGATTCACAGATTGGTTTGTGTAATCATCACAAAATTCATTTCTAGAGTAGTTTTTTTTCTGTTCTTTCTTTTTTTTGAAGTTGTAATGTCATACGTGTTTAAGAGTAGCTGTTTATTATTATTATTCATTCACTAAATCATTATAATATTAATATCATTTATGTTCTTTATTATGTTTTACAATGCTTTTTACAACTCACTATTGACAGTTTTGATTGCCCCAACAATCTTCTTCAGAACTTCTACTCATATTTTCAAATATAAAATATAAGTAGAAGTTCTGAAGAAGATTGCTGGGGCAATCGAAACTGTCAATAGTGGGTTGTAAAAAGCATTGTAAAAAGTAATGATATTAATATTATTCATTCACCCATTAAGTTGTAATTAGTCTAATATTATAGGGGTTTGTGCTCTATTAATAAAATAATAAAGTATCATTAAAATAGAGAATAATTAAATCTTGAGGATAATTTGATTAAAAAAATAGTCATAGAATTTAAGCTCAGTTTGATAAAATTAAAATGATTTTGTAAAGGAGTTAGAATGGGACATATATTAAAGCATCAATGTGCCAAATCATTGGAAATATTATTTACAAACTGCTCCATTTAATAGGCCAATCAGAGAGGCTTGTGATCCTCTGATCTATGCTGGAAATATGATCATGGAGATGTAGGAAAGTAATGAGTAAAGAAAAAGCCACAGGAAAGAAAGAGATGACAAATAAAACAATAAATTGATCTTCTCATTCACTGTCTTTCCCCACCCTTGTTTTAGGTTCTTCCAACCGCCATAATACCATGCTGATAGTTGTATAAGTGCATTAGTTTCAGGTTTGAATACAGTCTTCACTAATGAAACTAAAAGACAGAAATTGATCATTCGAGATCCAAATTTTATAACATTATACTATCTAGTATCCATTGATTATTCAAACTTACAGTAGAGGGTGCTAGAAGAGCATAAAGAGTACCACTAAGAGGAGATGCCGTAAGAGCAATTCTATAGAAGCATTAGAATAAGAAACGATTCAATCAAATACTATTAGCAACTAAAAATATATTTTAATGTGAAAATAAAAAAAGATGGATAATTTACTGATCTTCCAATATTTATACTGCGTTTATATTTAATTGATTTTTTTTTTCTTTTTCAGATCCACATTTTGGAAAAGACACCAAGAAAGTCGAAGAGCAGATATATAAACCTTCTGCATGTGCCAATACTTGTAAATAGTCTTGATAAATTTGAGAAAAGGACTCTAATCAATTTACTCATTTCTATACTAATGTCCATAAGAGAACTGCTTTCCGGTGACTCATGTACAGACTATCCCTTATCCCATCACCCCACCCCAAAAAAATAAATAAATAAATGAGAAATCAACTTTGACTATGTTCCATTTTTCTCGTAAGTTTTATCACTTCACTGTTTTGCAATTGATCATGTGACTGAGGAAACTATCGAAAAGCAATGTACTGATAATGATTGATTTGATTTAAAGGGTGATGGTTTCTCAGCAGTCACACTCTTTCACATGAAGAAGAGATTAATGGTATAAATATTTCTGTGAAAACAAACAAAAACCTACCGACAACCGCTACAGAAAACAATTTGGTACCATCTTCAAGAAGACTGTTTGATTCTTCTTTGGGATCTTAAAGAAATTGAACAGGGCAAGTTTTAATATCCACTTTATAAGTTCTATTACAACAGATATCACATGATTATTCATATGACAAAAGAACATGGATGAATTGCTCAACATGCATAAGCGGGGAGTTTAATGGCATTTTACCTCTGACATTCAAAACCAAAAAACATCATGGTCTTTGTTCTCATGTCTGAGAAAAATTAATCAATTGACCTTTTTTAAGGAAGTATGAATGTGTGTGTGAAAAATCATTTTTATTTATAATTAAAATCATGGCAGACAATATTAAATGATAGCCCTCATTTTTGGGATGTTATGTAACGAGCATGACAATAGCTCTTAACAAGCTTTTCAGAATATCCCTATCCTCAGTCTGGTTTCATGCTTTTGGAAATCTTCAGTGACACACTAGGATATTCAAGCATTAGATTTAAAATGCCAAGTCAAGCCCAGAACTTTATTTAATGGTTAACTATTATGTATAAAATCTGAAATTTTCAGACATCCATATGTCCTCAAATCCAGCTAACTAACTTAAATAGCCATATGGGACTGAATAAAGTTCAGATATACCATATATTAATGGCTTTAGCAATATAAAATTGCCACAGCTTTAAGTGCAAAAACAATAATTGCAAGGAAGTCAAGTCATATATCATGTGACTTAATTTAATAAGTTTGTATTATAAATGTTACATTTGTAATACAAGCTTATTAAATTAAGTCACGTGATATATGACTTGATTTTCTTGCAATTATTGTTTTGCACTCATTTTTGGGAGATTGTAAAGTCATGTTAGGGCATGAATTGTGACCAAAGTCTCTGAAGTATTAAGAAATTTGCTAATCACAGACTCGGGATGGCATTTGATAGTCACCTGATATTTGGTTACCTACAACTGCAGATCACTTTCTAGTGAAGGAAGATTACACAAAATGGAAGAAAAACTGTCTTATATTAAATGAAACACCATCACATTCCATAAAGTTAGAAGAAAAGATGAAGAATTATTTGATTTAAAATGTGGACATACACTCTATTATAAATGTACAAGTATTGGAAGCATAAGTGGAAGGGAATTCATTACAAGCAAAAAATGAAAAAATAACATTGATGAGATTGATTGATAATATATCAAACAGAGGAGCAAGATTGATTATTTAAATTAATGGAAGATACCAAATGGAGATATTTCAGATTTAAGCCTGAACAAATTCCGATTGTAATGCAAAAGATAGAGGATTTTTAAATGGATTTACAAAATGAATTTGATTAGATAAAACAACATTTAAAATTGTCATGAGAGACATTAATGCTGGAATTGGTAACTGATTGATAGATGAAAGTGCTGTAAGTAAATATAAGAGAACACAGACTTGTGGAATTCACAGAAAACGAAAAATTATTTACTATGAATTAAGAAAAATGCTAAAATGAAGTCGATGTGAAAGGATTCAAATAAATGTACAATAAAAGTGGATTATATTTTTACTAGCAGAAAATATGTATTTCGAGATTGATTGATTCAACACAGGAAATGATCATCAGTTAGTGAAATTAATGCAAAATTAAAGAAATAGAAAGTATTAACAAAGACAGTATTAAGAGATGATGTCTATAACATTCAGAAGCATCAAACAAATTAAAAATAGAACTTGCAAATCATTTAAAAATATTATCTGACTTTGATAACAATTCAAAATAGAATAAATTTGATGAAAAGACAGATGAGTCGCACAAATAACTGGTATAAGTGATAATAAACCATTAATTTTCAATCAAGATAAGGTAATGTATGAAAAAAAAATGTGAAAGAAGTTTTAATAATTCTTTTAGAAGAATCAAATTTCTGGAATTAACAATGTTATGAAAAAATGTAGATATTATCAAAAGGTTTATCGTAACTCAGAAGTTTATAAGAGGTTCAAACATCGGAAGTGATCAAGCTGTGTAATGATCCATGAACCTTGAGCTCCATAATCCATTATTTTACAGAACAATGGTGATATATTAAAATATAATTGTACTGGAAAGGAACTCTATAGAAAAAAAATATATCAAAAGTATAGAAAACATTTTAGGATTGGAAGGAAAATTGTTTCAGCAATTCTGTAAATAACTATATATTAACAAAAAAATAAAATAAAATGACCCCTATACTTATAACATCTTTTGAAATTCCAAGTATTTTAAATGAAGAGATGAGGTATGCTATTAAATTCATGAGGAATGGAAAACCTCCAGGATATGATGCAATTATTGCAGATATTTTTAAAAATGAAGAAATTGAAAAATTGTTGATAAAGCGAAATACAAATATCTAAATGATAAAGACATACCAGCTGATTGGAAGAATGCAGAATTAATATGCATATTTAAGAAAGGTGATTAAGAAGATAGAAGTTACAGATCCATTAATCTTCTTTCATTTCTATATCTTTACCAAATATAACTCTTCTGGAGAGAACTTTGGATTCTAACCAACCAAAAGAGCAATCTGGAATTAAAAGTAGTTTTAGCACATTGGATATTAAAAGAATCTATAGAAAAAACTAATGAATATGAGTTTAGATTTATGAAAAAGAATTTCATTCTATAAGCATTTGTATAGTGATTAAAGTTTTGGATTATCAAAATATAGATCCAGGATGTACTCATATTCTGAAGAATATCAAAATGTAGTAGCAATAATCAGAATAAGTGGTATACTAAGAAGATTAACATTGGGAAGGATATATGACAGTATCGTTTCATACCTCAAAAACTTTTTGCAACAGTTTTACAAGAAGTATTTTGTGAATTAAAAAGAAAACTAAAGGAGTAAAAGTAAATTGTGATTATTTAATTTAGTCATGTAGATTTTTCAGATGACACAATTATTTTTACAAATAATGCTTTAGAATTTTAAGAAAATAGTCATCAGATAAAAATAATAAAATAGGATTCAATGATTTGTTATGAAAAAAGAAAACCAAGATAAAGAATAGTGAAATAAAAGAGAATAACAAAATTATTAACACAAATGGAAACACAACATTGGTGGAAGGTTTTTAGCAAAAATAATTTCATATTTTTAAGAAAATGTATCTATAGGCTTGAAAATGAAAAATGTTAATATATGTTAGAAATAAGCTTGGATCCTTAGTAGATGAAAAATGCAAAGACATCAAATCATACAGCAGAGTATGGAAAGAATGTATGCAAGGAATATAAGCAAAACACATGGATAAAAAAAACAGATAAGTATTACTGAAAGAATTAAAGAGATTGAAATAGAACTGGATTGGACATACAACTAAAGAGATGCAAATGAAAAGACAATTGAAGTCTTGAACTAGATTCCAAGAGATTGTAAAAGTTTTAGAAGATGGATGGTGAGATAAAGAAGCTTGCTGATGTGAGATCAAGTTAGGCTTCAAACTAACTGGATTACACTTAAGAGAGACTTTTCATTATATATTTTGATCAGTAAAGGAACAAACAATGATGATGTCAGATAATAAGATACACAATTAAGAGCTTATCAGCCAAAAGAGTTTAATCAAAATATCTATTGGAATATATTTAAGTTAAACATCACATGATCATCATTCTTTATACTTACACAAGCTGTTTACGCAGAAGCAAAACTCTCCACACAACACCCAGTGCAAGCCAGAATAATCAATGGATGTAGGAAGGTTTGTGCATAAAATCCCTATATTAGATGAGTAAGCAATAGTTAGGGATTTTATGCACAAACCTTCCTGCATCCATTGATTACTCTATCTTGCACTAGGTGATACTATTGTATGGAGTTTTCCCTCTGTGAATATATTTAAGTATTAGTGTATTGCATGTGAAAACTAAATAAAAGGCAACTGTTTGGGACTGCTTACATCATTTTTATGGTTATGGATAGGAATAAAATAAAAATAAACTATTCATAAGTGACACCGGAAAAAGAAAAAATGACATTTTAAAAATATATACACACATGCATGCACACAGTGAGATCTGATATAACAAATGTTTCTAAAGTGAATAACTATAATGCAAGACATAACAACAAATACAAAAATGGCAGATATTTATGCTTCTTAAATTTCACTTGAATAACTTTCTACTATTAGTGGTAAAAATGTTATGCATATTTTTTTTTAAAAATTCACCTAGGTGCATATAGTATAATAATTTTAGCCATGAGCCATAAAATGGAATTTGATTTGATTATCGACATCAAAAAATTAAAAAAAGAACAAATTCAAAATAAAATTTGTCAAGTGCTATAAAATTTAATAATCAATTTACTTTGTTAAACTCTATCTTTAGTGATAAAAAATATCGTATGTATTCTTGTTTAACAATATCCTCATAAGAGCTTGTGTTGTAATAATTTCAATCATAAAAGACAAATTTAAAATTTGATTCATGTTGACATCCCCCAAAAAATCAATATTTAAATGACAATTGGTCGAATAAAATAAAGAACTATTAGCGCAGCTGCCTTGCAAGCAAGCAGTTGGCTGCAGACGGTTGTTGCAGGTTCGCCTCCCGGCAGATGCTATGACATATGGAAAGAAAAAAAATAAAATAAAGAACTATTCTATAGAAAGAAGTTAATTAGAAATAATAAGACACAAGTCACGAAACGAATAGAAACACCTACATTATATAGAGACTCGTGCTTACAAAATCCTTGGAGTTCTAGTATTTCCAGCAGTTCTAGTATTTTCGGCAGTTTTAATACTTCCGGCATTCAAACTTCTTATGAACTTCTGAGCAGTAAAGACATTTGATTATTTTATCCTTAATAATAATAATGACCCCATGACTTTATTTCTCAAGATTTCGTAAGAAGTGTATCATAAGTGTTAGCACTGGAATTGATCCAATGACCTTATATTTCCATCTGACAAAAATAAAATTAATTGCAGACAAGAACTGAAACTTATTACATCAGTACTCCAGTGATTTTGGAGACAGATAATCAACATTGGATGGGTCTGTTATAATCTGAGAAATAAAATAAAAATGCAGATATATTGACTTTCAATATATAATCTAAGTTATATACTCATATAAACAAATATTAACCAAAAAGATATAGCATGACCATAGCTTACATGTTGCTATTCATTAGCAATCTCTTCTAATCTTATTATATTTATGTCAACTAGTGCAAACGTTAGTAATCGATCGATGCCAGATAGTGGTGCTTAATAAATTCCTATCCAGTGCTGTCATATTTGAATATTTCTAGATTAGTTTTTATCTTACAGCTTTAGTCAGTCATGCAATGTCTTATTGGTCATATGATGTCAAAGTTTTTTTCCAAATTCTGACCAAAAAATAAAGGTGCCTAAGATTATGAAGAAACTAAGATCACCATAATATATCAAAACTGATCTGGTTTCAGATCCATATAAGTATGCATGCAAATAAGCTTGATTTGAAAAAATTAAAAAGTTTTTAAATTTGGATTGCTAGCTTGATAATATAACAAAAGGTAAAAAAAAATGGCTGCTAGAGAAAAAAATGTATTAATTCTAAAAGATCTAAGTGCACAGTTCAAAATATTCAAAAAGTTTCTCACTGATAAAAGTCAGTAAGTAGAAAGAAACTAGTCTATAGATATTTGGTAGAACAACAATGGATAAGGATTTATTAAGGACCGCCATCTATTGATTACTAAAGTTTTCACTAGGTGGCATAACTGTAGTGAGAATAGAAGAATTTGTTATAACACATTTTGCTATGCATTTCACACAATGCAAATACAGTATCATATTTCAACTTTTAAACTAATCATTAATTTTTATTTATTTATTATAACAAATTACAGTAAATCATTTGTATGACAATCCATCTCGCTTGATGGTGGTGTTCTTCAAACAAAATGTCTTCATATAATGTTACCGGGCCACTATATTTTATTTACATATTATAACAAATACACAGTTAAAGAGGATTTAAAGCCAGACTTTCAAACTCCTTATAGTCATCCACTCTATCCAGTATAACCAATACACATAACTACATACATGTGAAAAAGATAAATGATGTCCAATATATATATATTTCATGCTGAACCAGCATTCATCAATTGGTCCAGATCATCATCTCCCATACATATATATATATAATCAGTGCTCTGTTTATATTAGGATAGCAAATCTACACACTTTAGTGAACAGGCTTCAATCCTTTCCAATTCTTCAGCCATCCGTATCACCAAAAATCTGATGATGGAATGCTCAAAGTCTTTAATGATGCAAGATTATAGTCATACTCATTGATATTATCAAGGGCTTTGAGCACTACATCATCAGATTTTAAGTAATATGGGTGGGTTGGAGTTGTGGAGAGGATTGAAGTCATCCATTAAAGTGTATAGATTTGCTATCTTAATATAAACTGAGCACTAATTATTTATGTGTGTGGCAGATGATGAACTGGATGAAATGATGAGTGCTGGTTCAGCATGAAATACGTATATTGGAGATCCTTTATCTTTTTCACATGTATGTGGTCATGTGTATCAGTTATATTGGATAGAGTGGATGCCTCTAGGGTGCTTAAAAGTTTAAATTCAAAGCCCCTTTAATTACATCTAGGTTAAGTATATAAATTGTACTTGTACTTCAATATTACATATTCAGCCTGTATTCTGCCCATCCCTCCCCTGTGTATTTAAATGGGCATATTAATGTCCTATGTATGAGGGATCAGATTGACCTAAAGTCAACATGGTTATGACTATAATATTGGCATCATTGAGGGCTTTGAGCATTCTATTCAGATTTTCAGTGATATAGATGGTTGAAGCGTTGCAGGGGAGAAGATTAAAACCTGTCCATTAAAATGTGTAGATTTGCTGTCTTAATATAAATCGAGCACATTATATTTGTGCATGTGTGTGGGGGGGAGATGATTCAGACCAACTGATAAGTTACTTCAGCATGAAATGTGTATAGAGTGGATGACTGTACAGATCTTGAAAGTCTGGGTCCAGATGCCTTTTAATTACATCTAGCTTAAGTATATACATTATACAGTAATTGTATTTCAGTATTATAAGTTATACAATATATATATTAGTAATCAAGATCAGTATTCCAATTATAGCAAATATATATAATTCTTCGAAAACAATACAATAATTAATACAGTAAATAATATTTTAAAAACAAATATCTACTATAATTTAATAGAAGTACTTTCGACTATCTAAGTAAGTAGTCGTTATCAACTATATTCAAATTCAGTTACAAAAAACCGTTATAAATTATAGTAGATATTTAATTTTTAAAATATTATTTACTGTGTTAATTATTAAATAACTGAAACACACAGGCTTATTATATACCTGGGTTTATATATATAATATATAGGGTATATGAGCACAGACTTTCACACGACCCACCACTCTCCACACTATCTTATAACACTGATACACTCAAACACATGTTGAAAAGATAAATAATCACCAATATACATATTTCATGCTAAACCAGAAATCGTCAGATGGTCCAGATTACCATCTCTACACATATATGCTATAAGTGCTCAGATATATATTAAGATAGCCAAACCTTATACTTTAATGGACAGACTTCAATCTACTCCAACTCTTCAACCATCCATCCAATTAAAAATCTGATGATGGAACGCTCAAAGGCCACCCTGAGGCCAAGATTCTTGTCACACCCATGTTGACCTAAGGTCAATCTGACCTCTCATGTACAGGACATAATCCATTTAATACATATACAAGGGATGGTCAGACATCTCTATTATGAAATAACTATTGTTTTCGAAGAAATATATATATATCAAAATAAGGTATATATATATATATGGATTCTGACTTACAGAAATACGTTATGGAATATATTAAGGCTAATTTACTTTCACACAATGCAATTCCAGTACCATTTTTTGTGATCAATATACTCATATGGCTTTATTGCTTGAGTTCCCAAAAGTTCAAGCACCAGAATCAACCCTAGAACCCAATTTTCCAGACTGATATTCAACCATTATGCTAAACAGCACAGCTTAATAATGCGTTTGTAATCCAAACTTTCATATTTCTCTAAAAATATCATTTGAGTGCCCCTATTATTTAATGAAGATGTCTAATTGTGAACTATGACAATACAAAATTTACGGGATCATTTTCAAGGAAACCCTCTCCATCAACTATGCCACATCCTTTCATTACTAATCATAAATTGGAATAAATTTAAATCTTAATTAAATAAGACTCTAGGTTATTTTGGTGTTGATGCTTGGCATGGCTAATCAAAGTTTCCCTGAAATTTCTAGTTCATAATTTATATTTGTCTATTAGTGTCATATCTTATTTAAATAATAACATCGGAAGGTCCCTTTACATACTCTTATTTTATAATATTGCATAGTTTTCATAAAACCTGTACTTGCTTCCTTTATAATAAGATTTAGATCAAAGATACAATTTTTATTTCATTAATCAGAATCATTTCCCAGAAAGAGAGAGTCTGTTGGAAAAATTTTTTTTAATACCCCCTCTCCATTTATCATAAACATTATTGATTGAATCTGCAATATTTTTGGAGACTAAATTCAGAAAATACTTTATTATTCTACATCTGACCACTTTGTTTTATATATGTATTATTTAAGTAAGCTAAGAGCAACTCTCAATTAGCACCATCTACTGAAAGTTGACTAATTAGTGATTAAAAGACATATGACTACATTTAAATTCCCAAACTGCTTCATGATTTTGCTTTTATCAATGAAACTTTGGAATTCACAGCTGATAATGACAAAAGTTAGAAACTGGTCTGAAAATGGAAAATTAAATGCAATAAAATGTCTAACAATCATTTAGATGGTGGACTCTTGATTAAATTGGAGAATTATGTGGTTGGCTGTTATTATTTAGGTACATAAAAGGGGAGACCTCAAAATAACCAGAATTGTTCTCTGGTATATGAGCCTGTTGTAGTATATACTTTTGATGTTATATACTTATTGCCAGAACCATTCTGCTCAATCTGCCAAATGATGTCGCTTTGTGAAGTCATTATCATTTTATTATAGTGGCTGAAATGTTTGAATTAATGCTTTTTTTTTTTTTTACGCAAATGACATTTTTCTCTTAAATTTAGTTCGTAATGATCAGACATTTTATATAAAAGTTCTGAAACATTTACACGATGTAGTAAAATGTAAACATCCTATTTTGTGCAAAGTAAAGATTGCAAACTCCACCCAACAGTGTCATCTCTCAAAATCTTAAGTGTGAAACACTAATTAAATTAAGCATGACCCAGTTTATCGATCAACCATTTTTGCTCAATCTAACTTCATGCATTTTTTTTTAATCTCTGGAATAAAAAAATATCAATTTTTTTTGCAGCCTTAGAACTGGGGTGTGTGTGAAATGACCCAATCATTAAAACACATCACTTTGCAAGTGTTCCTATACTACTTTGAAAAGTAACAAACTGGTTTAGTCTACTGCTTTTAAAGCGATTCAATTTGCAACATCTAAAAATAAATATACAATTTTTCTTACAAAATTTCATTTATTTTTAGCTCCTTGTATATTTCTAAAAACTACTCATTAAAAAAAATTATCAAAGACATTATTTAAAAATATGTAAATAAATTAAAAACCTTTCTCTATAAACTGAAAGCATTATAATCAGTCTAATTTTTTTGGAAGTCAAAATTAGAATGCATTATGTTTGTTTATGATATGTCACATCATTTATTCCTCTTTTCAACAGCTTCAAAATGGTGATACAACTTAGAGTTGTTTTTTTTTACAAATTTTGCTTAAAAGTTACATTTAAAAAAAAAATTTTTATAGAAGAAATGGCATGGAAAATTTTTAAAATAAAAGAATATATATCTTCAGGTATGTAAAACATTCATACATTTTTTATTTTCTGTCAAAATGAATTATCTCGGTGCAAAACTACTTTTAATTATAAAAAGAAAATTAATCAGTACAATATTGCTTAAATTTCTCAACATTAGTTTGTAAAAGAAAGTGATCGTAATATACAATTTATATGCTTTCATAAGCAATATATATGCACTGGTGTAAAAATTGAGAAGTTCAGTAATTTTTTTATCAATATCAAATAAATACCTTGAAAATAAATCTACTATATATATATATAAAATGATAAGTGAAATGGAAACAAAATCAAATGAATTAGTTTGCTAAAAATCCTATCTCACAGAAACAGAGTAGGAAAAAATACAGTATTCTGAAAAGCATTAATAATTATTCTTTAACAATAAATTTGCTCTGATTCAATTAAATATATATTTTAAAAAAAGGATAACGCTGCATTTTATGAGATAGTTAATGTGGACAAAATAGAACTTAATTTTGCAAGTAATTTTTTCTAAAATATATAAATGTAACTTATAGAACTTTCTTTTAATTAAATGTTCTAGAATCTTCATGACATAATGAAAGTTGTGAAAAGCTTAAAATATTTGAATCTTTCAACATTTTTTTTGTCTTTCAAAAACTAACTTGCAAGCACTGATAATAGACTCTTTATTATTGCAGTCTTTCAATCTTTTTGGTAAAAAATAATCTGCTTTCAGAAATAGAACTTAGACATACATGTCCATCCTACAAAGTTTTGCAAAAAATCGTGAGATGATTTTATGCATTAAATCAGGGGAAATTTAAATCCTACATCTATGTGCTTGGTTATCTAATGAGCACACCAATAGATCTAAACAAGCTTTTCAAAATATCCCTAACCTCAGATCGGTTTCTAGCTTCTGGCTTTCCTCAGTGAGATGCTAGGATATTCAAACATTAGATTTAAAATACCAGTCTTATTAAATTACAAACTTATTAAATTAAGTCACATGACATATGGTTTGATTTCTTTGTAATGTATTTTATATAATTCTTTTTTAATTTTATCCAATTTAATGGAATACTGCTGGAATTTCAAAAACACCGTATATATATTGATAAGGAAAGAAGTGCTAGAAATAAATATTTTTTGATAAGCTCTGTCAAAAGAATGTAGGATGAATGAAATGAGCTCCAAAGAATTGGGTAAGAAAGACGACAGGGGGACTGTGTATCCCTAGTTAATACATGATCTAATAATTATTTTTTTAAAAAAGAAAACATCCTCAGAACATATTTTTATCAGGATTTTTATCCTGCAGCAGTTAGGGGGGGGGGGGTTATATTTACAAAATATTAATTTTATTGGAAATTTTATATAAACTAATTTTAATAATTAAAAAAGTTCTTATTTTAAAAGTAATATATCAAAATTTACAATTTATGAATAAATTTAAAATTAATAACTTTAAAAAAATATTAAATTTATAACAATTATATTTTTTTAGCTTTATTGTTTTTTATAATATGTTAGTTTTATGGAGCATTTAATATTCTATATTTATTAAATAAGCAATCTTAGGTTATTGTCAAAATGACATTTTCAATCAAATATTTAAAAAGTAAACATGGTAAACAATGAGGATTGCCAATTCCTCAACAATCTTTGTGATAACTGCTTAGCTAGAGAAGCATTTAAAATATCTCTGTCACCCCCCCCCCCCAGCCAAAAAATTATAATAAATCACAATTTTCTTCTTGAAAAAGAGATTAAATAAATAATCACTTATTCTAAGGTGTTACTTTTTCTACCATATAATTCTGAAAATAAAAAAAAACGGAAATAAAACTTTTATAAAAGCTTCTAGAGAAAACTAAACCAGATTCAAATGGAATATCTATACTTTTTTACGATTTTAAAGATATTCAAGTTAAGTGAAACAGCCAATAAACATATGATCACCATTTCTTATGCTTGCTTATAACTGTTATTAAAACAGGCAGAACTCTCTATCCATATTGCCATTAAGATCTAGGTGCAGTGCTCTCAGATCCAAGGTTCCTCACTGATGAAGGCCACAAACCAGAAACTAGTCTGGGGATATTGGATGAGTAGGTACTAGATGGGGATTTTATGCACAAGCCTTCTGGCATCCATTGATTACTCTGGCTTGAACTGAGTGGCAATATGTATAGAGAGTTTTGCCTGTTTAAGTCAAACAGCCTAAATATTTCACATGGTGGCAAAAGACTTCTCTGGCATTTCTTTCAAAATAGTATAGTATGCATAACTGCCTTTGGTTTTAGATATTCATTTACCGACCATTAATTTATGACTAGTTGCATTTGCAAATATCATGAAAAAATACTACAATTAGCTGTCTTTAGATTTAAATCTAGATTGTGGATACCATACAATGAGAAGCTCTGGATACTATAGATTGGTATAATTTCTAAGAGTAAGTAAAAACATGCAGTTTAAATCAAATTCAAAAGCATATTATAGAAAAAACAATCTAGACATGTCTTTGGTAGGTCTATGTTAGCATTGCTTGCTAAACATTTTTATTAAGACATATGCTTCTTTCAGAAATGAAATCAAACTGTTATATAGAAAATATATTATTATAACCAAATAAATTTTACAGTAAACTTAAAGAATATTAGGGTTAATACTTATAAGAAAAAGTTTGTAAAAATTGAGATAATTATTCCATATTTTAAACAGTTAATAAAAAAAAAACAGATAGCAAAAATTGTAAATATAGGGAATTTAAACTCAGACTTTCAAGCACCCTTCAACTATCTACACTATCTCATACAACTGATATACATAACCACACACATGTAGAAAAGATAAATAATCACCAATGTATGTATTTTGTACTTAACCAGCACTCATCAGTTGATCCAGATTATCATCTCCCACACGCATATATAATCAGGGTGTTCAGTTTATATTAAGATAGCAAATCTTCACACTTTAATGGACAGGTTTCAATATACTCCAACCTCCAACTTTTCATCCATAACATTGAAAATCTGAAGATGAAAAGCTCAAATTCCATGCTGATGCCAATATTATTGCCATGTCCATGTTGATAAGTCACTCTGACCCCTCATGTATAGGACCTTATCCATTTAAATACATAGAAGAAGGATGGACAGGATACAAGCTTAATGTGTAAATATTTGAAATACAGGCACTCTTCACATAACCAATAATATTGGCATCAGCATGGGATTTGGGCTTTCCATCTTCAGATTTTCAATGGTATGGATGCTGAAAAGTTGGAGTAGATTGAAGCCTGTCCATTAAAGTATGAAGATTTGCTATCTTAATATAAACTGAGCACTGATTATATATATATATATGGGAGATGATAATCTAGACCAACTGATGAGTGCTGGTTTAGTATGAAATATGGATGTTGGTGATTATTTATCTTTTCTACATGAGTGTGGTTATATATATCAGTTGTATAAGTTAATGTAGATAGTTGAAGGGCGCTTGAAAGTCTGATTTCAAATCCCCTATATTTAGAATTAAGCTCCAGGTATGTGAAGAGTGTCTTTATTTCAAATATTTATATCAAAAATTCCAATTTTTACAATGTATGAAAAAAATCTCATCAAAACCTGTCGAATTAGATTTAATACATAATTTTAGTATAGGCAAACAATTTAATCAGCAAGATTGATCAATATTCAAAAATAAATTACTATAATTATATTCAGTCACAATTTTTTTTTAAGTATCAAGACAGGAAGTATTAATTCCCTTTCGTAGCAAAATATATTCGGGGGGGGGGGTCTTCATGTTTCACATCTTCATTCTGTACATTTTTGCACAGTGATTATTTAAAGGCAAATACAACATTTACAATATTAAAATAAAAACCATGCTGAAAATGCAAATTTAAAAGTTTAAATTAAAAAAAAAGACAATTTGTAACTTATTGGCAGTAGAAGTTCTAAAAGAAGATTGCTGGGGTAATCAAAATTGTCAATAGTGGATTGTAAAAAAGCATTGTAATAAAGAATATAGATGATATTAATATTATATGACAGTTAATTTGCTAAAGAAATTTAAAAATGTTTTTAAATTTGGGAATTTCTTTTTTGCTCTTTTTTTTCTAGAATCATCCCAACATGATGAAAGAGGACCTCATGTATAAATGAAATATTATTAGCCAATAGGATGCAATTACTTAGAAAAAGTATTAATAAATATATTTATATTATTATAAATTACATATTTACGGACAATAAAAAAAGTACATTTTATGACCTACTTTTTTTCAGCAGAAACAAAATATTTATTATGTTATTATTGTCAAATTTGCATATGTTTGTTCATCTGCTTGATGACGTGTTTTATTTCTTCTTTATAACTTGAAACTGAGTGCGCTTTCGGTGAAATTCACCATAATCATAGCTCTCTTAAATTAATTAGTGTTGCTGCTGTATTTACACTGTATTGTATTTATGCATGCATTTTTATTTAAATTAGTTCATTTAAATATTCCATTTGTTAGATCACTGTATGTTGTTTTTTCTTTTGTTTACCATTTCTATGGTTGATAATAAATCACACCTCCTTGGTCTTTCTTTTTGTATCATCATACTCCATACACCTTAGATTGACTTTATGCGGGTCAAAGCTATGACCAAATTGTTTTTATAGTCCCAGTATAAATAAAACAGCAACAATAATTAATCTAAGAGTGATGATTATGGTAAACTTCACCGAAAGTGCATTCAGCTTTAAGTTATAAAAAAGAAAAAAAAACATTTCATTATGCAGATGACGAAACATATGCAAATTTAAATTACAAGTACAAAGGGAATAATCAATATTACTGCAGTCAATACCTAATTTAAAAATAATTTCAATACAAGGGGGATGTTCAATCCTTCTATACATGTCAGCTACTTATTTTAATAGAATACCCTTCTGCTCTAATCACAAACTTTGGAAAGCATATAATGCTAGAATGTAATTTCAACATTTATTAAACGTATCAAAATGTGCACATAATGAAGTAGAAACAAAATTAAAGGTTGTAATTATTAATAAAGTATTCGTAACTAAAAATACTGATTATATATATAGAACTGAAGCACACATCATTTTTGGGCTAAATTTTTATCTTAATGTGAATGTAAAAAAAAAAGATCTGCCATAAAATGTCACAATCAAGTGATACATCATAAGTAATTGAACACCCCTATAGAAGGTAGTATTGTGTTCACCCAAAGCAATGTTATATTCTTCAGTTGCCATTACCGTATCTGATTTTACTGTTTAGTTTTTTAATTTTGCTTTACTGGTATATATATATTTAAAAAAAGTTTTTATAATATATAAAACTTTAAGTACTCCATTTTGATTAGTGTTCCTTAGATAGTTGCCTACATTTGTCTGTATGAAAATCTAGCTCTGATTTCGTAAAAAATAAAATAATCAAGCTGTTTATTGTTTGGGAGTTAGTAAAAATTCAAACATTGGAAGTGATAAAAAAGGACATCTCCCAAAACTTGAAATTAAGTTTGTACTGAAACATGCAAAGTACATGTACTGATAAAAGTAAGTCAAATAATACGTGCAATGCTCATTATATAACATTTGTAGTACAAGTTTATTAAATTAAGTCATGTGATATATGATTTGATTTCATTGCAATTATAGTTTAGCTCTTGGGGCTTTGATGATATTATATTGCTGAAGCTATTAATATATGGTGTATCTGAACTTAATTCAGTTTCATGTGGCTATTTAAGTTAGATAGCTGGATTTGAAGACATATAGACGTCTGAAAATTTCATATTTTCTACTTAATAATTACCTATTAAATAAATGCTGGCCTTGAGCTGATATTTTTAGAACTAATGTCTGAATATGCTAGTGCCTCACTGATGACAACCAACAGCTAGAAACCGGTCTGGGGATATTCAGAAAAACTTGTTAATAGCTATTCATGCTTATTATTCCTCAAGATGATGATTGAATACTAGTGACAGAGGACAACTTCTATCATAAATAGACTTAAATGTTTTCTTCTCAGTCACTGCTGTTTCCTGCAATTATAGCTGTTGAAAATTAAATTTCCAAAATATTGCTCATGGGTTAAAAGTTGGTCAAAGGGAATAAACAAAAAGGTAATGACTTTTTAAACAATGCTATTATGTCATAATTATAGACTGTTACTCCGGATAAACTCAAGATCCCCGGGTCAAAACTTAGCTGACACTTCTGGTGCTTAAAGGTTTGCATGATCTCACAAGTGAACGCCATTCAGTAACAATGGCTCTATTTTTTTCTTTTACATAAGAGGAAATGGTGATTGATTTATTTATTTTTTGCTTTGCAAAGACTTTAGTTCAACTACTTATATTGCCAAGATTATTTATCTAATAGCAAAAGATTTATTTTCTTTATAGTACTGTTTGTGCGAACATGCTATTATTATAAATAGTAATTATTGAAAATTTGTAATTGCGTGCAGACAGTACCTTATTATTATTTCACCTCTACCAAAGCGTGCCGTCTAGAAAATTAGCATACAACATAATAAATGATGCTAATTAGCTTATCTATTAAATATGAATTGATGAACAATGGCCAAGAGCTGCGACTTAGTCTAATCGCAAGGGAAAAAGAAAAAACATAGGCCAAGTCAGAGCCGTAGGTAAAAACTCAAAACCTATAGAAAATGAAATGGGTCAGCCCAAGTAAAAGATTGATTTAAATTGATATTAAGACGTCGTCTTCTAAGTTATTTTATTGTCAAGTTTTTGCGGATAATTTATCTCCACACGTTAAATTATTATTATCACTTTCCATAAGTAGTATTATCTTCATTTGTCAGCGCAAATAAATAAACTTGCTGAGTTCTAGTCTTGTCTTAGTTATTATTTATTTTAAATCAACTGATATTATTAAAATACTCCCGAGTATACAGCAACTACCTAATTCTGTTCGCATTAATTCTAAATCATATATAGCAGAATTTTGCCGAATTCAACATATACTGTATAACAATTAGAGGAGATTTGAAACCACACTTTCAAGCCCCTTTTAGTCAACAACTCCATCTTATACACGCGATACCCATGACCACATACATGAGAAAAAGATAAATGATCTCCAATATATGTATTTCTTGATGGAGTGGATGATTAAAGGAAGCTTGAACATCTGCATTCAAATCCCCTCTAATTACATCTACGATAGCAATGTGATGTAATGTGATGTGATGTACTGTAGCTTCTTCTTAAACGAAGTCATCTCAGCAATTATACCAAGAAAAACTTGTTAGCCAGTTCTGCATAAATCTTTAAATTCAGATTTGAAACCAAATAACATTAGCCATCTCAATTTATATGCATACTTAATTCGTATATTCTCTCTTACCACTTTCTACCCTGCCAAAAAAATATCGAACCCCTCCCCCACTTATAATAATTATAACCAATCAAATTATCAAATTAAAATTCGCTGCGGTTTAATTATACAAGTTGATCTATCTAAAATACTGAGTAAACACTTGAAGCGGTAACAGATATCAGACTAAGTAAATAGACGTGGCAATGTAGTAATCAAAAACGAAGATTTAAGATATAAGATCTTTATTATGTGAATAAGTGAAAAATATATAAAGCGCCCCCCCCTCCCTCATCCAAAAGGCGAGGATTAAAAAAGCTCTGCTCAGATTGTATTTGCAACTTTGCTTTTAAAGTTCATCCATTTGGCACAACAAAGCAATAATAACAAATAAATATTCCGTGCTCGCGCGGCAACGTTCAAATTTAATCTTTTAAATTCCCAATGAAAAAGGCAGATTTAACGCGGCAACCTTGTCGGAAATGCGGAGCGGTGGATTCTTCTATCCACCCGCGCATTTCCCTTCCGGAGATCGTGCTTCCTATTTGGTTTAAAATTCCTTTGAAATGGAAACTACCGGGAATATACGCACCAAAAGTAGACTCACTATTTACAACTAAGTTGGGAGAAAAGGTAGGCTTTGATTCATCAATCATTTTTATTAGTTCTGTATTTTAACTATCGCCGACTATTATTTAAGTTAAGTTTGAACTCACAAACTGTGGAAACTAAATTATAATGAAAAGCTTACGAAACTTAAAAAAAAACCTTTTTTTTCTTTCAGATAGTTGGCTTGTAATTATCCTAGATATTAGTTGTTTATATTAGCTAGAGTAGGGGTTGGCAAACTTTTTAACCCCAAGAATCGTTTTATTTAAATCCTCTGCACCCCCCCCCCTCCATAAAGAGTCTCAAGGAAAGAGATGAAAAATGTTCTTGACAAATACGAATTTCTGAATGGCTGTGAATACATTTGAACATTTATTTTAGTAATAAATATAATAGAAAATATATACATCGTACTGAAAATAAAATTTCTCTTAAAAATAAAAACAAAAATTTGATTTATTCTCAAATTTTTAATATTTAAATATTTATCATATATAATAATTACTATTCTATAATAAGGCTGAATTCAAGAAACAACGTTGTAATGCACATTTTTTTCTCCTAGGGTCATCAAAATATTTACAAATTACAAGAGGAAATAAAAAAAATGTGTATATTTATTATGATAAGAGCTACAAGATCGGATTCAAACAGCCATATTTCTCTTGCGAGCCCTAATTTGCCAAATCCTGAGCTAGAGGATAAAACGATAAAGGAAAGTTTTGAAAAAATCGATAATCTCAAGTTAATAACGTCTTTATTTCTCTACATTAAGTGGGAAATTCAAAATTATTTTCTTTTACTGACTGTCAATTGCATTACCAATATACATTTCATTCCATGAGGTGAACTGTTTGAATTAATTCCTAATAGTGCCCTTGTATATATATATTTTTATCCGAAAAATATAATAAAACAAACCGTTATTTATTTTTCTTCAGTTCTATAATGTTTTACATCAGTATTTATATTAATAAACAATGTACCATACTTTATTATTCCAATTTACCAAAAACAACTGACAGTTTTGACTGCCCGACAGACTTCTTCAGAACTGTAACATCTATATATATTTAAATCTGGTTTTTAAAAATATTTCTTTTAAACATTACATGCAATTAAACATTCAATTTTAAAATTACTCAAACCTTAAATACTTCTTATGTACCAGTATCTTAATTTCTGCACAAACTGAACCTATGCCTTGAAATCAGTCCGAGTTCAAATTTTTTTTTTATCACATTCGATATGATGAAAATATGATTATAAATTATGATCATTAGTCACTGATATTTTAATGCAAAGAAATGTTTGAAGTCTTCATTATGGTTCATAACGGTCTGTCATTAGCCTTCATAATGTTATAGAAGACTTCCTGATCTCAGAATATGCTTTTATGCTCTGCCCTGCATATTTTACAATAGTAGTAGACTGGCAGATTCTATGGCTCAAGATCCATGTATCACAACTCAGTGTTCTGTCATTTTAGATGCTCAACTTCATACGAACTCCTGAGGAAAAATTTTTTAATTATTTTTTTATAGATAGACCATTGGAATATACTTTTTCCTTTTTGTAATATTCAATTCCTTTACATCTTCATTTGAGCATGATGACAAGACATTACATGGTAAATAGAAGGAAAAACTAGATATGATCCTCTACATTATTTGTCTTAGGAAAAAGCTATTTATGGGATTTTTCACTAACCACTTTTCAAAAAACTGAAAAGCGTAATCCAAGCTATGTCTGACAGTTTAAGTGGTATTCTTTGATAATTTTTTAAGATATCATTAACAGAGACAATATGATAGAATTAATATACTTTCAGAATAACATAGAGTCCAGCACTTATTATAATAATTTATCTAAGCAATTGTCTACTGGGTGAACATATTCATTTCCAAATCTCTGCCATATCCAGGCATCCAGTTTACTTTGAAAATAATAATAAGCCACTAATTAAACTATTGTTGACTTAATATAGTGTCTATCAAAATCAAACGCTTCAACCATTCTACTAATATCAAATTTCCTATAGAGTCTTCACTGGTCCTCTATACATTTATGACTTTTTGTTACTATTCTTAACACAATAGCCCATAAACTATATTACCATGAACTATGTTTGGGGCTTCATCGTTCAACTTTTTCATTTAGTATTTTTCAATACATGTTTAGTCTAGAATATTCCAAGTATTTTGTCACATATATCAAATGCAAATAATATATCTTGTCTTATGAAATTTTCTCTCTCAAATGATTGCCATTGAACAATAATTTTCAGTTCTAGGCTTCTGTTGCTGATACTTACCATGACCTAACAGATTTCTGTATTCTCAGTGTCTCAGGATGTTAAGAGGCTGAAATACAAAAATAAACTCGTTCTCATGTTACTTTACCCTTTTACAAATCGTAAATTTCAATTCACAAGATTTGCATTTTAACAAACCTAATTCAAATTTGTTTTAAATCTTCTTAATGTTATGATGCTAAAAATTTTTTAAAGTCAAAATTTAATTTTAAATTTTAATATCTTCTATGTGTTCTATATGCAAACGATGCACATTTTTACACTTATATAAAAAATATGGATTCCATACTTAAAATATAATATCTTCCTCTATTTATGTTTAGTGCATATTTTTATGAGCAGATATCTGCTTTTAAAAATATTTGTTGAATGTTTAAACATAGAAAATTATGTAATATTATATACCATTATAATCCAAGAATGAAATGTACTAGTACCTAGTAAGTCCCAGTGCAAAGGTGACTGATTATCTTTCCAAGTTGCCTACAGTGCCATCTCTGGATCAATGCATACATTAACAATGTAGTTTAACTATTCACCACAAAAAATTCTAGGTGCTAGTGTGTTTGAACTTCAAATTATCACATGAAATATGACAGTATGTTTTGTACCTGTTAGATCATTTTCAATAATGACCCTGACATCATGAAATATTTGAAACTATTTGACAATATTTTTGTAACTCATGGCTTCATTATCATATATAGTTTGAGTCACTTTAAATGTTTCAGTAACAATTTTGCCCTCGTTTAAAACAAAATTTAACATTATCATTTTATTCCATGTGAGTTATGATATAAAACAGTGTCATAATTCCATGATCTTGACATGTTAGCTCCTTAAAATTTTAATGTTGAATAGCTATACTATGTCACTGTATAACCTATGCATTGATTCTGAGTTCTGCAGGCAGCTTGGAAAGAAAACCAGTTACCTTTTTAGCAAAGACACTTTTATAAATTTATTTAATGCACATTGAATATGTAAGTAATATTTACTAAGGCAATAAACCTCAAGAATGTGTGCTTGAAAATGTGATGGTAGGGAAGTAGGTTGAAGTAAAGAAGGGTTCCCCTCTTTTCTTCCATAGCATAAGCTTCTGGTTAAGACCTGTAGAGGTCCCTATCTTCGCATTTTCAAGTGCACATTCTTGAGGTTTATTGCCTTAGTAAATATTACTTACGTATTCAATGCGCGTTAAATAAATTTATAATTACAATTTTAAATTATCATAATAGATTTCTAACTATAAGATCGTTCCATTGACTCATTGTAAATCAAAAGATTTCATGAGTACTAATGTATAATAGGAATTGTGGACTTAATCAGTGAAGTATTGAATAGCTTCATGCTCTCAGATCTAACCGCTTCAGCTTCACCTATTTATATAGAAAAGTAGGTTGAAGTAAAGAAGGGTTCCCCTCTTTTCTTCCATAGTGTAAGCTTGTGATTAAGACCTGTAGAGGTCCCTACCTTCGCAGATTATGGGTAAATTTAGAGTGGGGAATGTAAAATAAAGTGGCTAACAGGTTTATCTGGGAATAAATGCTGAGATATTCTTGACTTCGTTTAAGGAGAAGCCATAATACATCACATCACCACATTCTTGAGGTTTATTGCCTTAGTAAATATTACAAAGACACTTGTGTAGTTATTATAAAACTGAACTCACTATAATGTAAAGTTATACATTTATTAAACTAAGACAATAAAGCCAATTACTCAAGCCTTTAATAGATTTATGAATATAAGTGATAACAATCAACCCTTAAGCTACCAACAATCTCAATATGTAGTCAAGGCAACTTGCCTTAATAATAAAGGTGGTACCATCTTTATCCATGGTCTGATATGTTACGTGCAATTTGACCAAGGAGGTTGCCTTGACTACAGGTTGAGATTGTTGATAGCTTAAGGGTTGATTGTTATCATTTATAAAACTATAGAAGCAAACTAAGACTTTAAATCGTAGATTGTTTTCTATTAGTTTGATAGTATAAAGGAGGCAAAGTGACTGCTAGATACATAATTGCAAGTAGTCTCATGACTGATATATAATTTTACTTAAAAATTAGTCTAGGGATATTTATTATTATACCATGGTTTAATTAAATCTATATGAGATGACCTTAGGGTAAAAAATTAAAGTAAGTTTCACTTCTAAAAGATGTGGTACTTTATAAAACTCAACTAAATGCTTATTATTTATAGTTGTCAAGTAATATGAAACAAAAATAAATGCCACAAATTCCATTAACATCTTGAAGTCATGTAGTCCTTCCAATGTAATTTCATCTTGAATGAAATTATTCATTGAAATGAAAGTTATGGTAATACCTTTTACCTAAAAAATTTAAAATATGTAAGGAGTACAATCATTTAAAAAATGGCATATATCTATGTGAGATGGTACTATGTTGTATATTTTGATTCCTAAAGTTCATAGATACATCTGACAATTACGAATTTAGAAAATCTATTTCTCTTCCAGTCTTGCTACCTAATGTAAGCTTGAATCAATAGATGCCAGATGGTAATATTTAATAAATTCCAATCCAGTAGTGTCCTTCCCATATCTCCAGATTAGTTTCTAGCTTATGGCTTCGTCAGTGAATTTGTAATTGGACCTAGTGTAAATTTTTAGATCTAATGCTTATATTCCATGAGATCTTCAAGATATGAATCATTTCTATAGAGTTTTCTTTCCATTGCTTTGATAGCGAAACAAAAAAGCAGGAAATAATAGCATCTTAAGGAAAAATACATTAGATAAAAAAAGCCCAAAACCTTACACTGTTGAAACTAGTTTTGGGATATGGATATAGCACCATTAAAGAGAATTGTATTAAGCATGATCATTTGGCTTCTATTGATAAATCAAGCTTCCACAAGATGGTAGAACTGTAGCAAGAGAAAAAGATTTTGCTATTTAATACTAATTGTGTAACTAGAGATTTAATGTGTGGATCACTTACAGGCTTCTAATGGTAGTTCTGCAGCATCATCTGGTGGCTTGTCCAGTGGGAGAAAACACTACCGTAATTCCAGCATTAATAACCCATAATAACAATGTCAAATTCACATATCAAATAGAAGAGGTAACTGGGAAATTTCTCTCATTTGTTTAAAATCTTTTAATTTATATTAAATCTTAAAAAAAATTGTGAAAGCAACAATTAAAGAAAACTATTACAAAAATATTAAAGCCGTATATGTTTGTTTGTAATGCTATCAATATATCAGGTAAAGACTGCCTTTTATATGAGAACCTAAAAGGGCATTGTTTTTGTAAAATTTCTGAAAAAAATATTTAATAAACCATAATATCAAAACAATGGCTTTTCAAAAGGTGGAGTACATCTGGTATCAAAAGAAAATGGTTAATTTATCCTCTTACTATTATACCAAAAAGTATTTCCTAAATAATAGATATCTCTTTTGATATTGAGTGGATAAGAATTATAAATCAGTATGTTGTGAATAGTCTAAAAGGAACAAACAAAAAATAGCTTCAGGCTTATTCTTTCTCTTCAACAATTGTAAAACATGCTGCTGTATATTAAACAAAAAATGAATTTTAGTTCCACATTAATATTTATCTTATAAGTCATAATTTCAGACATTCTCTATCTTTACATTTTTAGAACTGACTTCCTGTTTAAAGTTTTAAATCACTGTCTCTTCATCTATCTGTATATCAATCAGCATATTTATCTACATCTTCATACAGCTCTGTATATTTCTTTACTTCTGTTACTTCTGCTATAGCTAGTTTAGTTGCAGTGGTTATTTTCCTGTGATGAAACACTCTATCTTTTAGTCAAAATAAGAGTCATAGATCAATTCATAGATCACATGACCCTATCTCTTAAGCTTGTAAGTTATAAACAGTGAGGATTGCCAATTCCTCTACAAGCTTTATGATAAATGCTTAGCCAGAGCCAGCACTTAAAATATCTCTGTCAGGAACACCTCCCCAAACCCCTGATGGTTTTGTGCTTTGGCACTCCTCAGAGAGGTGTCAGGGTAGGTTCAGACACTAGATCTAAAAATACCAACCCAAAGCTAAGCACTTAGCTATCTTTTACTCTATCTTTTAGTTAGTTAAAAGCAGGACATTAGAATTTATGTTATCATCCAAGTAAAAATTGCTGAGAATTTTCCTTTTACCACTGGCTGATAAAGAACTTGAGTTTTTTTTTAACCTTAATTATTAAAACCAAAATATTTAAATGTTGCAACCAAAACATTAAGTACATTCTGTAAATCTTCTTTTGAAGTGGAAAAATTAGCACAATCATCATCAAACTTTAAATCCATAATCCAAGAAATATCACAAGATCACTATAACCTATACTTACCCAAACTGTTAAAACTATAGCAAACTCTCCAGGCAAGAGTGCCAGCCAGTGCAAATCATCTTTATTCAATGGATGCTAAAAGGTCTGTGCATAAAATCCCTATCTAGTGCCTACTCATCTAATATCTCCCGACTGAATTTCTAGCTTGTGACTTTCATAAGTGAGGAACTTTGGATCTGAAAGCACTGCACCTAGACATTAGGATCTAATGCAACCCTCCAGCAGCCATATTTTACCTATTTAGTTAACTATATAGCTGTGAGACCAAGATGAAAACACAACAGTTTCCAAACCAAGCTCATTCCCTTGTATAATCATATAGATCTGAACCCAGTTCAGCATCAATATATTTTGGAGTCTTTGTTTTTCCAAAAACCATGGTCACCGTCACTCCACAGCCAGGATTACTATAAAACCACAAAAATATCACTGATCACCTTTGATTACTATGGCTTACAGTCAGAGAGGGGTCACTACTGTTTGGAAAGTTTGCTACTGTGTTAATCCAAGAAGTTCTTATACTTCGCTTTTGATTCAAATTAAAAATTACACCATCAAACCTGAATTGCATCTTGTTTCCTAATTTATGAAGCTACTTACAAACACTTCAAAAACCGCTATCATAAAAATTGGAAAATATTGTTGGAGAAAGTATCCAATCTCACTTAACACCAGTTTTTATTCCAAATATCTCAGATTTTACACTTTTAGTAATAACACTTCCTCTCAATCCAACATGTAAAAGCTGTATGGTAAGAATCGACTTTAGTAGCCAACCAATTAACTTTAAGCAATGCCATAAAGCTGCATGATTGGGTTAAATATATTAATCAAATCAATAAAAGTGATATCTAAATCATTTAATGTTTTCCTGAAGGTTTGTGATTTTATTGAGATATTGGAATTATTTCCTCATGTAATATAAATACTGAATGTCTTTAGAAAAATTTGAACTTCATTTAAATATTCCAAATACATTCAACTGTTAGTAATAACACACACTTAATATATGTACAATGTTTCAGGAGGTATTATTCTCCCCTCTTCTTCAAGTGTTGCTAGCCTGACCGATGACAGTACTAGCATGGGAATCGAACCTGGATCCTTAGACTCTTGAATATGGCTTATTTGGATCTGGTGTTACCTTAAAATTCCATAATATAAGAGTCCAGGTTCGATTCCCATGCTAGCACTGTCACTGGATAGGCTAGCAACACTGACGAAGAGGGGAGAATAATACATCCTGAAACATTATGCAGATACTAACCTGTGTGGTATTACTAACAGTTGAATGTATTTGGGATATTTGAATAATGTTAAATTTTTCTAAAGATGTTCAATACTTATGTTTGATGATGGAAATAGTCCAATATATATAAATACAAATATAAATCAAATAAACAAGTGAACATTTTTCTTT
The DNA here is from genome assembly GCA_028023455.1 of Epiperipatus broadwayi. Classification (NCBI taxonomy): domain Eukaryota; kingdom Metazoa; phylum Onychophora; class Udeonychophora; order Euonychophora; family Peripatidae; genus Epiperipatus; species Epiperipatus broadwayi. The sequence goes on along the minus strand of JAQFVV010006260.1, from coordinate 6,175,644 downwards.
TTGCATTTGTATAGCAACATAAACCATGTTTATAGTACTTTTTAGTTCTGTTAAAATATTCTTTTTATTTTTAAAATTGAAACAATAGAACTCTCCTTAATATTAAGTGTCATAACTTCATAAATCCATATAATGTATTCCAAAAAATATTTTTGAAGCTAACATGTCGCCATAATATTTTAAATGTCCCCACATATTCCATCAGGATCTGTAACCTTTCTATTTTTAAGACTACAAAGAACTGTCTGACTTCACCAAACTGGATATTTGTATCCAAATCTAAATGATTAGATAAAATGGATAAATCATTCAAAGTCGCATCTAACTTCTTATATCATTGTTCACAATATGATCAAAATATTCCTTCCATCTGTTCCAAATGTTATTATCATCATATAAGGGGGTGAGTCCCATCAATAGATTTAATTGGTTGTGATACTATTTCTGAGATCAACATGTTGCTTTCTGTACATTAAAAATATTTAGAATGACCAGGATCAATAAAGGTCTGCATTTCCTTTGCAGTTTCAATCATCAATCATTTTTAAGCTTTCTTGTCGGTCGTTGAACTTCTGCTGTTAAATCTCTCTATTTTTTTTTCATGTGTCAAAGCATCGGCCGGATAGCGAACCCATGACAACTGCTTGTAGGGCAGCTGTGCTGACCACTCGGCCATCAATGCTTGACTAAATCTCTATATTTATTATGAAATGTACAGAAAATCTACTTTTTAAAAAAAATCAAATCTCTAATAATAAGATCATTACCGGAAAGTTATTTGAGATTCTTCTTTTTAGTAAATTCAGGATTAGATTTACAGGTAACTATAACACATTCCTTGAAAGAATTCTATATTATATATCAATTTTGAAAGTCCACATTAGCAATTTTTAGTCTTCAATCGCTGTTGAAATTTAGTTCATACAGAAAATACTTCTAAAGAATAGATATCACATTTTCTTGTGAATATGGTTAAGATCTATTTTAATGCAACTATTATTTTAATCTTGGAGTGTATTATTCAATGATCCACCCAGTGATGTTTGCTTATAATAATATGAACTCTTATATTTCGATTTTTAGCTGTATTATAGACTATTAAATGCTATTACTTTGAGAATAGATGTGTTCATGCATTTTTATAATAATTTTTCTGGCTAAATAAAGTGTCTAGGATATGCAATCCATATGTTGCACAAAAATTCAATAATAAAAGATTATAATATTGAATTTCAAAAATCTCACACACTTCACTTTTCAGTAAAAAAAACTTTTATTATTGATTACAGTTTCGACTTTACCATGCAGTCTTTATCAGATCTTATTCTATTCTTCTAACTTTCTCTATCCTCCATCTAACTCTAGTAAGATTATTTGAATTTACAGCATCAGTACCATTATTCCCAATATCTCTTGGTCAAAATCTACTATTTTGCACCAATATCTGTATTAGCATCTCCAAGAAAAAAATTATTTTAATGGTATAAACCAGGAAAGAGTAACAGTTTTCTTTATCTGAGTTTTTTCATCTAATGTTGGAGCAAATTCTCTCATTAAAAGAGCATTTTGCAAACCAAACTTTAACACTTTTAGTTCTCATTGGTGCAATGAAAAATTCAGAGAACAGGTGTTAGTAAATTAGATTTCATAGCAAATACAACACCATGCATTCTCCCTTCCATTGAGTAACCTTATCCTTCCAAAAAATCTTTTATCATTTTCTTGAGCTATCACACTTTCTTATTCTGAAAATGGGTTTCAGTAAGAGCAGTTACATCAATCTTAAATCCTGACAGCTCCTTAACTACCAGTACAATCCTTTATTCTGATATTGAAGAATTTGTATCAATTAACTTTACCACCTCCCCCTGCTTTAGCTCTGATAATAATATTATGCAGAGACTAAACTCTCCATACAGCAGCACAACTCAGTGCAAGCCAGACTAATCAATGGATGCAAATTTGTTCATAAAATCCATATTTAATGCCTACTCATCCAATATCCACAGACTAGTTTATCAGATCTAAGGCTCCTCACTGATAAAAGCCACAAGCTAGAAACTAATTGGATATTGTATAAGTAGGCACTAGATATGGATTTCATGCACAAACCTTCTTACATCCATTGATTATTCTTGCTTGCACTGAGTGGCACTATTGTATGGAGAGTTTAGCCTCTGTGTAAACAGCTTGTGTAAGCATGAAGAATGGTGATCATGTCATGTTTACTGGTCTAATGATATTAGTAGGTCTATCACTTTAAAGAGCAAATCACCAGATATGGCAGTCTAGCCAAACTTCGTTAGGTAGATTATTTTTAGATCACATTTCCTAGTCTCCTTTTATTATCTTGTAGACAAGAAATGTATATATATATATATAGGACTGCTTAAACCTTTGCCAGATGAAACCTTGTCACAGATCCAGTTACAAACTAACTTATAAGCAAATATCAACTGTGAGTCTACTGAGCCTGTTCTTGTCATCACTTTTTTAATTCTTGAAGGCTTGAGCTAAAAAAATATTGAAACAGAGAATTTGCACAAAGATACAATTTCTTTGTCACAGTAAGTTTAGGGAGATGACTAATGATGTAAAACTATTGGTCCTACCCTGACTTAATTGACTGAAAGCAGAAGGGAAAAGAGAGAGAAATGATTAAAAATCATACCTGTCCTTAGATGAACTTAAACCATGTCCTACAAGGCAGCAGGAAATACTCTTGGTAAAATACTGTTAACTCTCGTATCTGAAAATCACTTTATTTGCTACCTGTGTTACCTGTAATATAGATAATTTTAAAATAAAGAAGAAAGTTATGATTGGACTTTTTTTTTTAATGCACAAGAAAATACTGAAACTTTATTCTGCATTCATTAATGGAAGTGAAGAAATGTGGATGTGGAAGAATAAACTTAGGAATCTTGGAACTGTTTTCCTACACTAATGGAGAAATCCATAAATCTCCGGTGACTGATTGGTCAAAAAGAGAAAAATAAACAAATAAATATAATGATAAATATATATAAAGTAAATGTGGGTGGATAACTTCAATGCCTTGTCTAAATGTAGCTTTTCAATAGATTCTATCCTCAGGTATATATCCCCAGTGAATTTAATAATCAATATTGTATTTCTTTAAAATGGTTTTGAGATAATAATTACAACATAAACGGGAAATAATTATTGTAACCTAAATGGGATCTGCAGCCACCCTGTAATATTATGTGCACATGAAGAACATAGTCATTGGCCTTGTGATCTTGGTATCAAATTGTTAGAATTTTAAGAAGCACCTTTTAATATATTATATCAATAAGGAGGTCAAGTCTCACCTGCATACAATGAATTAGGTAAATAATATCTTTATATACAGTTAATTTAATTACAGTGATTAGTTCACTTCATAAAATATTCTTACAACACGATTAAAGGAGCAATAGCACATTGGATTCTGTTGTAAAAGAAATAAAAATTTGTTTAATCAAAAAAAATAAAATCATGTTATATAAAAAAAAGTTGCGGCTGCCTGGTAACGTTACATTTGATTGCTTTTGTGTAGCATCAGAGCCCCAAGCGGCCATTTCCGGATTTCAGATGATTACCTTTTTTTTAATATTGATAAATAAAGTAAAGTTTTTATATGTTGCATTCAAAATATTAATTAAATTAATTGATAGGAAAAACATAATCACCAGCATAATGTAAATCGAGAAACCAATTAGTTATTTATTCATATTATCTTGCTGAGAAGAAATGTCATAATATAGATAGAAAGTCTTTATTTTAAAGTAATTTATTTAACTTTTAAAAGTAATAAAATATTTTTATGTTTTTTTTTTTTTGTAGTTTTATCCACCAATACCTAAAGCAGAGTTTGATATATCTGACCCATACATGCGTGATTTTAAACCTATATACCGGCCCCTGCATGATCCTAACCTAAAGAAGGTACTTTACAAAGAACCTTTTCACTCATATGCCTTAAAGGAAAAGCGAATTACTTCTGATGATCATGTGACCTGTACCCTAAAAGAGTTCAATGAGTGGCGAAATTATCTCTCAAAATTCTGCCAAAACTACTTTAATTTAAAATCTAAAAAAAAGGTAAAAATTATATAATTATTTAAAAAAATATGGTGTGTGTATAATGGTATAAAATGCTAGAAAGATTATTTAAATAAAAAAGATGTTTGATGAATGAAATCATACAGGAAAGGGAAAATATGATTTAAAGTAGCTGCTCCTAATGTGATGTACTGCGACTTCTCCTTATACTGGGTTAGAAATCTCTCAGCAACTATGCCCAGAGAAACCTGTTAGCAACTTTGACTTCCCTTTCCATTCCCCATCCTAAGTTTTTCCATACTCTTCTCTATCCTGATCTATTCTATTTCCACAACATAATCTTTGTCAACTCTATGGCCTTTATATTTAAATCCCCCTCCTCTTTTCCCAAACCCAACATAAAAACCAATAAGCCACTTTCTGTATAATCACTTTGTTTATATTTATTCTTCCACAACTTCATTATTTGTACCCTTTCTGCTTTGAGGCATTTACATTCAATTAACAAATGCTTAATATTTTCTATGCCTTCCTTACACAACTTTCAGACTAAATCACCCATATTTTTCCATTTATGTGTATATTCCCTTGTTGCTAAAGATCCTGTTTGAGCCTTAAACAGTGAACTACTTTCATTGCTATTGTCATAAATTAACTTGCACCCAATATTATGTTTACTTCTATTAATATTTAAACTCTTTTTACTCTCCATACTAGTTCTCCATCATTCCAACTTCTTATTCTTTATTAATGCAATCCAAATCTTTTATTATCCATAAACTGCAATCTACCAAACTTTTTTATTTTGCTTTTTGCATCTCTCATATAAAAACTTGACCATCCCATTTCACCTTGAATTGTCTCCTTTGCCATCTGCATTTCTGAATCTAATGTATGTTTCCCACTTCCCTTTATATTTTTTGTAAGTAATTTCACTAACACATAATGCATCATTATCATATTTTAACCTTGCAACTGCCACTCCCTTCCATACAACTCTAGCTACATCATATTTATTATATGAAAACCCGTTAATTTCTTTACCAATCCCTTTCTTTTCTTTGATTCATTTATCAATTTTTTCTCTCATTCATTCAAGCAATTTCTTTGATTGCTCAATCCCATAATGCTCTTCTTAATCTAGTATTCTGTGGGTCTTGCTTCTGATAATATTCATCTATTTTTTTTTCAGACAAAGTACATTATTTCAATATTTTTATACAGAAAAAATAATGGTGATTCTTTGCTGATCATCCAATATTCTGGTAACTTTTGTACATCTTAAATGAAGTAAGATGATAATGTGTGTAGGTAAAGATCCATAGTTTTAACAAGATAGTGTTCTCTCATCGACCGTAATTAAACAAGTAATCTGGAACTAAAATAAGGATTTTCTGTTGATAATCAAATCATTATTTAGATAAATCATTGAGACATCAATAAACCCAGAAGGTCTTTTGTTCACAAACAAAACATCATAAGAGTTTTAGACCATAAAGAGATGCTTTCATAGATGGTCATATATGGACACAATTTGTAAATCATAGTCCATTATGATTCTAAACTACTAAATATCACATAATCATTTCTTATCCCTACACAAACTGTTTACACAGAGGCTAAACTCTCCATACAGTAGTGTCACCAGTGCAAGCCAGATTAATAAGTGGATGCAAGAAGGTTTTTACATAAAATCCCTATCTAGTGCCTACTCATCCAATATCCCCAGACTAGTTTCTATTTTGTGTATTTCATCAGTGAGGAGCCTTGGATCTGAAAGCACTGCACCTAGGATCCTCCCTGATGAAAGCCACAAGCTAGAAACTAGTCTGGAGATATTGGATGAGTAGGCACTAGATAGAGATTTTATGTACAAACTTTTTTGCATCCATTCATTACTCTGGCTTGCATTGGTCACACTTTTTAAAAATAAAATGACAAGATATATTTTTAATCTTGAAAAGTCAAACTAACTTTAGTACAAAATGGTGAAATTTTATTTTTATATTTGTTATTAATTGCAAATAAGAATATGTTTTTATGTGTAATTGGTCATAAATTATTAGAGTATCTTAATTAAAAAAGATCTTAAATGTAGAGATCACTTCCTTTTGGCTGTTATATGTTCAGTATCATTAGTCATTTAAGAAGGTCAAATTGCCAGGAAGCAACAGAACATTAAGTTAATACTGGCATCTATTAAACGGGGGGGGGGAGGTGTCATGATATATAGCCTTATATGGGAATGATTAAAATGTCACACCTCTGGAGTACAAATTTTATATGATGCTCCACAGTTTATAACATCCACATAAAATAATGCTCCATTTATAGAGACTGATTTTGCAAAATATATAGTATCTACATTAATGGTGTTTAAAATATTATTAAAGAAAGAGTCTTGACAAGTTCTCCTGACTGCCACAGTTGTCACAAAACGGCAGGAAAGATTGTGAGTGCAAGTTCTTTGAGTTAGTGAAAAATCATTCTAAACAAAAAATATAATATGTAATTTAAAATAAAATATACAACTTGTTCTCTGAATGTACATAAAGATACTCCACTTGTGTCTGTTACTGTTAGTGACCCCTAGGGTTGCTTTTTGTAACTGTAATCATAATGTGAACTTTAGTTGAACTCAAGTGCTAAAAAAATTAAACTGACTCAATATATGTCATGGTACTATTGTTTTGTCTACAATAGGGCTACGGCAAATGGGAAATTTCCAGGAATTCTGTTGGAAACAAATGTAATAACTCACTGATGGTCACGGTCGTTATTCATGTAGATGATTTTTAAAAAGTTAGGTTGAATTATCTTCACAATATTTTGAATTCTTGAGAATCTCTGTTATTGATGACATCATCTGCTGTACATTTCGATGGGCAGACATCTTGAATTTTAATCACAATTTAATACATAACAGCATTGACAAAAACCATGAAAAGCATGTGGATAAAATGATACTCTTTATGGTGATAAAGATCTTGAATGAGTTCACTTCACCATTATTTTCAAACAACTATTTTTTACCATTAAATGCACAATTTTCCAGATCCTAAGACACAGGAAGATTTTATGAGATAGATTCTTCTTAAAATACCTTTTCAGGTCATTGCACTTTTATTCCATATCCCCAGTTTTTAAATGGCTCATTGCTTACTGAACAACCTTGTGAATCCCAACTAATGACTTCTAAGTGTCTAAATTTGATATTGTATTTAATACTAAGAGTTAGCAAAAAAACATCATCATTGGATCCGAATTGCTATGGCAACCAATAGTGCAAAACTATTGTAAGATCTGACTATACTAATCTAAGTACTGAAGTCAATAGACTAAAGAGAGAACAAATGAAGAATGAAGAAGAGGACAGAGAAATGAAAGAAAAGATTATTTGTATCAGAAACATTATTTAATTTTTGACAAATAAATATTCAAAAAGGCAATAAATTCTTTTGGTCAGATATTCTGTTTGTTATTTATAATTAGCCCTCATATCTGAAAATCCACTATTCACTATTTCCAGATTCCTTCAATAGTTGGACACACTGCCTGGTAAATACATAATTTACAAGTAATTAATATCAAGAACGGCAACCATTTACAAATAATGTATCTGTTAACCACCAGGTAAATGTATCTGAAAGTTATTTCATTATTTACTATTTGTAGATTCCTTCAATAATTAAGTTCAATATTGACAAATATATAATTTATACATGATTAATATTAAGACTGGCATATCCTTGCAAATAATATATTTGTTGACCATCATTTATATCTGAAAGTCATTCGCCATTTGAGATCTTTTTAATAGTCCATTGACAAATATATAATTTATATGTAATTAATATCAAAACACATCTTTGCAAATAAAACATGTAACCACTATATATAAATATATATTTATAAGGGACCTGAAACTTGAACTTTCAAGCTCCCCACATCCATCCAATCCATCCCACACAAGTGATACACGTGACCACATACATATTAAAAAGATAAATGATCTCCAATATACATATAACGTGCGGAACCAGGGACTCATCCGTTAGTCTAGATCACCATCTCCCACACATATATACAATCAGTGCTCAGTTTATATTAAGATAGCAAATCTTTAAACTTTAATGGATACACTTCAATCTTCTCCACACTCCAATCTTCTTCACTCTCCAACACTTCAGCATCTTATTTCATTGAATGGCTGAAGAGTTGGAGAGTGGAGAAGATTGAAGCTTGTCCATTAAAGTTTAAAGGTTTGCTATATTAATATAAACTGAGCACTGATTGTATATATGTGTGGAAAATGGTGAGATGGACCAACTGATGGGTGCTGGTTCAACATGAAATGTCTAAAATGGAGATCGTTTATCTTTTTCACATGTATGTGGTCATGTGTTTATGGGATGAATTGGATGGATTGGGGAGATTGAAAGTTTGAGTTCAGATCTCTTATAATTATATTAATTTAGTATAGATAATGTGCATATATTTAAATTATATATGTATAAAGGTCAATCCACTATTTGCTGTTTGAAGATCCCTTCAGTAATGAGATGCAATGCATGACAGATGTATCTTTATAAATAATACATTAGGGGTATGGTTGTAAAATGTGGACAGTGAATAATAAAATTTAGGAACAGATTAAAAACCTTTGATATGTGGACATGGAGAAGAATGGAAAAAATCAGTCGGACGAATAAAATAACAAAGATGTTTTAAAAAAAAGTAAATTAAAAAAAATGATCGATTGAGGATATTAGAAAGAGAAACTGGATTGGACATATATTAAAAAGAAAATATAGTTTAATGAAAGATGTTTTGGGGAAAATGGTGAGTGGAAGCAAGAAAAATGGTGAGTGGAAGCAAGAAAAAAGGATGGAAAAGATTGACATTGTCAGATGATGTAAGAGATGGGAAGAATTACATTGAATTGAAGAGCTGGGCAATGAAGAGACTGGAGTGGGAAAATTGATGAATTGATGATTGTCCATGGGATAGAATACTGTTAATAATGAGGGGTATTATAGAATTTTTATAAAGAATGTTGCTAATCACTTGATAACTCCTGTATAAAGTGTTTAATAGTTTTATACTTTATATTATCTCTTACATTTATATGTAATCAATAACAATTTACATATGCAATAGTAATCATTTTCATATTAAATAAAGACATATTTATTTTTGTTACTAGCAAAAACATTGCGTTACTTTTAATTGTATATAAGATGTTTTAAGGTATATTGAATTAGAAAAATTACATTAAAAAGGAAGAAAATCTTTCGTAAAATGATATTTGTATTTTTTTTTTTTTTTTTTTTAGAGAGAACAGGAACTTCTGGATAAGATGAAACAAGAAATTTCTTTCCAGAATAGAAAAGAAAAATTAAGAATGACTTGGAACCAAAACAGAATAGATGCAAAATTAAAATATCAAAAACGACTTCAGAATGATCGAGAAAGGTAAGCCATCCAATTGTTTAATATTAAGCTTATTGGAGTGTGGGAGAAAAAAACTCACCTGAATAAGATTGGTTCAGTCCAAATGCTTTGTGATGATTGTTTACATTTTTCCAAAGTTTGAATAAATAATGTCATAGAACAATTTTTGTTTAATGCTTTTAAAATATTGTGACTAGAAAGGAAAGTGCTATTTTTTTTAAGTTTTAATCTAACTTAAATTACATGAACTTTATTTCGTGTATGACACAAATGCAAGTTTGTTTTTGCAGAATTTTGTCATTAAACCAAAAATATATGTCCAAGTATTGGCCATATTTAATCATCATCATCATCATTATCAACCATTATCAATCCACTGCAGGATGAAGGTCTCTCCAAGTTTAATCCATCTTCTCCGATCTTTAGCTTCTCTTCTCCACATCACCCCTACACATTTTCTTATTTCATCCATCCATCTTACATGTGGTCTCCTTCTAGGTCTTTTACAATCTCTTGGAATCCAGTTTAAAATTTCAATTGTCCATCTATTATCATCTCTTCTAGCAATATGTCCAGCCCAACATTGCGTTTTCGATCTCTTCTAGCAATATTTCCACCCATACATTGCGTTTTCGATCTCTTCTTGTTATTCCCAACATACATCTCTCCATACTTCTTTGAGTGGTCTGAAGTCTCTGTATTGATCTTCTATTAAGTGTCCAAGTCTCAGATCCATAAGTAAGAACTGGTAACACACATTTGTTAAAAACCTTTCTTTTCAAACACATAGGCATATTTCCTTTTAATATCAAGTTATTTCTACCAAAAGCACTCCAATCAAGTTTAATTCTATGATTAATTTCCTCTATTATGTTTCCATCTGTATTAATAATCTGACCAAGGTATTTGTAACTCTTAACTTCTTCTAATTCATCATAATCAATCTTTATTTTGAATATTTATAAAAATCCAACAGCAACAATTAGATTACATAATGATACTGGGAAAGTCAACATTGAGAAGGGTGTAAGACAAGGTGACTCCATATCTCCAAAACTTTTTACAGCAGTGCTGCAAGAAGTATTTTGTGGATTAAAATGGGAAACTAAAGGAATGAAAGTAAATGGAGATTATTTAAGTCATTTAGATTTCGAAGATGATGTAGTTGTTTTTGCAAATAATGCTTCCGAGCTGCAGGAAATGTTGCAGGAGTTATCAGATGAAAGTAGGACTAAAGATAAATGTTAAAAAGACTAAAGTAATGTTTAATCGATTTGGCCATATTTAATACTATTGCTTATATAGTATAGATTATTGCTTGCACAAAAAACTTTTTCTGTTGTGTGTAGAGTGAAATTATTTAACATTGTTTAGTTGAATAAGACATTTACACTCAGGCAAAACTCTCCATATAGTAGTGCCACTCAGTGCAAGCCAAAGTAGTCAATGGATTCAGGAAGGTTTGTGTATAAAATCCCTATCTAGTGCCTATTCATCCAATATCCCTAGGCTAGTTTCTAGCTTTTAGCTTTCATCAGTGAGGAGCTTTGGATCTGAGAGCACTGCACCTAGACTTTAGCATGGTGTGATGCTACTATATGGAGAGTTTTGCCTGTGTGTAAACAGCTTGGGTAAGCATAAAGAATGGTGATCATGTGGTATTTGAGTAATAGGTCTTGTAAATAAGTAATAGAATAGTTTTAATGATTGAGAATTCATAAGAAGTTTAGGCATTGGAAATGCCAGGAATGTAATCAACATGAGGACCTTATGCTTCAGCATCTGACATTCTATCACTGATCTAAATTACACAAGATTGTGAAACTACATCTTGAATTATTATCAGACTGGACTTGACAATAACTCAAGATATAGTTTCTCCACTGAAGACTTAACTCAAATCAATATTCACTTTTTGGATGTTCAAACTAGAATCTACAACCAAGGAATTATGATGTTAAAAAAGGAATTCTTAGGATGCCAAATAAATTTCTTTTTCCAGATCCACAATAAAGACAGATAGATTTGTTCTACCTAGGCACAACTGGAATAACCCATGATTGTTACAGACATCTGCTTCAAAATTGAAATTTACCAGCCATTGATTTATGTAAATGTGGACAATCACAAACTATAAATCATAGAATTAATAATTGCAATGCCATGGCTACAGTGGAAGAATTAAAAGACTTAAGTATTGTTGGAATCTCTACTGGTTCCTTTATTATACTTCATTAATAGTTAAGCTGTCATAAAAAAATCCTTACACTAAATAAATAATAGTGTCTTAAGTCTGTGGAGTGGTATTAATAATGGACCTTGACCATCCATTTATCATAAATGAAACCCATCAGATGATTGGTTAGACCATGGAAGATCATTTGTCAAAGGTATACTTTCTATGCAGGTTCTGCAAATTGTAGCATAATTCTTCATCAAAATGATGGTGTCATTCAAAAACAAGATGATGAAGCCATTCAAAAACAAGGTAATGATGTCATTCAAAATTAAGATGATAATATCATTCAAAAACAAGATAATGATATTAAAAAAAACAAGATAATGGCATTCAAAAACAAGATGATGAAGCCATTCAAAAACAAGATGATGATATCATTTAAACTCAAGATGATGATGTCATTCAAAAGCAAGATAATGATGTCATTCAAAAACATATTTACACCATGCGATACTAATAAATCCCTCCCCCAAAATTCTTATATACTCTGCAGTTGTAATTGCTATGTGCTTGGAAAGAAAAGCTTTTGATAAATATTGGTACTTCTTATATTTAAGAATCTGATTCTGAGTCATATAATAGAAAGACAATGAATTCAGACCACTAAGCAAATTCTACAGATATATGTCTAAATTAATAAGAAAGAATTGAAAGTATTGTGTATAGGTGACATGGCAAACAGAAATCACTGATATCATGGAAGAATTAAAACTGGAATAAAATGTTCTGCAAATATTACTAGAAGAAATGCTGCTATATAGACAACTCAAATATTAAACTGGATATGAACAGATTTTAATAAGAGATGACAATTAGGATAAAGAAGTGTGACAGTGGGTCATGGAGAAGAGAAGCAATAGATTGGTGAGAAGTAGATTAAAGTCTTCATCAGTGCATTTATCATGCTTGAAAATGATAATGAATACAAATGTATGTATGTAAACTGATCATCATTTTCAGCTATTATCAACCCAATGCAAGATTAAAGTTTTTCCAAGTTTAATCCAGTTACTCTGATCTTTAGCCTCTCTTCTCCATATCACCTCAGAACACTTCCTTATTTCATTTATCCATCTCCTGTGTGGTTTCTTTCTATATCTTTTAAAATCTCTTGGAATCCAGTTTAAGTTTTCAATTGTATATCGACTATCATCTCTTTTAGCAAAATGTCTAGCCCAGCTTCTTTAGACTCAATTATTTTAATAATGGCAGTAACATCTGTGTCACCCATATATTTTGTTTTACATAAACACATCATACATTATTATAGTATAAGCACGTGTGCACACTCATTCAAATAAAAAATTAAATTATGTGGACACACAGATGCATGCACATATATCACAAGTACACATAAATCACTTGCATACACATGCATGACGACTCCCATTTTTTTTCTTCAAACTTCTTGCAGTATTAAACAGTGAGGATTGCCAATTCCTCTACAAGCTTTATGATAAATGCTTAGCCAGAGCCAGCACTTAAAATATCTCTGTCAGGAACCCCTCCACAAACCCCTGACCATGGTTTCGTGCTTTGGCACTCCTCAGAGAGGTGTCAGGGTAGGTTCAGACACTAGATCCAAAAATACCAACCCAAAGCTAAGCACTTAGCTAAAAGTTATCTATTGAGTGGAAAATCTGAAATTTTCAGACATGTACATGTCTTCAAACCCAGCTATCCAACCCAAATAGCTATATGGGGCTGATAGATCTTCAGCCATGCCATATAGTAGTAGTCATAGCAATATAAAATTGCACAAGACTTTTTGGCAGAGACTATAAATAGTCAAAATAAAAGTCATAGATCTATCAGCCCCATATAGCTATTTGGGTTGGATATCTGGGTTTGAAGACATGTACATGTCTGAAAATTTCAGATTTTCCACTCAATAGATAACTTTTAGCTAAGTGCTTAGCTTTGTGTTGGTATTTTTGGATCTAGTGTCTGAACCTACCCTGACACCTCTCTGAGGAGTGCCAAAGCACGAAACCATGGTCAGGGGTTTGGGGAGGGGTTCCTGACAGAGATATTTTAAGTGCTGGCTCTGGCTAAGCATTTATCATAAAGCTTGTAGAGGAATTGGAAATCCTCACTGTTTATAACTTACAAGCTTAAGAGATAGGGTCATGTGATCTATGAATTGATCTATGACTTTTATTTTGACTATTTATAGTCTCTGCCAAAAAGTCTTATGCAATTTTATATTGCTATGACTACTACTATATGGCATGGCTGAAGATCTATCAGCCCCATATAGCTATTTGGGTTGGATAGCTGGGTTTGAAGACATGTACATGTCTGAAAATTTCAGATTTTCCACTCAATAGATAACTTTTAGCTAAGTGCTTAGCTTTGGGTTGGTATTTTTGGATCTAGTGTCTGAACCTACCCTGACACCTCTCTGAGGAGTGCCAAAGCACGAAACCATGGTCAGGGGTTTGGGGAGGGGTTCCTGACAGAGATATTTTAAGTGCTGGCTCTGGCTAAGCATTTATCATAAAGCTTGTAGAGGAATTGGCAATCCTCACTGTTTATAACTTACAAGCTTAAGAGATAGGGTCATGTGATCTATGAATTGATCTATGACTTTTATTTTGACTATTTCTTGCAGTATTATCTCTAAATTAGTGTACGTTACATGGCAACAGAGTTTATCTATTAACCACAAAAGATTTAAGCTGCTGGCGTATCTGCATCATGAGTTCCAACGTAAAATGTGGTATTGAATTTCAGATTGTAATCCACAATAAAAGCTTGACTAAACCAAAAATATTTACCCACTAAATTAAAATAGATTATAAATTTTAAACTAGAAAAGAAACTTACATCTTGAAAATTCTACTAAATCAATCAAACAATAAGAATAAAAGAGATCAAGGCAAAGTATAACAAATAACTTCAGTAATGAAAACTAACAATAAAGTTAACAGATCGTAATCCACAATAAAAGCTTGACTAAACCAAAAATATTTACCCACTAAATTAAAATAGATTATAAATTTTAAACTAGAAAAGAAACTTACATCTTGAAAATTCTACTAAATCAATCAAACAATAAGAATAAAAGAGATCAAGGCAAAGTATAACAAATAACTTCAGTAATGAAAACTAACAATAAAGTTAATGTTAAGACAATTAATAACCTACTTTTCTCAGGGTTCAAATAACTTAAATGCTATCACATGATCACCATCAAAATTAGTAAGTTATTAATTGTCTTAACATTAACTTTATTGTTAATTTTCATTACTGAAGTTATTTGTTATACTTTGCTTTGATCTCTTTTATTCTTATTGTTTGATTGATTTAGTAGAAATTTCAAGATGTAAGTTTCTTTTCTAGTTTAAAATTTATAATCTATTTTAATTTAGTGGTTAAATATTTTTGGTTTAGTCAAGCTTAGAACCCCTTGATTTATTCCATTATTGTCTTACAGCTGTTAGACACAATATTAGTTTTATAGTTCATGATCTCATTCTTCATCATCAACATAGTTATCATATCTTATTCATATTTTTCTTTCTTTTATTGCATCCTCATTTCATCTTGTCATTATCATAATTGATTCATCCTTCACTGATCCCTGTTCTATCACCCTCTTAATTATTCATCATTCTAACACATTTCCTTTTTCTTCTCCTTATTCTTAAGTCATTCATTTTCATAAGGTAATTTTTATTTCTTCTTCATCATCCATTCAATCGTCTACATCTTTATTCATTTATCATTCAAGTCATAATCATTTCAGAGACCTGATCATTAACTATTTATTGGTATTGCAAATTAAATTCATCTTGTAATATTTTTGCTTTAGATCTTAAAGTTAATTTAATCAATGCTTAATATTGGAGGTTATTATTTTCATGTACACTTTGTGACCTCTCCCTTTAAATTTGCTCATGCATATATTAACCAAAACTATTTCTAATATTGCCTTTGTTAACTTAAATGCTACTCTTTTAAATATATCCATAAGAGGAATTTTGCCACTATCCAAACATAACAAGCAAAGACAGCTCGTAAAACAAAATAGCATTAATAAAGAATATTTGACAATTCCAATACTAACTATAAAAATGAACTTTAAATTTTATGAAGTACAGGTATTAATAAAGCGAATATAATAATTTATAAATTATCTTTTATTTAATGGTCATGGGCAATACGGTCAAGATCAGTGAATGATGTATCTAATGATTTAGACAACCAGGATATTCCAAAAACTACATGTTTCGTCTTTAAAATATAAAAATAATATATGCGCTTAAGATCAACGAGCAAAAAAGCTTTATATATTTAATTATTCATCATTGTAAAACATTTTTTGTCTATCTTTATTTCTTCTTCTGGAGTTAAAATGATCCATATCTCAAAATGTAGCTTCAACCCTTAAAATTTATCTTAATTTTTTTTCTGATATTCAACTTAGATTATAATTGAAGAATTAAGATGTAAAAAATGGAATTCTTATGAGGTTCCAAACATTTTTCTTTCAGATCCTACAATAAAGCCAACACATGATCGTTGTATTCACCTGCTTTCAAAAATGGAAATTAGCAGCCATTCATTTACATAAATGTGGGTAAACATAAAGTATGAACTACATGTTTAATGACTACTAAAACTGTGGCTACACAGAACTTGGTAAATCTCCTAATGAATCTATCTTCAGGTTGAAATCTCTATAGGTTTTTTTTTAGTTAAGCAAATATATATTTAAAAAATCATATACTAAATGAATAATAAATGTCCTTTTTGTTTATGAATGGCTGCTAATCAATGAATAGCATTGTCTTATATTGGGTTAAAGAGTGTTTTAAAATATTTATTATACCAGGGTATGAGTCTTAATATACACAAACAATACCTATGAACCCTATTCACAATATTACCAATATGTGTTCACATTAAATATTATGTAATTGAATATAAATGTTTGTTTGACTCTCTCTATATAAAATAGTTATGTGCTAGCATGAGATGGTGATCATGTGATGTTTAATGATCATCACTATTTCATGTTCTCACACAAGCTGTTAGTAAGAGTACCAAATCTCTTCATACAGTGGTGCCACCAAGTGCAAGCCTTCTTAATCAATGAATGCAGAATGATTTGTGCATAAAATCCCTATTTAATGGCAACTAATTCAACACCCTCAGATTAATTTCTAGGTTGTGGCTTTCATCAGAGAGGAGTCTTGGATTTGAGAGCTTTGCATCTAGATCTTAGGATTTAATGTGACCCTCCTTCAGCCACCTTTTACCTATTTGATTAACTATAAACCTAAGAGCCAAAGATAAAAACACCATAATGCTTCTAATCCAAGCTCATTTGCTTATGTAGTCATATAGATATGAACTTAGTTCACCATTTATACATTTTGGTGTTTTTGGTTTTTCAAAAACCACAGTCACCATTATCCTATGGGCAGGATAGATATAAAACCATCAAAACATCATATGATCACCATTTTATATGCTTAGACATGCTGTTAATAAGAGTACCAAACTCTTCGTATTCTAGTGCTACCAAATGCAAACCTTCTTAATCAATGGATGCAGGAAGGTTTGTGCATAAAATCCAGATCTAGTGCTTATTCATCCAACATCTCCAGATTAATTTCTAGCTTGTGGTTTTCATCAGTGAGGAGCATTGCACTTAAATCTTAGGATATAATGCAACCCTCCAGCAGCTACCTTTTACCTATTTGGTTAACTATAAAGCTAGGAGCCCAAGATAAAAACATCATAATGTTTCCAACCCAAGCTCATTCATTTGTATAGTTATAGAGATCTGGACTCAGTTCAGCATCTATACATTTTGGTGCCTTTGGTTTTTTGGAGGGTTGCATTAGACCCTATAAGTCTAGGTGCAATGTTCTCAAATCTAAGGTCTCACTGATGAAAACCCCAAGCTAGAAACTAGTCTGGGGATATTGGATGAGTAGGTACTAGATAGGAATTTTAGGGAACTTTTCTGCATCTATTAATTATGAAGGCTTGCACTTGGTGGCACTACAAGGTATTATATATTCACAACTATATACACCTCTGCATATTTTATTCATTCATGCAAATATATATTCACATTTACATAATATATCTTCAGCAGTAGCAGCCATTTGCAAAAGAGTATAGTCATTCCGACTTTAAGAGAAAGGATAACAAATAGTACACTAGAGATGTGTTTTAGAAATGATTACAGATCAATTGGTGAAATATGAATGTCTGCATATAGAACAGGTTGATAACATTTTCTGGTTATTTGATCTTTTAACTTATATAATAAATTATATGATGTTTTCCAGAACTCATCAACACATTTCATTGTGCCTTTTGTAAGTGATAGTTTCATCTTTTCTTCTTATTACTAGAATAATTTTTCTTCTAGTACCAATTTTTATTCTCTTCTATAGTCTTCTTTGACACTTCATAATTATATTTTCTTATATGTTATTAACTCTTTTTACAGAACTCTAGATGTTTAACTGTTCTCAATGAATTATTTTTTTAATATTTTGCATATATTCTCCTGTCTCGGATAAAAATTTATTGGTTAATTGCTGCTTAGAGTATTTATTGTCTTTTTATTGATCTCAGTTAAATTTGAATCTTCTCACAAAGTCTGTCAAAACTTTAAAACAATTTACCAAGTTTTAATTTAAATTCATTTGTATGTTTCTGAATATTAGAAATAGCAACTATCAATGTTGTCCTTTTCTAACTAGTTTTGCATTAACCTATATCTTACATCTCACTAATCAATGATTACTTCCCATGCTGAATCTATCAAAAAAACATTACAATCCTTCATTTGGATATTTCCATTTCCACTAACCATTTTTCTCAAAGAATTCATAATATACATTTTTTCCTATGAATTGACAAGTCTGCATTTTTTCTTATTTCTAACATTATAACCAAATTCACCTTTCAGTCATTTTCTAATGACAGCAGTAAAGTTTTCATGATCATTCTAAAATGTTGTTTGATATGATCCAAAGCATTTTATATACCCATATAAAAATTCTGCACTTCATCACAATTCGAATTGGTTGGATATAAACTTGAAAATTGAACAACTAATCTTACCACTCTGTCTGATATATCATCAATCTCCACACTATTTTTTGTCCACTTTTTATTTATAATAAGTGCTTCCAATATAGATAAACATATGTGCAAATTTTACATCAATTGTCTCCACCTTTTCTTCCAATTTTATAAAGTCTAACCAGTCAACAAAATCGAAAGACTAAGCATGGATTTGCAGCCAGCAGATATACGGTTACCCCCATGTTTCTAGTTTAAACCACCACCTATCATCTCAACCACCTAATTAACATCCTTGACATCACACAGTTTCCCTTCTTCATACAGCACAATGTAAGTCAGGGTTGAACATGGACTTTCTTTCACAGGGTTTTCCAGTAATCACAACATTACTACACACTAGCACTATTTAACTCTTCCTTGCTCATTTATTAATTATTTCTTTATCTGATTTATTATCTATAACCATATCTCAGGGCTAGGATTCAACCTATAGGTTACAAAACCATTGATGCATTTATCTACCATTTAACTGATTTATTTAGTAGTATTTATAATAATCAATGAATAATTCCAACTCACAATACAGATGCACACTTGTTTAATTATAATTCTATTATTTCATTATAACATTAAAATAATAGAGAATAAATTACAAATATTAGGTTGGAAGGATCAACTGGCTTTTACATGGCATTATAGAAGGTAGTGGTGGCTACAATAATGATGTGTGCTCTATATTATGTAAAAGATATAAACCATCAACTCATTCCAGGTTTGAACATATAGTTAAGATTTGAAATACCAGGCACTCTTATACCTGGAGACTAATTGTAAATATAGGGGATTTGAACTCAGACTTTCAAGTCACTTTACTATCCACATTATCTCATGCTATTGATACTAATGAGCACACACATGCAGAAAAAATAAGGTAATCACCAATATACATATTTCATGCTAATTAGTTGGTTCAGATTACCATCTCCCATACATATATATATATAATCAGTGCTCAGTTTATATTAAGATAGCAAATCTTTACACTTCTAATAGACAGGCTTCAACCTATTCCAACCTCCAACTCTTCAGCCATCCATATCATTGAAAATCTGATGATAGAATTCTCAAATCCCATGCTGATGCCAATAATATATGCATTTAAATGGATATTGTCCTATTCATCAGGGGTCAGAGTGACTTGAGGTCAACATGGGCATGACAACAATATTGGCATCAGCATGGGATTTGGGAATTCTATCAGATTTTGAATGGTAGGGATGGCTGAAGAATTGGAGTTTAGAGTAGGTTGAAACCTGACATTAAAGTGTAAGGATTTGCTATCTTAATATAAACTGAGCACTGATTATATATATGTATGGAAGATGGTAATCTGAACCAAGTGATGAGTGCTGATTCAGCACAAAATATTGGTGATTATTTATCTTTTTTGCACATGAGTGATCATGTGTATCAATAGTATGGATAGTGAAGGTACTTTAAAGTCTGAGTTCAAATCCCCTAAATTTACATATAGTTAACACTATATTTATTTAATGGGAATACTTGTGTACAAGTTTGAGTTTAGAAGCCGACGCCCGACTACTCACTCATGATGGTAGGTACAATTAACATAATTTATTCTTCTTCCAGATTTTTAAAATGACTTTAGAATAATTTTAAAATAATAATGAAAGAATTTCTAAACTATTAATGGAAGACTAATAATCAATGCCCCTTTCAATGCTTATATATCCTGTGTTATGCCTGGGGGTTACCTCGTGAATTTACTTAATGGATTTCAAACCCCTTACTCTAATTGCTATTCATCAACTCTTCACTTCTTCATTCCTTCTATGTCGCCTATTGGTTTCCTAATCTTTTGTATTTTATTTTCTATTTAACACCTTAAAGCGTCTTAAGGTGTTCAACTGTAACTATTTTAGTTGATAGTATGTGTAGATAGCAAACTACAGCACTTAGGCTCCCTGCCTCTCCCATTGTATAAAATATTTTAACATTTTTCTTTAATTGATTCTAACTTTTATAAAATGTAATTTTCTTAAAACGAAATCGTACGATTTAAACAATCAACTTTTAGGTTTAGAAAATTGTGCAATATTGTGCATGCACGCACCTATTACTAATGTGTGCAGATATTAATAATAAATTATATGCATACTTATAGGAGATAGGTTGATTTAAATAAGCATGAAGCAAGTATATCTGCTTACAGATATACACCTTCAATACTATTTAATTTTAGGCTGTCCTTTCAGTTCATACAACCTTCCTTCACTTGAACATTGATCTGCAGTAAAGAAATAAATAACATCATTGAATGGCCGTCTGAACTCATAATCAGAAGATTTTTTACAGCTTCCATCTTTGATCATCAATCACAGCCTAATCTCCTGGGAATGAAGACCATAATTTAATTTTGTCTGTCATGACTGTAAATATCATGACAAAAAATGTCATTCACACACACATTCTTTGTACCTTCAAGAAAACAAAATTGATGTTTTAATTGACTAGTAGGCAACTGAGAAAGACCATAGTGTTTCTTGTTCTTAAATTCAAAAGTAAAATCATCCATTACCATGTGAATAATCATATAGTGATGACATTTGCAATAACAATAATTTCAGGAATAAACATAAGATATTCCTCTGGTACGCGATCTCTGCCGTTTTGAATTTCAAAAATAGCCAAAAACATCGTCTGACACATCTAAGTGATAAAAAACTACGCGAAAACAGGAAAAATTTAGAACTTGGGTCATGTGACTTGGAAAAACCCGCCAAAACGCACAGTTAAAAAAAAAAAAGCCAAAACACGAACAATTAACATTTTCTCATTTTAAATTATAAATCAAATAATTTATATATAGAGAGAGCAAGATTACTATATTTAAATCTAAATCAATAAATGCTAGTTATCATTGCCTAAAAAAGTACTTGGTAGCATTTTGATATGGCTGATATCTAAGGCACCCTCTCCCCCCTTATACAAATTAAAGTAATATATATGTGATATATATATTTCACACAAATAAAATTATGAGTGCGTAAAATAAACAAATAAATGAAATACGATAAATAAATAAATGGCTAGTATTTTTGAAGGAATGCCTTCATTATCAAAGCTGTGGCTAAATGAATTGCGAAGTTAAACTGTTGCTATAAGAAATGCAAAGTGTATGCAAATTTAGCACACAGCTTTGATAATGAAGGTAAATAAACCCAATAGCCATTTATTTATTTATCATATTTCATTTATTTCTTTTCTTTACGCACTCATAATTTTATTTGTGTGAAATATATATCTAATATATATTACTCATTACAAACACAGACACAAAGCTACCCAAAGCGATTATTAATTAAAATAAATATTTTTTTAAAAAAAATAAAATATTTACATTTATTTAAAATATGCTTTTGTTTTCCTATACTGGTAGTAAAACTCATTTCATTGTTAATAGATATACAGATTATAGTGACGTAATCAAGAGTAGATCTGATATAGATGAAATGCAAATGAAGACTTTAATGAGTTTTATCTTCTTATATTTTAATGCGTATATATGTTTGTGTACAAGTAAGCTGTATATAACGAACTTTAATAGTGACCAGGGTAATATTTATATGTACATCCGCACATAGTAAGAGGCTTAATGCCTTATTCGGTTCTCCCCATCATATCAAGAAAGTTACCTTTTTAATTCTCAGAATTTGTATACAAAATAATTATAGAGTGGTTTGCGTATTTTTCTAAACATTTTTTAAATTATTTGTTGAGGCATGATTTTGCACAAACATATATACGCGTTAAAATGTAAGAAGATAAAACTCATTAAAGTCTTCATTTGCATTTCATCTATATCAGATCTACTCTTGATTACGTCACTATAATCTGTATACCTATTAACATTGAAAAGAGTTTTACTACCAACAAAGGAAAACAAAAACATATTTTAAAAAATGTAAATATTTTATTTTTTAAAAAAAATATTTATTTTAATTAATAATCGCTTTGTGTCTGTGTTTGTAATGAGTAATATATATTAGATATATATTTCACACAAATAAAATTATGAGTGCGTAAAGAAAAGAAATAAATGAAATATGATAAATAAATAGCTATTGGGTTTATTTACCTTCATTATCAAAGCTGTGTGCTAAATTTGCATACACTTTGCATTTCTTATAGCAACAGTTTAACTTCGCAATTCATTTAGCCACAGCTTTGACAATGAAGGCATTCCTTCAAAAATACTAGCCATTTATTTATTTATCGTATTTCATTTATTTGTTTATTTTACGCACTCATAATTTTATTTGTGTGAAATATATATATATCGCATATATATTAATTTAATTTGTATAAGAGGGGAGGGGGTGCCTTAGATATCACATATCAGCCATATCAAAATGCTACCAAGTACTTTTTTAGGCAATGATAACTAGCATTTATTGATTAAGATTTAAATATAGTAATCTTGCTCTCTCTATATATAAATTATGTGATTTACAATTTAAAATGAGAAAATGTTAATTTTTCGTGTTTTGGCTTTTTTTTTTTTTAAACTGTGCGTTTTGGCGGGTTTTTCCAAGTCACGTGACCCAAGTTGTAAATTTTTTCCTGTTTTCGCGTAGTTTTTTATCACTTAGATGTGTCAGACGATGTTTTTGGCTATTTTTGAAATTCAAAATGGCAGAGATCGCGTACTAAATTTGCACCGTACTTAACAGCAAATTTCTTTTTCTTTTTTTTGTGTCCCACAATATATATTTAAGATTATAAGTTTCTATGCATTTCAATACATAAGAGTAAATAAAAAACATTAATAGGTGACATATATTTATGTGATATTAATTGATGAATATTTACATATTTAAAATGTTTACTTGAAGACAAGATTATTTGAAAATGAGTTGGTTTATAAGCTCTGCCTTGTCAGTTAACATTAAGCTGGCATAAAGAAGGCTTTGGTTAATTGACTGCTAAAATTCACATTCAAACATTAATATGAACATTATGAATCTCTTTAAATATAAACTAAGTTGCTATGTTTGATGTGATCTGAAATTATCTCTTGAACAGCTGATGACAACAGATATGATTGATAGAAATATATGATCTGTAAGAAGTTAGTTGATTTTTCATAGTATGCTGCTAAATATAAGACTGTAAGTTTACATAAAATTCTGTAGAAGATGTAACCTTTCTTCTTTATAGTTATTTTTATATTTTAACCAGAGGACCAATACTGCAATCTTAAATGAGATCAGAAGTTTTTCTATATAGAGTGTATGTCCAAAAATTATTAGCCAAGTTAAATAATCCCTTCATCCTAAACTCTTACATTCCACAATAAACTCATCTATTTCAAGTGTTTATTAAATCCCAGTTATTTTTTCAGTACTGGTTTATTTCTGTCTTGATTTTTCATTAGTCCACTGGTCTTCATATTTCCCAATTTCATTATATTGATCTAAACAAAAAATCATATCTTTATCTCTTTTACTTTCTTTATCCATAAAGTTTATTCATTCTCCATGCACTTTATCCTAAGCATCCTTCAATATCATTTACTCCAAATATAAATGTCCAATATCTCTTCCCTTCCTGCATAAACTTCATCTATAACCCAAATCCTTATTCTATTTGCACTTTCCTTCCCCATTATCCAACCTTCTGACCTTGTACCAAATAACAATAAGTTTTTAATGTTATTATTTATACTTTAATATTGTATATAATTTTTATTCTTATTTGTTTTCCATAATTCTACTTTCTTTTAACCAATTATTTATTTTCCTTTCCCAATCTCTCATATTTATGCACCTGTAATACATTCTGTACACATTTATTCCATTTCTTTTACAAATACAGAAAAATAAACTACTATCTTTGCATATTGTAAAACCTTTCTTCCAATGTGTTCGTTAATATTGTTTTCCTGAAGGTTTGTGATGATGGTGTTCTAGCTGCATTTTTATATTGGACTATTTCCATCATCTAATATGTGTGTTGAATGTCTTTAGAAAAGTTTAATTTTATTTAAATATTCCAAATACATTCAACTGTTAGTAATACCACAGTTAAACATGTTAGTATATGCACCAATTGTTCGTAATATCACAGCAAACAGGTTAGTATATGCAAAAGGTTTTGAGAGCTAGCACAAGGTTTTCAGAGATATTTTTCTCCCCTCTTTTTCAGGCGTTGCTGGCCTGACCAGTGACAATACTAGCCTGGGATTCGAACCTGGGTCCTTAGATTCTTGATTATTGAATTTTTAAGGTGAGGCTCATTACCTTAAAAATTCAATAATCAAGAATCTAAGGACTCAGGTTCGAATCCCATCCTAGTACTGCCACTGGTCAGGCCAGCACAGTTGGTTAGAGTGTTACCTTAAAAATTCAATAATCAAGAATATAAGGACTCAGGTTCAAATCCCATGCTAGTACTGTCACAGGTCAGGCCAGCAACACCTGAAGAAGAGGGAAGAAAAATACCTCTTGAAACGTGTATATACTAACCTGTTTACTGTGATATTACTAACAGTTGGTGCACATACTCACCTGTTTGCTGTGATATTACTGTTCATTAATATGCTTCATATTATCCAATTAAACACTATTTTTACTAATTATTTTCATTTATATATTGAAATCTTACAAACATTTCTAATTTATTCATTTAAAAGGAAGTTCACTCCATTTCATTTTGTAACTGGATTTATTCCAATTTATAAAATCATTTTTTTATGATGACATCTCTTATACTTCATTTTGTTTTCATTGATGAGAAAATTTCTAAAAGGTAATTAAAAATGAAAAATTTTTTTAACTTATTATGAAATGTTATGGATTTTTTGTTTCGTCATCTTCTATTTCTGTACAGTGAAAATCTTAACAGGATTACATGTACCATGTAATTGGTGAACTGAATCAACATCTAAATCATACTCTTGATTTGTACAGTGTTTTATATAATATTGATTATTCTTTTTTTTTTTCTAGATATAAAAAGGATCTTATGAGATATGAACTGCAGCGGCTTAGAGTGCTGCTACAACAAGAAGACAGAGTTAGACATGCGATTAAGCAACATCAAGACAATAAAGTGGAAATGGAAGCTCGGATTAAGGTGGATCAAGAAGAGGTAAGACAGAAAATCTTTGGGGTAATGTTAGTAAAACACAAGAAGTGAGCAAAGGATAAAAATAGCATGGTCTTAATGTGTGATATTAGAAAAAAGATGCCATTCTTGAGATAGCTTTTTTAAAGAGAGCAATAAGCATCCAAAAATATTGCACATGAAATAAAATGCAGATAACAAATACAGAGAATTGTGCAAAAATGCTATAAATAAACTGTTGTAGAGAAATGGAAAAGAGAGATTTTGAAAATAAGACAAATTTAAATGAGACAGATGAACAGAATGCTTTAGACAATATTTACCATCTTGAGGCTAAGCATAATGAATGCAAAGCAGACAAAGATAATAGCACATAAAAGATGCAAAAAAAGAACTTTACCCAACATTCTTTCATGCCTTTAATACACATATGCCTGTATTTTCATTCATCTTTCAAATCATGTGATTTAAATTTATTTGTGGAACAATTAAGATGTTAAAGAAATGTAAAGATTTACTGAAAATGTATTTCATAGAATGATTACTTAAGACTTGGAACACATTAATAGTTTAGTTTTAAGTAGAATTTCAAGTATTCTGATTATCTGGTATTGTTGCTGTTGTTTAAATTTGAAGTATTTATTTATTATTTTTCAATGTGGATATAGATATCGTGATCGTAAATACGCTATTTGGGCAAGAATATTTTTAAAATGATTAGCTATGATTCT
This sequence comes from Epiperipatus broadwayi, assembly GCA_028023455.1. NCBI lineage: Eukaryota > Metazoa > Onychophora > Udeonychophora > Euonychophora > Peripatidae > Epiperipatus > Epiperipatus broadwayi. Next base: position 6,148,944 of record JAQFVV010006260.1, on the reverse strand, counting down.
AAAGTTAAATGGTATTTTAAATAGGGATTCTTTAATAGGAATTTTATTTTGTCCTAATATTTAGGACCCATATATTCTAGTAGGGTATGTGTTATTCCAGGAGATCCTTCTCAATGTCTTATCTAGTGCCTCTGGATTGAGTTCAAATTTTGGCCTTTTAAGTAAAATGTTTTAAATAGCAAATGTTTCTAGTCTTGTTCTGCCACCTGGTGTAAATTTTACTAATTAAAAGATATTAGATAGTAATGCTTAATAAATCCCTATCCAGTACTGTCCTATCCATATTCTCAAACTAATTTCTACCTTATGGTTTTCATTATTTAAATCTTGGATCTAATATGCCTGCATTTTTCGATCTAATGCATCTTTCCAGAAGCTATCTGTAGTTTTTTACTATCAAACTGACGGTCTAAAATTACAAAATATTTTAATATTTTGAGTATAAATCAATTTGCTTGCATAGTTATATAGGTCCGTAATTAAGTTATTAGTCTCAAATACTTCATTAACTGTGTGAATATTTTGTTGATGTTACGTAAAATATTTCTAGCAATTTTATTTTTATTATATGGTGTAGATGTAAATGAGATTAGACGTATAAACCTGCTCTGTCTATAGCTTATAAATACAATAACAGAAAACGGAAGTAATAATGACAGTCATTAATAATAGTAAGGAAATATTGTCAAATGAAATGATAATACTGGATAGAAGACAACATCTATCATTAGTTATATCAAAATTTTGATTTATTTAAATAAATCCTCCTGACTTTATTCATTAACTGTTAATCAAAGATTAGTACCTTTTTTCTAACACTATTTTCCAGGAAAGTAGATTGGCCCTGACAGTCCTGAATTACTGAGATTCACCAGACACCAAGGAAGCTACTAATCAAAGATAATTGATCTGTTCAATTATTTTTGAAATGAAGTTTTCTTTGGGGTCATAGGGTATTTTAATAATTCATGATGAATAGGTGCTATATATGTATGTAATATATGTTGGTTTGCACTTACTGCATAACGTGAATTCTTCTCCACACAAAAATAGAGAGCGCTGCCGTAAATTATGATTTCCAGAATATATGCCCGATAAAGGGATATAGTATAAAACTAGTGGCAGAGATTTATCGCTCTCAGTTCCCGGGATGTTATCAGTACACAGCCTTCAGGATAAATGAAATCCGTAGTAAAGAAAACAGTAGGTAAAATGGCTACTGTAGAAACGTATAAAATAAGGACTGGTAAATAAAACAATATTATGTTTAATATAAATAAACTGAGTGAAATCTTGTGTGTATATATTATTATTATAATTGTATGTTCGTGTGGTAGAAACTAGTAATTAAAATATATATAGAAATATTAAATGAGTTATTTTAATTTATTGCTATCTTACTGATTCAACTTAATTGAAATTAAGACATAGCAGAGTGGCGCAGTCGACAGGATTAAAAGCCCAATATTAAAGTGAGGCACTCGTAATAAACGTTACATAAAAAACAACAACATGGCGGCCATAAACGCTATAATGCGCGAGTTCGACGTAAATGATGTTGACTCGTGGAAGAGCTATATTGAACAAGCGGAATATTACATGTTCATTAATAAAATTGAGGACGATAGATATAAGATTTCCACACTATTATATCTAGCAGGAAAAGACATAATCCAATTAGCAAACAGGATTACCGACCCGAAGCGTCCCGAAGATTTTACGTATAAGGAATTTATACAAAAATTAAACGAATACTTTCTACCGAAGCAGTCTAAATGGATAGCACGCCTTCGGCTGAGAAATAGAATGCAGTCACCGCAAGAGAAATACATGGATTACGATCTTGCACTGCGAAAATTAGCCAAGGAATGTGAATACGGTCCAGAAATAAACGACGCTTTGTTGGAACAGTTCTTGTACGGAATGACGGACAAAAACTTCAGGAAGGTCTTCTTGAGTGATTCGGAATTGACTTACAAAACAGCAATTGATAAATGTGTCGCGCAAGAGGCCATGCTCAACATCGCATCGGAATATACTAGATCAAAATCACCGGAAAAGATCGCGTTCAGTAGAGAAAAGAAAAAATTTGACTCTACGTCTTTCGGCGGACACACCAAACAACAAAATTGTACTTGCTGTGGAAAATCCGGTCATACAAAAAGTAGCTGTAGGCACAAGGATAAAACATGTAGACAATGTAACAAGAAAGGACATTTAGTGGCCGTGTGTTATTATAAAGACGGCGGGACACAGAGAAAAAATGTAGATATCAAACCCCGAGTAGAATGTAAAAAATCAACTATTAAGACTGTATCAAAAGGCGACAATAAAACAGATCACATTCTTCTGGATTTGCAGGTCTGTGGAAAAGCAATCACAATGGAAGTAGACAGTGGAGCTGGATTGTCGTTGATATCACTTAAAGATTGGACCGAGATCACTCGAGGTAGTAAAAATAAATTAAAGCTACGTAAGGCTGATACAATCGTAACAGATATAAACGGAAACAAAGTTGATATCCGAGGAAAATTAACTGTGCCTGTGACACTTAATTCCAGACATAAATCTTAGACATTGTATATAGTAAATAAAGACATTAGTCCATTATTGGGAAGAAACTGGTTTGCTCCACTGGGAATACACATAAATATACTAAAAACTGTCCGTATAGAAAAAGAAATAAAAAAAAAATATCCGGAACTGTTTACATCAGGCCCAGCGGAAGTTAGAACAAGACCAATAGACGTAGAATTGGTACCAGAAGCCAAAGCCATTGTTTGTAAGCCCAGAAAAGTACCATTTGCAATGAGGGAGAGGGTGGAAAAGCAATAATGGATTTAGTATCAAAAGGAGTATTAACACCCACTGAAGAATCATCGTGGGCAACTCCTATTGTAACCATAGTAAAACCAGATGGAAGTATAAGATTATGTGGAGATTATAGAGTTACGGTCAACAAATATATAAACAAAGGTGCATACCCGGTCCCCAGTGTAATCGGAAATACTGGCATCATTACAGAAGGCCAAGTATTTTGCAAAAATTGACCTAAGAGCAGCTTTCCACCAGATCCCAGTAACAAAAAGTACATCTGAATTACTTACACTGACCACGCATAAGGGATTATACGCATGTAATAAATTGCCATATGGAATAACCATTGCGCTGAATGTGTTTCAGGCTAAAATGGACATGCTATTCAGATCTATGGAAGGAGTGATACCTTATTTAGATGACATTTTAATTATTGGTGCAACTGAGGCAGAACTCGAGAAACGGGTAGATCAGGTTTGCTCAGGATTGTCCCGGGCCAAAGCAAAGCTTAATGTGAATAAATGCATTTGGTCAGCTCGATAAATCAAGTTCCTGGGACACATAATAAATGAAAATGGTCGAAAACCCGACCCCGAAAAGGTAAAGGCTATAAAAAATGCTACAAAACCCAAAAATGTCAAAGAATTGCAGGCATTTTTAGGACTTCAAACTTTTATGAGAGTTTTTAGAAGGAAAGTCACACTTGCTGTCACCACTATACCTGTTATTAAAAAAGAAACAGCGATATATCTGGACTGATGCATAGGAGAATGCTTTTAGAACTGCAAAAGACTTATTAATGTCAGAAGCACTACTGGTACATTACCGAAGTGACTGGGCAGTGAATATCACAACCGATACATCTGAGTATGGTGTGGGAGTGGTCATATCACACCCATGCTATGAAGGGGAGCGTCCAATAGCATTTGCATCAAGAGTATTGACAGCTGCAGAGAAAAATTATAGCCAGATTGACAAGGAAGCGTTGGCAGTGATTTTTGCAGTAAAAAAATTTCACCAATATGTGTATGGCTGCAACTTCACCATCTATACAGATCATCGCCCCTTAACAGGGATTTTTGGTGGTGAAAAGGGACCTATAGAACCCCCAAGTCAACGTATGGTGCGATGGACAAACTTGATGTCACAATACGACTATAAGCTAATCTACAAACCTGGGAAAACAATTGCACATGCAGATGCTTTGTCTAGGCTGCCAGACACCACAGAAAGAGTGTTCAAAACTAAAGAGATAAATTACATTGACACATTACAGTCAAAGGAGATAAATAGCATGACTATAAAGGAATGGACCAGAAAAAATGATGGTTATGTACAGCTAAAAAAATGGATCAGAAATGGGTGGCCAAAGAAATGCCCTAATGAATTGAGCAAAGCTATATGGATAGCTAGGGATAAACTTTCTGTGTGCGATGGATGTATCTTACAAAATGACAGAGTGTTAGTACCTATTGAAGGTAGGCCACAAGTTCTAAACCTACTTCATCAAGGACATCCAGGAGTGGTACGAATGAAAGCCCTTGCACGGTCATATGTATGGTGGCCAAACTTAACAAATGAAATAGAGACCCGAGTAAAAAATTGCAGGAACTGCCAACAAGTGGCCAGATTACCACCAAAGCATTATGAAACATGGGAACCACCTAAGTCTCCATGGACACGTGTTCATCTGGATCACATTGGCCCATTGGATGGACACTTGATACTATTAGTGATCGATGCTTTTTCTCGATGGACTAAGTATCGAATAGTTAAGGATACTAGTGCAGACTGTACCATCCGAGTGTTAAATGAACTATTTGCCACACATGGTTATCCAGAAACTATTGTGACAGACAACGGTTCAGGTTTTGCTTCAAGAAAATTTACAGATTTTCTAAACAAGGGAGGAATTAAACACCTGCTTACACCCCCTTACCATCCTGAAAGCAATGGGATAGCGGAACAAGGAGTACAGCACTTAAAAAACACTTTAAAAAAACTTCAGAACAAAAACATATCAGAAGCCTTGATACAGGCTATGTATGCTCAGCACTTTACTCCAAACACTGCAACGGGTAAAACTCCAGCAGAGCTATTGATGTGTCAGACATTCAGGACCCATTTGACAAAGCTACTACCTGGAAACACTAGAAATAAAAATAATAATGCCAAAGTGGTTAAGTTTTGCCAGGCGATTGCGTATGGGTGTTGGATGTTTTAAAACATAAATGGAGCCCTGGAGTAGTAAACCAGTCATTGCATAAACAGATTTGTCTAATCGAGATGGAGGGTGGAAAAGTGTTGAGAAAACATATAAACCACCTTCGACATCGTGAAACAAAGGAAGACGAATAGTCCTAAAATTCCCCGAATACGGAAACCACCGGTTAAATTAGAGTGGGGGAAGGACTGCTATATATGTATGTAATATATGTTGGTTTGCACTTACTGCATAATGTGAATTCTTCTCCACACAAAAATAGAGAGCGCTGCCGTAAATTATGATTTCCAGAATATATGCCCGATAAAGGGATATAGTATAAAACTGGTGGCAGAGATTTATCGCTCTCAGTTCCCGGGATGTTATCAGTACACAGCCTTCAGGATAAATGAAATCCGTAGTAAAGAAAACAGTAGGTAAAATGGCTACTGTAGAAACGTATAAAATAAGGACTGGTAAATAAAACAATATTATGTTTAATGTAAATAAACTGAGTGAAATCTTGTGTGTATATATTATTATTATAATTGTATGTTCGTGTGGTAGAAACTAGTAATTAAAATATATATAGAAATATTAAATGAGTTATTTTAATTTATTGCTATCTTACTGATTCAACTTAATTGAAATTAAGACATAGCAATAGGTCAGTCAGTTATTGACTAATTCTGTTTAATCAATCCCATGGACAAAAGATGTGAAATTCAATTGATCCATTCTATAAAATGTTCATATTATAATAACTTCTGGTTTTAATGTGAACTGTGGATGATATTACCATTTGAAAGAATATAAATAGTGTTTGAAGTCAATTGCTAAGAAAAATCAAAACATTTATCATTCTTCTGAAAAGTTTATGAAGGGCTAAGGGGGTCATCAAAACATTTATCTGCATTGATGCATTTGGTCAGTTATAAATATTTATCGATTCTGTTACCAGAGACTATATCAGAATTAAGGCATAAGCTTAGCAAAAATGATTACATTAGTATTAAAAAGAATTACAAAAACAGTTTTCTACTTTAAAGATTTAAATATTTAATTCTTGTAGGATCTGGTTGTTTTAGGTATCTTATCTCTCCCTAGTGTGGCCATTTAGTCATTACTCAGTAACAGTCATTAATAATTAACTACAGAGTATGGAAAACTGTAAATGCACCTAATAAAATACTAAAGAAGTGATTCTACAATGAGATGAACAAAAAATAAGTCTTCCATCTGCATGATAAATGTCTTCAACAGTTCTTCATAGAGGAATAAAGTGAAGATGGTAGTCATCAGGTTTAACAGTTCTGGGTTTGAGCATTTGAACATTTTCCATTCTTATATTGCTCTCTAGCTAAGAATATTTAGATACCCATTAACTGACTATAGTTAGATGAGTTAGCTATATGCAAGATACCTGAAGGAAAAATCCTATACCACTTTTAAAAAATGTGCTCATCCTGTGTTGAATCCTAAGTTGTAGACATTACCTCAACAACATGAATCATAAATAATATTCAATTTTACTTATTTCATTTTTTTAAATTCCTTATCTAGCTCTTTCTGGCTACCATAATACTCCTGGAATGACAATCAAGCATGTTTTGCACTTGCCAACAATGTCATATTTGATTTAAAAAGTAATGTGACTAAATTTCCAATAAATTGTTTTGCATGTATAATCATTGACAGTTAAAATATAATAATATTATGATTAGAAATGCTGCAGAGGCAAAATAATGGAACCATTCAAAGAACCATTGTGGCCATCTCCACCCCACTTTCAATTCAGAAAAGTTATCTATTTAAAAATTGAACTCATAATTACAAGATTGTTTTTCCAATAGAGAATCATATGATAAAATCTTGTGTTCATTCCAATAAAAGATAAAACAATTCTCAGTTCTAATCTTATAGTGTAGAAAATAATCTGAATCAAAACTGTCACATGACCATTGATTACTCTGGCTTGTACTGAGTGGCAATACATATTGAGAGTTTTGCCTGTTTTAATAACTGAATCAAAAACTTAATTAATGACATTATTGTTAATTAAAAGTACTTTCATTTTAAGATGCATATTTGAAGAGTTGTGGTAGGCTGAAGTCCAGACACTCTCACACGATACTGTAGTGAACATTGAACTGTGAGCATTGGGATAAAATGTGTACCAAAGCAAGCCAGCTGCTGTTGAAGCAGCATCTTTTCTGTGCTTTATAGCATAGAAATAATGTCATCGGCATGGGATGCCTCATTTAAATGGCCTCTTTCTGTGCTTTTGATAGATATATAGGCCTAGAAGGTGGTAGCCATGTAAATGGCATATTTATGTGCTTTTGCATATAAATAGCGGCATCAAGCAGCTGACACAATCTAATAGAACAGTACCATATATTTCATAAACAATATTGTTTTGATCAAATACAAGTTTTAGATATAAAAATTAATATTTTTATTTACATATAAATATATGTTGATTATATACGCATATTGTCGAGGTTATAGCCTCAGTAAATATTACTTACGTAATCAATGTGCGTTTAATAAATTTATAATTACAACATAATTATGTAATCAATTTGTAATGCTCAAGTTACTTTTAGTACATTTTATTATTGTGTATGAGCAAAGTTTATTTTTAATTAAATAAATCCAAATTTGCAAATGTTTGCTCATGAGCGTAATGAAGTGTTTTCTTTCTTCTTTATAATTTAAAGCTAAGTTATAAAGAAAGAAAAAATTTCATTATACAGATTAACAAACGGGTGCTTGTCTTATAGATAAAGATGCTGTTCGATGGCGTCGTTTTCATGCTAAAACTATAAAATATGAACATTCCCGGGTCGTTGATTTTAATCATTTTGATGTGTTTTTTTGTAATGCAAAAATAAAAACAAAACAAAATCATCTTTTTTAAATATTATTTTTTATTAATGTATACAAATTAAATGATAATAATACATGTAAAATAAAATAAACAAATTACAATTTGATTCATGTTTTTTATTTTGCTTTATTAGAAAAATCAATTTTCTATCGGAGATTTTTTTACTGAGGTTACGGCTTTACCACTATTTTTACTTCATATAGAATGTCAACAAAAAGTAAAAGTTGTTACGGTTAGGTTTAGGGTTAGGGTTAGTTTTAGGGTTAGATTTAGGTTTAGTGTTCTGTTGTTTGTAATGCTAAAATAAAAAATATCAAAATCGTATTTTTGTAAATATTTTTTTTTAGTAATATCTATAAAATAAATGATAACAATAAACATAAACTATACTCAACAAAGTATAACCATAGTCAGAGAAAAGAAAAAAGCTAAAACTTTTTTAAACAACAACAAAAATGTCTTCTTTACTTATTAATCATGTTTATAATATATGCTTTTTATGCAATTTATAAAAAAACAGTGCAAAATTGTACTTTTCTTACTGGATATTTTTGTGTTACCACTCTTTTTTACTTCAAAAATATACACAGGGTAGAATCTTGTTTGTCTCGTGGAATGTTACAAACAGTATGTTAGTTGAAGCATTACCTAATTCCAACTCACTTTACACATATATCTTGTCAACATTTTCCCAATTAAAACTTCAATACAGTACGGTGTAAAAAGTCTGATAATTATTACTTTACAAAAGCTGAACATTTCAATAATTTAAAATAATAAAAAATCCAATGAAAACAACATTTCCATCCAATTAAAAAAAAACACACCCTCTCAACAAGCCGTAACTATTTTATAAACTGTGCCAATTCGGAAAATGTATTTGCTGCAATGCGACATACGTGCTGTACTGCGATGTGACATAGTGGCCTGCAATCTGTAGCACAACAAAAAGTTGTATTATAAAAAATGCGGGTTCAAACATGTCAGCTGCAGAAACAGCATTTTTATGTGTTTTAGCACCAAAATGGCGCCATAGAGCAGCGTCTTTAGCTATAAGACTAGTACCAACAAACGTTTATGCATTTGAATTACAGATATAAATGAAAGGAAAAATCAATATTGCATGATTAACAAATCATATTTTTCACTCCCCCACCCCAATATTGTTTATGTTTATAATAATTAGCATTTTTGCAGTGGGGGAAACAAAATTTAATTGTTATAAAAATATTAAATAAAAATTAGTTAAGTAAAACATTTTTAGGTAATATCCAATTTTTAAATTTTATTTTTCGTTCACTTTGTTATTATCTCTTTTCATAATTACTAATGAATAAAACTTTATTTTTCTTGCACTATTACATTTTATATTGTATGCCATTTTGTTTCGATTTTTATAAAAATGTAGTCTAATACAATAAAAACTACATTAATAAATGTATAATTGAGTGCTATCAATGAAATAAGAAAGTAGTATTTAAGATAATGTTAAAAATAATAATGTCCACAGAAAAAGGACTGAATCATAAATTAGAAAAGGTAACAATTACAAAGTCTCTCAGTCATATTATTAATATATGCGGAAACATAATGGATGATATTAATCATAAAATTAAATTTGGATGAAGTGCTTTTGGGAGAAATAATATTAAAAGAAAATAAGCCTACATATCTAAAAAAAAGTTTTAAATAGATGTGTTTACTAGTTCTTACTTCTGGATGTAAGGCATGCTCACAATAAACAATATGGAGAGATGGACATTGGGAATAATTGACATGTTGAAAGAATTGAGATTAAAATGGATCTGGAATGAATCTATTGCTAAAATAAATAATGATAGTAGAAATCTTAAATTGGATCTGGGTAAGTTTTAAAAGAACTAGATAGTAACCACATATGAAGTGGATGGAATAAGGAAATTTTTTAGCGTGATGAAAAGGAGCTATCAATCAGAGCAACTGGATCAAATTTGGAGGGCCCATTTTGCTGTGGATTGATACTGTTTAAAATGATAACTGATTAAATGTAATTTTAAGTGTTAGCATTTTTTCCGTATTTTTGCATTTACAGAGTAAAGTATTTAAATAGATTGATGACTTCTGTTATTGAAAAAATTTAAATACAAATTAGATAAGGTTCATATCTTAATTAATGTATAAATTTTTCAACTTATTTTTACAAGTATTTATTACTATGTATAACCAAAGTTAAATCTTAATTATATAATAAATAAAACATTCTCTTTTTTTGCTGTTATTGATTATGCTAATGGGTGCGGACATTTTTGCCTTGGGGGAACAACAATTTCTATTATTTTCTTCTTTCTTTCTTCATGTATTGATTTCTATTTTTACATATCATACCATTTATAACTTTTTTAAACACTTTACCAATACTATTTTTAATATCAAAACTTTATTCTAAAAGTTTCGACTATCCTGCAAACATCATCAGAGCTCTTTTGAATTCCATTTTTGCAAGTCAGTCGAAACTGTTAGAATAAAGTTTTGATATAAAAAATAGTATTGTTAAAGTGTTAAAGGAAATCGTAAATGGTATGATAATTTCTATTATTATGAGAATATTAAATAGTAATAAGCAAATTACATTTCGGGTAATTTTTGCTTTTGCATGGGTACTTGCAATGAAAACTTTTAGGAATTAAAATTGAGTAGTCATATTTTCAATTTATTTTATTATTTACTGTATATAAATAAAGTTTGTTTTTAATTATATAATGACTAATTATAAAATACTTTTTTACATAATTCTTGCCATTTTATCTTACAAGGACAATATCATCTTCCTATCATCAACATCCTATAAATGAAAATAAGTCGTTAAATGGCTCCAAAGCTCTGGAATTCGTAAAAAGTTTCACAGCCAGAATTGGAATCAATTCAAAATACTCCAGAATCTAACACTGAACTGGTGCACAATACTATGCAGGGATATTTTGTCATAGTACTGAAATCATAGGAACCTGATCCTATGATTTCAGTATTATTACACAATGATGGACATTTTATTAAAATTGTTATAGCAAATATCTGCTTGTTTATTTGAAGTTGTGGGTACAAATTTTTTATGATAAAATATATTTGAAATACAGGCATTCTTCATATACCTGGAGCTTAATTGTAAATATAGAGGATTTGAACACAGACTTTCATGCATGTGTTTGGTCATGTGTATCAATGGTATGAAATAGTATGGATAGTTGAAGGGTGCTTGTGTGTGGTCATGTATATTAGTGCTATGAGATAATGTGGATAGTTAAAGGGTGCTTGAAAGTGTATGTTCAAATCCCCTATATTTATGATAAAGTATATAAAAAGTAGGATTATAATTATACACCCATTCATTGGAACATCTATATAACTCATTAACTGACATAGCAACATATAGTATATTAATTTATTAAAATTGAAATTCCACTTTTAATGATACTATCATAAATCTATTTATCGCTAATATGGATCTGTTTAGAATCATGTGGCCATATGCATACATTGTATTAAACATTAAGATTCAGTAAGACAATAAAGCCAATTACTCAAGGCTTTAATACATTTATAAATGCAGTCGATAACAATCAAATCTAAGCTATCAACAATTTCAACCTGTTACAGGAGGTTGCCTTGACTACAGTTTGAGATTGTTGATAGCTTAAGAGATGATTGTTATCATTAAGATTCAGTCTTCATTACTGAAATAGGATTTATTTTATTCATTAAGTAATGCTAAATTCATGATGACCTGAGAAAAAGTGTGGCCCGGTGCAATGTTTTCACACAATTGGACGGGGGGGGTATACATGATAAAAATGCTTAGATATCTAAAAAAAAATGATTGGCTTATTTGCAGATGTAAATGTTTTGCTTTGCAAGTAGTATGAATCAAGTCAAGAATGATTCTTTTCATTAAAAATTTTATTTATTTTGAGTGAGAATTCATTAAAAAAATTCAAGAAAATAAAATTACCTTTTTGCATTATATACACATTATTTTATTGCGCAAATATTGGCACAATTTGGTACTTAATAATATTTGACAAAACAAAATAAAGTGTGTATAATGCAAAACATATATATACCTTATTATTTCCAATGCTTTATTACAAATCCGTTAATAACATTGTCTTCATTTAATTTTTTTGTGAATTCTGATTCAATAAATAAAATTGCTAATGAAGAGAAACGATCATGACTTAAGCTGATTTCACATTAACATGATCAGAACATTGTAAAATGTTTAAGTATAGCCACGGTACACAGGTGGAAAATTTACACCACCACACAAACAGTGTTTCATAATTGTAATCTTTGCATATGATAGGGATTATAGAGGTGTCAAGTTTTAGTTTTGGCAAAAAATAGTTACATTTAGGCATGGAGCCTAGGGTGGTCGCACCACTGGCACTGCCCTCAGCCAGACTTTGTTTCTATTGAGCATAAAATATCATTTGGAAGTGACTTTAGAAATCTCTATTGTCGGATATTATCTTTATCTGTTTATTATCTTAATGTAGTCTATGCATCATAAAAATTATTTGGTCATTAGATATTACTGCAGTCACTTCTCACCTATTTACATTAATGTGTTTATGATATTTAAATGAAGAACTTTAATTAATATTGTAATGACTTATTTATTAATTTATACTTTAATTTATATAATGTTTTTTATAGCAAAAGAGAAAAAAAATAGAATATTGTAAGAAATGGTTGAGAGAAAACAGAAAATTGAAAGAAAGACTGCATAATAAGAAGAAATTACTAAGAGAAATGAAAGACACTAAGGTTTGTTTTATTTTTATCAATATTATTGAATGCATCCAAGATAAAATTTATATAAAAATTAAGTAGTTTTTAATTAACCATATGTATAAATGCAATGACAAATGATATAGATATTTTGTTACGATTTGATTTATAGGTGACAAACGTTTTATACTTATATCTTTGGTACAATCCACTTCAGACAGATATAATGATCATTATTAATTATTTATTAAGCTAAAGATTATCATATCTTTCTTAACCCAAATATAATCTTTATTAGAGATGAATAAATCTATTTTTAAGTAAGCATAAACACTTGAAAATAATTCAACTTTATTTATCTTTTCCATTGAATATCTTTTAAATGTACTTTTACCTTTATCACACAGTTTTGATTGCTTTTATTTAACTTAATCTGGTTTTTTGTCTATATGTCTGGATCAAATTTTAAAACTCAATTTTTAATTATTCTAGCTGTCTCAAATAAAAGTGTAGGATACTCATGTTTAGAAATAACCTTCATTCCACTTTATTTTAATTTTTATAGGCATTTTATCAAGCAAAAATTGCAATTATAACTTAATATTCTTTGCTATTACATACATGAAATATATATATATTGTAACAATTCTGTTGCATAGCACACAATAACAAATGTGTGTGCACAAATATATATGTATAAAGTTGAAGTAAAAATAGAAATAAACACAGACAAAAATTTTGTAGATATTTTTCTACATTTTCTGGAATAAAATAATCCTAGTAAAAGGTTAAATAATTTTGAATTTAAAATAAAATTTTATTATAAATTAAACATTTAAAAAGGTCTAAATAAATATTAATATTGTATTCTGATTTTGTAATTAAAAACAAGTATGTTAAACTGATAATTGTAAAAATTTCTATTACCTATTTTGAAATATTTTTAATTAATTGAACAAAATTTCTATCTATTAGAAATCTTTTTTAAGTAAAAACTTGATATACTTTGATAAAACTTCAAAGTTGCTTTCTAAAGGATTAAAATTGTTTTTAATCAAGATAAAAAAGACAACTAGAATTTTTAATTTCATGTTTTTGTCACTTCAGCTGACCTTATAAAAAGAGTTCATAAAAAGATTAGTTTTAATTTTGGCTAGTAATTGTTTTAAGAAGTAGTTGGCTAGCAAAATAATTCAGATTAAGACAGAAAATTGTCATGAAGATCTAAATGAAGGCAAAAGAATCAAATCCACCAGTTGCTCTATGGTTCACTATGGAGTTTGATTAACATGAAGCAGACCCACTTTCTGTGTTCACTAGCTTGCTTAAATGTGTTCTAGAAGATAGCTTGCCTGAAGTCTGACAATACTAGCCAGAAAGTAACTGATCAATGCCACCAATTAACCGGATTATACCTCTCCTGATGATGACAATCACTAAGACCAGCTCCCTTAATTTTCTGAAAGATTATAGGTATGCTGCTTTATCTAGATACAGAGAATCACAGATAAATGCACTGCATGATATGTATATTGAAGCTGGAAATATAGTACATATTTCTGCTTCACCAAGTGCCAATGTCATCAGCACTAGTCTGTGTTTAAACCCAATCATTAACTGACACCCATCTCATATTAGGTGGTAGCATATTTATAATTATTATAATCTTTTGATTAATTTTTATTTTATGATTAACTAACCTTTTATAATAGTTTATTTATTTATATTTGTAAAAATGTATATTGTGTTTATTTTATTAAATTGAATCCTAGATATCTATAAAATGTTACAAATATTTCAAATTCTTTATTAAAGTTCATTTTCTTCAATAAATCAGTTGGTAACATTTTATATTTATCTTTTAATCAATGTACATTTGAGAATCAAATATTTAAACAATGTAAGATTTGTATAAAATGTTTTGTAAATTTCTACTGAGGTTTATGTCAAATATAAGTTTGAAAGTCATTATACCAAATTCCTAAAATTTTTCTGAATAAAATCTACATTTTTGTTAATTTAAACCTTAATTAAATAGATTTTGTTAGTACAATGACTGATAACCTTAATATGCTTGTTGTTGTTGTTGTTTTTTGATTAGCAAATCAACCCTTGGGGCATGTTCATGCAGAATTATAGATTTCCCTCCAAAGCAGGCACCAACCTCAGAGAAACATTTAGAGTGATTGCAATTGGGAGTTGTCACTGTAGATTCAATCCTATAGATAAAGACCAGAACATATAAATAGTGGAAAATTTGATAAGGAGGATTAATTAATTATTTGTTGATGTTCACTGAAGAGTGTAGTTTAGATTCAGTACATCGTGATTAAAGAATGACTGGCTTCGACCCTTGCTTTCTGGAGCTCTGTCCCACCAACCCATCCATGACTTTCCAGTGCTTTAAACATCTAGCCAGAGACTGTCTGTGTCGAGGAAGCCTGAAATGATCTGCTGTATTAATTAACTGCCTGTTTCAAGCCATGGAATGCCTACTGATTGATTCTGAGGTAACGTCCAATTCGCTGCAAGCCACTGATTCCATTTTACTTGTTTTCCAAATCAATACTAATTTATATTTTATATATCTGTGTGATGTTTATACGGCTTGGTTGAAAATGCTTCTTTTAATTTTATTAAATTTAAAATATCAATTCTTATAAAATCTTACATTATTTTGATGCGGCAAATTAAATTAATTTTTGTTGGTTTATTTAGAATATTTGATTTACTGAGATTTCCAAGTACAAAATTCAATGAGCTATTAACTTTAAATTCTCTCCCTCTTATTTTTCCAGTCAAAATCATTACAGAAGACCTACTTCTCATAAATTAATTAATAGAAAGCTCGTTTGGTTTTGTATATCATATATAAATTTATTTTGAATGATTTATTTTAAAAGTATCTTACTATTGCCTCCCATTTAAAATAACCCTGTAATTATTTCTGAAAGAATAAAGAATTTTAGTGAATCAATTAAGTAAAATTTATCATAGAATTTTATCAGTATATATTTCATACACATATTTTATTTGTCAGAAAATATTAAAATTATGATTTACAATTTATTGTGATATATGTTTAAAATTCACCAGAAGTGAATTTGATATTTAATACCCAGTTTGTTTATGTTAATTAAACGACTGATTTATTTTGCAATCTTCAATTATGAGCTATTTAATAACTTATTAATAAATGAAATATTTGGAAGTGTGGAAAGCAATTTATATTTTAGTTTTATTTCTTGCCGTCCTTTTGTATTGTAAATTATGATCCATTTAGTAAAGGCCTAATGTTTCTGGGACTTTCCATTATGGCAGGGAGATAGTTTAAATAAAAATTAAGTTATTAATTTTGTTAGTGATACACTATCTATCTATATTGTAACAGTCAGAATCGTCTATCGTGCTAACACACTGCAGAATTCAAACCCCAGACACGAAACTGAACATTCTAGGAGGGGTTGCCTTCTAGATATACTAAGTTCGAATCTAAAGCTCAAATTTCACAGCGCCATCTACGTGACAATGCATCTGATGCCACTACTAGTATGACCTTTGACCGGTGCCTGGGGTCAGGGAGAAACAAAAGACTCTATACTAAAAGAAGTTTGGGTGGCTAATTAATGTCTATGGATTTACAAAAGAAATGCAGAAATATATATATAGATCGAGACAGTGATAGGAATCAAATAAAATAAGAGATCAAATTTAGTTTTAAATAATTTCACAAAATTTATTCATATAAATTATATATATATATAACGCCACTGTCTACTTATATGAGACAGGGACGCTTATTAAATAATTGTTGGCATTTTATTCCCACAACTGACAAAAAGACTTTAAAACAAAGTGATATATTCTATTCCTCGGGCTAATAGCATTACGATAATGTGCTTGACGAGATAGGAACATGTGCGAGGTGCTTTGAGTAATTATACAAGTTTAAGAAAATATTTGAAAATTATGTGTTCTAAAATATTTATTGATTTCGAGAATAGCACGGACTAAAGCTTACTAAGCAACAAAGTGGGAATGTGATCAAAGCATTTATTTGAGAGTAATAATAGAGTTGCATTGGGAGGTCAGTATTGCTGATAATGAATTTATTAAAGTTGGAGGGTGTGACACGTTTAAGTCACGGATGCTTTGTAAAATAAATATAAAATAAAACAATATTGAAGATCCGGAATAATTACGGAGGGCATCTCGCCGCTAACCTGTAGGAAAGTATTTTATGAACAGCCGAAACTTAGCGACTGTGTGACGATTGCGTTTAATTCCCAGGTGTGTCATTTGGAACACACTCTGCCTGGAAACTTGCAATATACGAAAAGAACGGACTTTGCCATGTAAAGAATCCTTGGAAAAATAAAACAAAGCGGTCTCAACAACCAATTCATTTACCAGCAATACGAGACTAGTGTATATAAAAACATACTGAATGGGTTTTACTCGGATTAAGAGAAATGCCTAATCAAATTCCCCAAAATTCATTTAAAAGGGTCCGCACATTCTCGACATCAATGATGAACTTTATAATTAAAGTAGAACATGGTAATTAAAATAGGAAAATGCATGCTTGCGGGTTTGAAAAGTAAGTATAGATTTATATATGCAATCATGCATTAGAGGACACATTTAATCATTGACCTCACACATACTCTCATATTAGATTAAAATCAATAACATGTAGATTTTAAACTATGTGATTATATTATATATTAAAGAATAGAATCGCCCTCGAACGAGTGATTTGCAAGATAATAAAATTGGAAAATTATAAATTTAAAATATGCCTTAATAGCGGCGTCTTACTTTCAATAAAGGGAATAATTCACTCGGTCAAAGACGATTCTGACACATTATCATAATAAAATAAAAGAAAGCTTTATAAATAGAAAATCTTAACCCAAGGATAGAGCAAAATGTTGAGTATATTTAAACACGTTAAAGAAATACATAATGAAGTTATGTGAGATATAAGAAAAACAATTTTAAATAGCTATAGCATGTTAGTTATCACAAGAGCTCTTGGGTTAATTTAGGGTTACCTCTGGAGAAGCATTTAGGTAGATTGATGGTCGGCAGGTTTTTATATAATTTAACAGCAAAATCTGGAAATGTTCATATTTTTGGCAGCAGCAGCAGTTCCGGGGTTCCCTGTGTGATAACTTCCGATGGTCTACGGCAGCAGATGACCATTCCGGAGAGAAATAGCCTTCTCGCACTCTACTCTGTCATGTCAAGATTTACAAATTACTAGAATAGAACTCAGAATGATTTCTCTTAGAAACATTAGAAGAAAAACTGGAGAACAAAAGAAAACCCTTCTTTTTATAGTAGATTTTAACAATAGAACTGCCCTGGAGCATTACAAAAATATATCGGACTTATCAGCTGTAATTAAATCTATCCGAATGTCCAAAGGAATTCAACATTAATTAATTTCTTTTGTTACTTTCCCTGTGGACATTCGAATTACAAACTAGATTTAATTAAAAATTACTTTTATTAATTAAAGAAAACCTTAAGTGGACATCTGCTGTTTTTAGATAAAACTTATATAATATTAGCTAATTAAACTATTGTCCCTCATTTATTTTAAAGAAATATTTGGAATAACTTTTATTACATTAAAGAAAATGATTTTACTTTTTAAATTGCAATATTTGAATCTATTTACTAAACGAATATTTACTAAATGAATTTTATTTTAAATCAAAATATATTACGACAGTAATATATTTGTAAATAGATTCAAACAAAATAACTTTAACAATTTATAATTTTGATATGTTTTAAAATGGATATCATAGTGTGTGTGCAATTACGACTTATATAACTTACTTTTTAATAAATGTAAATTATGTGAACAAATACATAATTCATAATATTTTATTTTATTTGGGAATAAGTTATATATATAATACGAGCAGTGCTTGTGGTTTAAAATTAGGCGGGATTTTCGGTATATAAGTGTATTGCAGACACACTACGATAGATTGGGGTTCAAACTAAGATATGAGGGTAGGAAGTATGTGAGAAAAGGTGAAACGAAGATCTGCAAAGCAGACCTTACTGTTTCAATATACGCCCAAGGCATTATGTACTTATAGCTACAACTATTCATCTATTATTTTGCTTTGCTAATTACCTCTTAGGACCTTCGGAAATTTAACTGACCAGTCCAACCTTTTACTCTCCCTCAAAGTAGATGTAGTTCATACCAAGGGATCCATTTTCGGGCATTGTCATTTAAAATGCATGGGAAGTCCAGCACATCAAAAATATTTTTTTATTATTCAGAGACATGCTTTGGCTGGAGGGCCAACATTTCTCTTATCTACCTGTACATATCAGGAATTTCCTTTAGCAAAGCCACCCAGAGTTTCATAACAAACCTCATTTATTTTTGTTGTAATCTATAATAGCATAGTGCCTTCTTTATCATTTTATATCTTTATTTAGCAAACCTGCAAGGTTCTCTACCATGATAGCACATCCTTCACAAACCAATTTCGTTAATTAATTAAATCTAGACTGTATAATTGTCAATTATTTATTTAAGAACTATTTTGCCTTCCACACTCTTTATATACAAATGATTTTAAATGTAATAGTATTTTAAATGCACATCTTTCATATCTTGTAATATATATAAAATAGATCTTTTAAAAGGGCTACTAATATTTTATTGCTGATTGGTTCTTGGCAGACCAATTAATACTTTTACATTGTTATCAAAGCCGCATCAAAACGAATTAAATAAAATAACCAAGTTGTATAAACAAAGACTTAAACTTATTTTGTACTAAATTCCTTAATAAATTTCTATAATATTGTTATTTTAAATAAGCTTAGTTTGTCATCACTCCCAATCTCTAAAGTTAATTACTCTATTTATTTAAATATTTCTTTAATTTAAATTCACTTCTTTATAATGTTGCCAGAAAGAATTATCATTATTATGGTTCAAACCATTAGTAATCTATCAAATCATATCTGTACCATTCTGCAATTGTCAGAATCCATTAAATCATTGGTTTTTCATATAAACCCTTTATTATTTTGAGTCTCTATGTGAACCATGACCTCCAGCTGGGATGGAATAAAACCAAGCACTGCTAGTGTCATCACAAACGTTATCCATTAGTCAAAGAGGCAATAGTTTAGGCAAATAGGTTAGAATTCATCCTTGTCCTGACATATGTATCTTGTGCATGGTTGGATTCAAGGTACTTTTGCTTGGATTATTGGTCTTGTTGAATGAATACACGATTTTGACCAGCACAATATAAAGTGAGTTGCTTTAAATAATTTATTTTTAAATGTCATTTTAAAAGTGATAGCCATATATAGAACAATATTATTTTAAGTCATTTAAAAAATCTATATGTTTTAATTTGAAACATTGTAATTAAGAGCAACCTGCAATGATGATATCTTTACAGGGAGAATTATTTTAAAATTTACTTTAAAAAAAAGAAAGGAAAAAGATTTTCAAAAAAATCTTTTAGACTAGAGCAAAAATAATAAAAATAATGCAAGTAAATAGTTTTGCTTCGATTAAAAGACAAGTAAATAAATAATTCATAGACAATTATGTAGAAAAAGAGGAACTTATCTAATTCATCATAAACTGTCAAAAAAAGTTGATAGTACTTTTTTTTTAAAAAAAGCTAATCAGTGAAGAGTAAAACTTATTATAAAATATATACCCTTTATAACTTTCTTAAACACTTTATCAATACTCTTTATTTATATCAAAATTAACAGTTTCGACTGTGCTGCAGTCATCATCAGAGATACAATATTCAAATATATAATTATATAATTAATATACTTATACACATATTCATATACATAATTAAGTATACAAAATAAACATAAATATTTAAGTATGTATATGAATATGTGTATAAGTGTATAAATTATATGATTATATATTTGAATATTGTAGCTCTGATGATGACTGCAGGACAGTCAAAACTTAGTTTTGATATAAATAAAGAGTATTGATAGTGTTTAAAAAAGTTATAAATGGAATATGTTAAAGTGGAAATCAATACATAGGAAAAGGAAGAAAAAAATTTTATTATAAAATAATGAATGAAATTTCTATATTTTCAATTGTGAAGAATCTAAATTTTAATAATTTAGTTTAGTAAATTAAAATATGATATAAACATTAATGTGCACATACATTTCTACATGCACAAACAAATATGTTAATTACATGTTGTAAAAATTAATGTCATTTATTATTTTGATAAATTCAAATATGCTAGATGAATTTCATTTATGTTAAATCAATTATTATATGGCACAGATGATATGTATTTGATGTAAAACTAGTATAAGGTATTTATGTCATTTAAAAGTAATAACTTAAGATTTATATTTTATGGCAAGTCAAACATGTTCAGAAAACATTGTCACATGTGTATATATATATCAGTGAATGTCAAGAAGATATGTAAAATTTAATCATTTGTTTATTATTAAATGTCAATACAAATGTTCACTTCTAAATTATAATGCATATCTGTGCATATATATATATGCACTTTATGTAAACACCTTAAGAGGTATTATAAATCACATGATAGTTTTTATATATCAATCAAAATCAGAAAGCTTATATGTGTAGCCATATTCTACAGTCTTAATATCATTTTTTATTGTTATTAATAAACTTGTATGTTATTGTTAAAATTATTCCAGTGTCTTGATTTTAAATATTTTTAGAATATTATGTATTGCATCATCTCTTGGTCACAATTCAGTTATAAAGTGTTATGTCCTCTGAGCTAGTCAAGTATAACTGTCTGATATATAAAAGGGAGTGTATTTTGGTATAGGGTGCATTCCAGTATGACATTGTTCTGATTTGGCATGAGGATTATATTCTTCAAAGCCCATGCACTGCATTTTATTTAGTTTAGTCTATTAGAAACTAAGTTGGGCATTCCATTAATGGTACCAAGTGGCAAGAGCATTGATATTTCAGCATTATTGTTTTGATGATTATGTATTCTAATGGATGAGCAGTTAAGTTAGTTTATCCAAATTAATGTTTAAATAATTGCCCAAGCTGGAAAGGGTTAAATAGTTGGCCTGGTTTACAGTAGACGCATTTCAAATCCAGTCACAAGATTGACTATTAATTGAAATATTGTTGACTTGGGAATGATGATTTGCCATCATCCCAGGTAAGACCCCCAATTCACCACCCATATATCACCATCCCATTATAAATGAAATATTCTCTGGGTGCATCAGTACATAATCCATGGACTTTGAACTGCAAACTCTGTACTGCACTACTGCATGAAAATGTAAGCCAACTCACCATTAAATGCTCTTTGAATGAAATTTCAGCATTTTTAATATAGCTTTATTGAAAATAGTAGATAAATAAAACATACAGATCAAAAAGTTTTTTATTGTTGCATTTATTGCCTAGAGATGGCAGTACTATTGGGTCTTAGCTTTCATTTTACATATGCATTAATAGAACTAATTCACTTTATAATTCTATTCCCGAACCTCATGGGATCAAATAATAACAATATTTAATTAACGATTATTGAACATTATACCAGAGAATTCAAGCCTTTCAGATAGCTTTCATATCATTGGTTATTAAGCCATTATCATCATTTCAATTGACTGCATTACAGTCTTCATCAGTGACCCTCTAAATGTAAGTTTGTGATAGCTAACAATTTACTCAATCCCAGCAAAATCTTAAAGCACCCACTGTGAGAACATCATAAAACTTATCATTATTACAATACCTGTATTAGAACTAAAGATTATCAGATTTATCTTAGATATAATCACAGGATTTTTTCATAAGTTAATGTCACATATGATATCTATAGTCATGTAAGGACCTCATAGTTCAGAGATCATGCATCCATCTGTCATGCATCTACAATCTATGGTTCAACCCCAGGAATCTTGAGATTTTTTCTCATATAGATGATCCATAGTTAATCCAACTATTCAGACCCATAGTTAATCCAGCTGTTCATTTAATTTCGATTAGAAATGAGTATTTCATTATAATTTTATAAGATGATACAAAAATAAGAAATTAAACAGACTTTTATAAATAAATATTCCACTACAGGACAAGGACCTATCTAATTATACTTTGCAAAAACAATAATAAACAAAAGGCAGTATTCATTAAGCCTTCCAATTTTTGGGTAGTGAAATAGGAATAGAAAAACACTCAAATCTTCACTATCTGAAAATTGCAGGCTTACTGAATACTGCCTTTTTTTTATTTATTGTTTTTACGAAGTATAATTAGATAAGTCCTTGTCCAGCAGTGGAATATTTATTTATAAAAGTCTGTTTATTTCTTATTTTTGTATATATACTCTTATCTGAGTACAAATACATCTTTTGGAAAAATGAATAATCCAAAAGGTGTTTAAATCATTAGAAGAGAGACATGACAATTTATTTGGATACTGGAAGAACAAAGCCTCCAGTTGAAAGATTAGTCCTTCTTTACCAATGTGTTATACAAAACAAGAATAACTCTGCTCTCTACCACCATTCGGCATAATCTTGAGTAATCACTTATTATCAGTGCATATAAACCACCTATTATTTATATTTAAGTCACATTCTCAGATCCGTTTTTGGCTTTTGCATGTATTGGTGAGACTTGAGTCACAACATTGAAATTAATGCAAAAATGCATTCAATAAACACCTTTAACTCCTTTTTAACTGTCAAACTAAAATGTAAAATCCAAATCACCATATGATTTGAGCCCAAGTCAAACTGCTTAAACAATTATGTAAATATAATGTTACTGTTTGAGCAGATTGACTTGGATTCAAAACCTTGGAATGATTCAAATTTTATATTTTCAGCTTGACAGAAGTGGAATTAAGGTATTTGCTGGATGAATCCAAAATCCATTGATAAAAAATAAAATCCAGAAACCAATCTGAGGATGGGAATTGAAATACTTAGTTGGTAATTGCTGATTATTTACTCAAGATTCTGCTACAGGGCACTAGAGTAGGGAATTACTCTTGTCTTATCCTACTGCTTAAGCTGAAAGCTTGCTAATTTGTTATTATGAATGTGAAAGAAATTTTTCCAATTATCTATTTTTATGTTTTTGGGTGTGATAAAAAGGTTGAGCAAGCATTATCACTAATTGCTCTGTTGACACTTTTAAAATTTAATATTTTGTACAATACTATGTCTGCTACATTAAATCTTCTGCTAAATAATAAACACAACAGATGAGCCAGCATTTAGGTTCAAACATATAAAATTGGTGTTACGAGATAAGGTGAATCTTGCTACTCACATTACCCAAGAGGAAGAATTATCATTTCAAAATAAGACTTCTTTCCATCATAAATGAATCTATTCTGGATATGGTATGATTTTTTTAAATCTCTAGACATATTTTTAAGTTATTTGAGTTCTATCTCTTATCATCTCCAGACATAAACGTAAGAAGCTCACTTGGAATAAATAGAAAAAGAAACTCATTTCCCAATTAATAAAAGTTTCTTCCATTTGGATTATACCCTATGGTCATTCTTATGGAGGAAACTATCATATTACTCTTAACATTTCACTAAAGTAAGAGAAATTATTCCTAACACTATTCCTAAAACTTAAAAAAAACCCATGATATCAATTTTTAAAATTAAAGATTACTAAATAGATATTACTTCCCTTATATATCTTTGCTATAAAATTCCAGGATAAGTTTGACATCACAAGAGGAGGACTGATATGAGTGGAAATTGTAAGTAGAGTTGGAAAAATAGAATATGAAGAAAAACAGATTGATGGCATTTATCACTCATGGACATGATGTCCTACACCATGTATTGACAGCTTTGAACAAGCTTTAGAAAGGAGGAAGTTAGTCACTAATAGCATTGATGAATGAAAATTTTCTAATGCCTTTGATATTAAGACTGTAAAAATATTTATACATAATAAGTAAGTAGATGACATTTAATGATTTATATGCAAGCATGCAGGAAAGTTAGAGTTTCCCTAGTCTTGATGATAATGGTGGCCTTGGGTAAGACCAGATAAGAGATAAGTAAATGGAAATAACAGAATTTTGGCTAGCTATTAAACATTCTCAATAAAATAGCCTCGTGTAATCAGGGTTACAATAAGCTTCTGCAATTTCAAGGTTTGAATTTTTAGACAGAGACTTGATGAACATTTACGATTTAAAATGCTAAAGAAAAATTTTAATTAGAAATAGGAGTATTGAGTCCAGTATGAAAATAATTAGGCAATTGGGATAACCAATAAATATTGGGGTATAGTATATCTACACATTAACACAAAACACTAATAATTAATGGTGAATATTATAGAAATTATAATTCCTTATAAAAATACACACAATATGTAGATTAATGAAGAAATAAATAATTACTTTTCTTTTATTTTTGGGCTACAATGAAAATGAAAGCAGGAAAACTCCACAGATAAACACTAGTGTGCAAATATGGATAATTTTCTAGTCTAAGGATCCACTAGATGGAGCTACCATCTAGAAGAGTTGTGGAAGAATAAATATGAAAAAAATGATTATACAGAAAGTGGATTATTGGTTTTTATGCTGGGTTTGGGAAAAGATAAAGGGGATTTAGATATAAAGGTCATAGATTTGACAAAGATTATATTGTGGAAATGGGTGGAGCAGAATATGGGAAAACTTAGACTGAGGAATGGAAAATAATGTGGCTAACAAGTTTCTTTGGGCAAAATTGCTAAGAGATTATTAACTTCATTTAAGGAGAAACTACAGTACATCACATGTCAAAATAATATTTAATTGGGTTATGAATAAAGGGAAGGCAACAAGATGGGTGTGAAAAGTAATGCAATATGCAGAAGATTTAACTAAAGAATTTATGTCAGTATACTTATAAAAAAGGTGGCATGGTTGTGTTAGGAGAATTGTTGAGTGTTATAGTGTTAAGGAATGGGATAAAAGAATAGATTCATTAATAAAGAATAAGGAGATGGAGAGATGGAGAACTAGTATGGAGAGTAAAGAAGTTTTAAATATATATAGAAGTAAACAGAATATTGGGTAAGAATTAATTTAAGATAGTAGCAAAAAAAGTAATTTACTGTTTAAGGCTCGAACAGGATCTTTAGCAACAAGAATATACACATAAATGGAAAAATATGGGTGATTTCACCTGTAAGTTGTGTAAGGAAGGCATAGGAAATATTAGGCATTTGTTAATTGAATGTAAATGTCTGAAAGCAGAAAGAGAACAAATAATAAAGTTGTGGAAGAATAAATATGAATAAAGTGATTACCCAGAAAATGGGTTCCTGGTTTTTATGCTGGGTTTGGGAAAAGATAAGGGTTTTCTAGATATAAAGAACATGGAGTTGACAAAGATTATGTTGTGGAAATAAGATGGAGCAGGATAGAAAAGAATATGGAAAAACTTGGGCTGGGGAATGGAAAGGAAAGTCAAAATGGCTAACAGGTTTTTCTGGCCATAGTGGCTGAGAGATATCTGAGTCTGATAAAGAAGAAGCCATTGCACAATATTAGATCAATGTTATAGTCTTCTAGTATTTTGTAAACTATTTTCTTTCTATGCATTATTTTGGCCATGATTAAATTTTATTTAAATAATATCAGTATTTTGCTTGTTAAATAACTAAAAATCACATGGTCACCATTCTTTATGTTTACCTGTGTATTTTGCTTGTTGAGAGATCTTTTTCAAAAATCTAAATAGAAAAATTATTTATTGTGTTATTAAAATGTTGGGAAATTTTGTAATCTACATAAATTTAATTTTATTACATTTACATATATATATAATATAATTAAATACAATATGCTGCTAACATTATATATAATTTTCAATTTTGATCAATCAACGGATGCTGCTAATAAACTTTTCAAAAACTATACTTATTAGATTGATAGGCCATGTAAAGGAGTAAATGGACTTTCCAAAGTTGAACTAAACCAATCGTACCCAACTCTCCACTTACTACTGAAAGAATATCAAAGTTTCTTCCTATTATCATCCTTTATACAAAATTCAATATCAAAATCAAAAAAATAAGTACACAAATAAAAAAATATTTAGTTTAGTTTTTCATACCCAAAACAAAATAATAAAAGTTAAATATCTAATTTATTTAGAAACAAAATATTTATTATTATTACTAATATTCCCAAAATTATTACATAAAAATACTTTATAAAAAAAAACAAACAATCAAAATATTGTAAAAAAAATAATAATTAAAATTAATGAAAATCTTTATCTTATTTTACAAAGTACAGTATTTTAATATTGGGGTCTGTGTTACTTAGTTTTAAGTGTAAATGGGCATTTGCTTAGTATGGTGCTAAAATGGTGTACAACATAGAGTGTAATAAACTTGGGCATTTTTGTCTCGGTTGAAGAACTGGTAATGGCCGTAATTGATATAATGGAGATGTGATTTTAATTTTTATAATACAGTTTTATATTATTTGAATAAATTATTTAAATATAATTTTTCAAAAAATAGTTTATCTTTCATGTACCCCCTATATGTCTATTGGGTACCAGTAGTGATTACATGAACCCACAGAATGAGAATAATTGTACTAAACGATGTATAAATCAAGCTGTGATACTTTTGGAATGTAAATGATTTAATCTTTGTTTGAAAACATAGGAATTCTGCCAATCCCTATATACATTTTCAACAACTAATGAAAAGAGCCATTTTGCCTGGGCCTCGTAAGTTGGGGCGTGCTGAAAAGTGATTAATGGGTCAAAACCTCCAATTATATAGCAAACCAAATATATTATAATCAAATTAAATGAATTTACATTTCCACTTCCACTAACTATATCTCTTAATATTTGCAGATATAATCTACAAACAGATGAAAATGAAATTCATTTTTATCTGCACATTTAAGCTCTTATATTAACTGCAATTCAGATAATGCTAATGAAAAATCAAATCTTTCAAATAAACTGAAATGTTACCTAACTACTCAACTAAGTTGGTTTGAGTGTAGCTATAATAACATCTTGGCTTATTTGAAATATTTACACTTTACCATTAATTGTTTCATGATCTATTTAAGAACTCTTGGACATGCAAATTGAATTTAATTTTATCTGCTTGTAATTATGGTAGTAAATATTAGAAGACGTAATTGTTTTAATCTATATGTGGGTGGGTGTGAATCTTTAACAGAACCTCTTTAATCCCGGTTTTCCAAATCACAGTTTCTTTTTATCATTATTTTTTATTTTATTTGTTATGGTGATCTTACTTACCAATTTTTTTCCACACCATATTTAGGCCACACAGTGTGAGCTTTAGTAATCAATAGATGGCAATGATTAGTTTCTAGCTTATAGCCTTCATCGGTGAGAAACTGTGCATCTTGGAACAGTGCACCTAGTCCTTTAGAATATAATGCATCCTTTTTTAGCAACCACCTTTTACTTCATTTTTTACTGCCCAATTACTAGTTTCATTTAAGAAATGTGTTAATGTTATAAATCAATGCTAATAGACTTGTATAGTTATATAGATCTGAAACCTGTTCAGTATCTATATATTATCATGTCCTTAGTTTTGTAACAACTTTAGACATTTTTATGCCTGGGTCAGGATTGGTGTACAGCTCTAAGAATCAAAGCTTCTCACTGATAAAACTCCTAAATTAAAAAACTAGTCTGGGAATGATTGGATTGTATAGCATTGTATAGAGGCTTATTAAGCATTATCACCTAGCATCTACTAATTATAGAAGATTACACTAGGTGACATAATTGTAGTGAGAAAAAAACAATTTGTTGTTGAATAATATTTGAGCAAGTAGGGGTCATGTGATGTTTTGTTGGTTTCTTATCAATTCCTGTTTTTGTTTGATTTAGAAAAATATCGTAATTAAATTAGCTAAACGAATTTAATCTGCAGTAGATTTTACATCTAAAGAGAGGTTAAATATTTTAATGATATTAACCAAAATAGCAACTCATTTCAAATCTATTGCTGTAAATAGAGAATAATGAAAACTTATAACTTCTAATTTAAGATACAAGCTGATTGGATCAGGAGATATAATGATGAAGTAAAAAGATTAACTGAAGAGGAAATGGTCGAAAAGCAGCGATTGGAGGATCGACAAAAAAACATTCAAAAAAGAGAAAGACGCTACCAACTAAAAAGAATACATGACCAAGGTAAATCAGTAATACATTGAGGCTTACAAGTTTAGTAAGTAACATGTTTTTATTTATGTTAAAATGTATTTAATAATTTTCTTGTGTTTTATTCACTGCTAAATGAATATAACTATTCTATCTTTAAATTAAAATGTAGAGAGAAAGACAAAAAAAAGATGAAGATGAATTTGACTACATAAACCAAATAGTGAATGACAAGTATATCCACTCAAATCACCTAACAATCTTTTGCTCTATTTATTGAACTTCTTATGATGCTATAATTTAACTTCCCACTTTGCCTAATTCTCCATTGTATTCTTTTCTGAGCTATACTCTTTAATTAAAAACAGTGAATGTAGTTCCACTTTATAGCTCTTTGAGACAATCTTTGTAACATAAATAAAATCTCCTCTTTCGTGAAAACTGGGCTCAAATTCGTGTAAAATAATTTTTAAGACATTTATTGCTATTTGTTTCCATCACACATCAATCTGTTGAACATGGGCCCTTGCAAGTAGTATATTAAACATCAACATTATCATAGAATCTATCATATACTTACTTATTTATATTTGTAAGGACAGTTATGTTCTTTCTACAGTAATGCCATCTATTGTAAACTTGAGTAATGAGTAAAGACCAGATACAATATAGTATAAAATCCCCACTGAAAGACTGGCTTTTGGTATTTGCCTTCAGTGAAATCCAGTTATTTAAAGCTGAAACTAAGGTTATGCATCTAGCAAATGCCCTTTCTTCATTGTAGTACTGAAGCTTCATTTTAAAAAAATCCTAAGGTTTCAAATCCAGGCTAACTAAATTGCTATACATTTTTGATGCTGGTTCTATAACAGCTGTTGGTTTGAATAGCATAACGTAAGTAATAAATAGCTGTTTATTGACTAGACTGCAAACCACTGATGAAAACCAATACCTACAAGTTAATCCGTGGTTGGATTTTATCATCTTCCATCTGCCATTTAGTGATCTTTTACAGAGGTAGTTGGATCTGAATAATCTTAACATAAATTAATGATTGAGATATGATATGATGCACTATGGCTTCTCCTTTCTCAGATTCGGAATCTCTCAGTTACTATGCTCAAATAAATCTGTTAACCACTTTACCTTTTCTTTCCATTCAACCCTAAGTTTTTCCATATTCATCTCTATTTTGCTGCATCCCATTTCCACAACATTATCTTTGTCAACTCTTTGACCTTTATATCTAAATCGCCCTTACCTTTTTCAAAACCGAGCATAAAAATCAAGAATTCACTTTCTGTATAATTACTATGTTTATATTTATTCTCTGACAACTTTATTATTTGCGCTGTTTCTGCTTGCAGGCATTTACATTAAATTAACAGATGCCTATTATTTTTTATGCCTTCCTCACATAACTTGCAGATTAAGTCACCCACATTTTCTCCATTTATGTATATATTCCCTTGCTAATGATCCTGTTCAAGCCTCAAACAGTAAACTACTTACCTTGCTATTATCATAAATTAACTCTCATCCAATATTCTGTTTATTTCTATATGTATTTAAACTCTCTTTACTCTCCATACTAGTTCTCCCTCTTGCCAAATCCCTATTTTATTAAGGCAACTTTTCTTCTATTCCATTGCTTGCCACTATAACACTCAACAATTCTCCTAACACAATCATCCCATTTTTTATATAAGTATACTGACATAAATTCTTTATCCAAATCTTTTGCATACCATACTATCTTTCTCACCCATCTTGATGCCTGTCCTTTAGTCATAACCTAATTAAATACTATTTTGGCTATTCTCTCATTATCCATAAATTGCAATTTACTGAACATTTTCATTTTACTTTTTGCATGTCTCATGTAAAACCTTGACTATCCCATTTCTCCTTGAATTGTCTCCTTTGCTACCTACTCATATTCATCTAATGCATGACTTCCTACTTCTCTTTGTATTTTTTCTAAATAATCTAATACCCCTTTACGAATACATAATGCATTGTTAACCCTGATACTGCCACTCCCTTCCATACAATTCTAGCTTCATCATATTTATTGTATGAATAAAACTCTCCATACAGTAGTGCCACCCAGTACAAGCCAGAGTTATTAATGGATGCAAGAAGGTCCCTATCTCAATGAAAAGCCTTGGATTTGAGAGAACTGCACCTAGATCTTATATCCACTGATGAAATTCATAAGCTAGAAAATAATCTGGGGTTATTGGCTGAATAGGCATTAGATTGTTTATGCATAAACCTTCTTGCATCCATTCATTACTCTGGCTTGCACTGGAAAGTATTACTATGCCTGTTTTAATAGCATGTGTATGCACAGGAAATGGTAATCTTGTAAACTAATAGCATAATCAACAAGGAATTGTATGGGTGACGGCTATATCCTACAGTCATTCATTAAGTCACCAGAAAATTTTTTTGAAAGCTTGTTACCATATATAAATAAGATATTTTAATATTTATTTTGTTATTTTAAATTAAAACTAAATGTATTAATTCTCTTCTCATTTTTCTACTCTTTCTAACTCGCTCTTCTCCCCTTCTTTTTTCACTCCTCTCATTTTTCTACTCTATCTCATTCTTCTCCCCTTCTCTTTTTCCCTCTATCCCCCCTCTCTCTCCATTCCCTTTTTCTCCACTTTGTTTCCCCTCTTTTCTCTCTTTCTTATTGGTTGACAAAAATACATATTTATTATAAAATAAAACTACTGTAATTTAATAATAAAAGCAAGTCATTTAATTTTAAGTTATATAATATGATAAAACAAGATTATTTCTTTCTGCTACTGCCATCTACTGTCATCTTGAATAATCAGTGATTTAAATAGGTGGATTTTATATGTAGAAATGTGTTTATATGTAGGAATGTGTCATCACTAATTACTTAAACTTATAGTAGATGGCAGTAAAGTGTGAAATTGATTTTTATCTTTGTAATTTAAGGATCTATGGATGCATATGATCTGACTGGTATAAACTATGTTGGACTGAAAGTGTTACATTAAAAATGTATCTTTCATTTTCATTTTTAGATTATACTCTAAGAAAATATTATATATGTCATATTATTTCCATCATCTAATATTAATTGTTAAATGTTTATAGAAAAGTTCAAACTTTAAACTTTTCAAATATATTCAACTGCTAATAATAGACACAGATTAATATAAAAGGTAATCTTTTGAATAGTAATATTTTCCTTTCTTCTTCAAATATTGCTGGTCTGACCAGCAAAGAATTGAATCTGCAACTTTTAGATTCATGAATATTAAATTTAAAGCAATTAGTGTATAAGTATTCCCAAACATTTACACTCGCTACGTGGATGACATTTTCATGGCAGCATTGGAAGAGACTTTGGAAGATATAATTACAGAATTGAAAACTGCCTCGGGATTTACAGTTAATATAGCACAAAAGGAAATTGGTGAATGTGTTAAATATTTAGATTTGCAGGTGGGGATTGAGGCTCAACGCTTCCAGCATAAAATGTTGATTAAACCTATTAATATAAGAGGCCACATTCACCATCAATCAAATACACCCAATACGTACAAGCTGGCAGGGCTAAAAATATTTTTGAAGAGAAATGCCAGATTGTGTAGTTTTGAGGCTGACAAGAATAAGAATATTCAAAAGTTTTAGGGACGATTTGATAAATGCCAAATATAACAAAAAAAACAATAGACAAGATAATTAGGCGGTTCAAAGACCCTATAATCCAGGGGACAGGCTGAACAAAAACAGGATTTTATTGCCATACATTAAAAACATATATACAAATTTACAAATTTTTTGCAAAGACTTTAGTATATGTTACAGATCCCCTCTTAAATTCAATAGATGTATCAACAATACCAAAGATAAACTACCTCCAATAAATACCCAGCAGGCCATGTATAAAATAATTTGCCCAGAAAACAATTGTCATGCTGCATATTATGGGGAGACTAAAGCTTCTGTTCATATGAGGTTGCTACAACATAAATATGCGTACAATAAAGTGCTCACATATCTTTCCCACTTTTCCATTTTTGTGCACTATGGGCCACTCATGTATACCGGACAATGTGCTAGTGATGTGCAGTGAGCTACATGAGATAAGGCCTATTTCATTAATTTAGATGCAAACTCGTTAAATAAAAGAGACATTTTACGCAATCTTGAAAAAATGGCAGACCTGATTTGAATAATTTGCATCTGTTGGTTTAAATAAATAAATTGAACATCATTATTAGAACTATATATCTATAGCTTTGAAAATGAAGGCACCGTTCCTTTGAAAGCGCTAAGTACAGAAATAAATAGAATAATATAAATATATTGAGTTTTAGTGTGGAGATATTACTGTAAAATATCTGATCTTATTTAATGAATAATGTAATTTTTACTACACCACTCTCATGCAAGGTTGGGTGGGGTTCGTTTCTATCTGTTTATAACACCTTGTGGAAGAATGTAATCCTAAGCATATGGTCAATTACATATGAAAAAAATGTATGATCACCAAAATGCACATAAAAAATCCCCAAAATGCACATTTTATGTGGAACCAGCACTTACGAATTGGCCCAGCTCTCAGTCTCTTACATATATCTTTATCATTGTTCAGTATATATATATATATATTGAACCGGGTAGGGTGTTTTCTATTTGATCTCTTGCGAGTAACAAAATCTATTTACTTTTGACTCTTTAAATAAAATACTTGTGAAAGCAAAACTAAAGACTCTTTTTTATACAAAAATATGATACCCTTATTCATTCTTAATATATTTGATCTACATCAATGCAATTTAAATATTACACCACCACAACCCCTTAGGCAGAGAAGAATAATGCCCAGAGGGCACCTGTGTCCAAGCCAGAGCTATATATATAACTGGGACCATATTTGAAGGGCACAGACCTTCTCAGCTGCAAAATTCAACACCTATCATTCAAAGCACTTTTTTATTTTGGAGTAAACCCTGGGTGCCAGGCAGTTACCCAAAGATAAATGACGCACTTTGAATGATTGGCAAACTAATTCAGCAGCTAAGATATCCCAACTAGCTCAATCGAAAGGAATACAATAACAAATTATTGCTTCAATTGGTGGTAAAAGAACTGACCGACAAGCATTAAGTTTAAAGATAATTTATTTTTAAATAAGTACTAATTATTATAACTTTTAAACTATTATAAATTCTTAACTAAATCAAACAATGATTTATACTAACCTTAAGCACACACATTATAATAGTACATACAATAGCAATGTAATTCAGCATTGAAATAATTATAAGCATTCAAAACATGTACATTACTAGTTCATTTTATATGCTTATAGAGTTCATTTATTAACTAACTCTTGGAAGTTTCAAGGTTAGCAATGGCTACATTATTATCAGAAATGAAATAAGAAAAGTGATTCATTACCTATAAGATTTGAATTCTCTGCTTACTGCTTCACGTGATAATTTTCCAATTGGTTGAATCCGAGGTTTTGTGGAGGTTCCTTTGCTTTCTATCCGTGGCACTATTCTTTAAGACAGTTAGATATCCCTGGCATTTTTTTTAAGTTGTTAGGCAGGCATCACTTTATCTGGGCAGGTTGGCTGTTTCCATCAGACTCAGGCTGGAGCAAGGTCATATGATTCCAATGGTTGTTAGCACTGCATTGCCCTGGTAAACACTGATTGACTGACTGACTGAACTGATTAAAGAACTGATTTAATCTGATTGTGATATCAACTGATATATTGAACTCAACTGATTGAACGGTGAAAAACCGGACTATTTAGGTGATGACCTGTTGTCACTTTGTTAATTGGTTTTTATATCCACCAGCTATATCTGTTCTTGGAATTCATCCACTGTTTTTGATTACATTCCTTTGATAAGATTTTGATCCTGTTTTCAGTTGGTAGCCATTGCTAATTTGTTGTTTTGTGGATTTTTTTATTAGTAGCCATTTCTGAATTTGTTTTTTAATTTTTAACCCACACACATTTATCTTACTATTCCTTATGTTTACAATCGCTATTAATGCACATGTATATTTACATTTCTTTAAATTACAGGGAAAGACTTTTTTTCTTTAAATTAAATGACAAGAGATATTTTTAATTTATATACAAGATTTATATTTTAAACTTTTAGTTTCAACTTGTCTTTCTTTTTTTTTCTTTAATATTTTAAATGAAGAGAGAAAGTTGAAATCCATCTATTTTTACCCTCCGCCAATTAATTAATTGTAACTTTTATTAATGATAATTCTTTAAATTATAGATCACCTTTCTTTAGCAAACTGCATTTTGTTTAAACTAACAATAATAAAAAAACTCTAGATTTTTATAAATTTATTTATTTCAAACAAAAGGTTTTTCTTTGTTTATAATTCAATTATTTACAGACAACTTATTGATTTTATTATTATCAATTTTAAACTTTACATTGTTTATGAAATTGTTTATTTCAATAATTTTTAGATAGAAATTATTACATGTACAGCTCAGATATCGGAACAATATGTTATCCTCATAACTATAAAACAAATCAATGAAATTATATTAATAATTTTTATTAGTCAATCATTAAACTAGAGATTACTCAATACTGGAGTAATATTTCTATAGTTTAATTTTCACTACATCACTTTCACTCAAGATAGGGACTGATTTCTATCTGCTTTTAACACCTTGTGGAGGGTTATAATCATAAACATATGACCCAAGATGTGAAAAAGACCTACGATCTCCAAGATGCACATTTATGCTAAACCAGCACTCATCAATTGGTCCAGGCTGCAATCTCTTACAAATATCTTTATTGTTATTCTGTAAATGGATCTTTTATTTGTATTATATATATATATAAAACAAAATAAAATGTCCGCTAATATTAATAATACAAAACAAAACTTAAATATATTCCAAACAATGGTAAACAATTTATAATATAATATAAATAAAAACTCATAAAGAAATATTTTCGATTATATTCATAATCATTATCAACTCAACTTTCAAAATGGAATCATGTATTATCAACCGGAAACACATGTCGATTTAAATATCCCACAATTCATTAATCCTAACATTTATATATATTGTGCCCTTTTCTATAGGTCAGAAATAGCTCATCACAGTCAATTATTAAAAATTTTAAATTTTAGAATATATTTTCTTGATGTGTTAGTTATATTTTGTTAATAATATCTAAAAGTACGATTTAAAGCTAGATGAAATTACGTAGTGCATAAAATTATGATAAATCACTTAAAAATAGTTAAGTAAAGCTAAAAATATTATTACATATGGTTGCAAAAGCTGGCCATAATAAATAACTCGGCTATAAATGTTTAAAAGTATGTTTTAAAAAGTTCAATTTTAATAGTCTTAAACTTATAGTTAAGTAAATGTTATATTTAAATTTATAAATCATATTTAATAATCATAATTAATATCATATATTTTAAAAGTTAGTTTTATGGTAGTGAAAGTTGTATTTAATTCTATATTTTCTAAATTATTCTTCCAAATTTTGTATAATTGTATTATTTTATTTAATACAACTAGTGTTGCAATTTATTATTTATTTCCAGACAGAAAATCGGACGTCTGTATTGGTTATATTAATAATGTGATTTGTATAATAATATATGGTTATACACGCTTGCTAATATTTAGATTAATCAAGTTTAAAATATTGTAAAATTGTATTATAGAATTGAATATAATTATTACCTGTCATAAAAGCAAATAAAGCAAATATTAAGTTAGTCATCATAAATGTTTTAAATAATGTAATAAAATGAATACAGCTAATAAAAGTTAAATATTTTGTTAAAATAAAACTAAATAAATTAAATATTAATGGTGGGACAAATTTATTAAATATTGTTTTAAAAAAGTCATTTTAGATATTTAATTAATTTAGTAAAGTAATAATTGATTTAAAAGTAATATTTTAAATATTTTTAAAGTTTTAATACATCATATTTTTTATTTTGAAATTTAATTGTGTAAGTTTGTAACATTATGCAAATTCAGTGTCAAACCAAAAGTAAGAATCAACCAATAGAATGACGTATTTTCTAGGATATAAATACTGATTGCATGGGGTGTCAGTGTGATTAAAAAATGTATTAAAGGTTGCAGAGTCATATCAGAAGCTATCAAGGTGATAGTAATTTAAATTTTATTATTTCAGTCAAATTTTTTAATGCTCTCCTATAATATATTTGCAAATTAATAGGATATTTATTATAAGTATTTGCAAAGAGAGTGTCATAATAAAAATAGTTTAATAACTTCATTTTAATATGCATTGCTAATTTTTGAAGTCAGTTATTAGTAGTATTCGTCAAAATCTAATATATAACTTCGCAATAATAAACTGGATATACCAATAAGGAAAACGTATTCAACTTATAATATTTTAAAAATGAGTATAATATTTATTAATGTAGTTTCAATAATATTGAACAAGAGGACTATTCAAATGAATAAATTAATTTTATGGATATTATATGGGAAACTCATTAGAAAAATTGTTTGCCGATTTAAAGTAAAGACTCATTATTTTATATAGCAAGATAATCTTGTCTGGTATTAGTAAACAAGAGAACAAGTATATTTCATAATAAATTTATGGAAATATCATGTTATAAAAGTAAATGTTATATCCTTTTTGAAGGAAAACATTTAAAATATCTACAAGAAATTATTTTAAGAAAAGACTCACGGAAGTTATTCTGGAAAAAGCGTATGTTATTAAGACCTGAATGATATATAGGTTATACGCATTCATAAAAAAAAATTATTTTAAAGTTGATAATTTACACAATAATGAAACAACTGTAAATGGATAGTGAATGGTAATAAATTTTACTAAAAGAAGAAACCTACAAAGAAAATGAATATGTGAATAAATGAAAGTATGGAATTATAAAAATATTTTTATATTGCACAAATAATTTATCCGAATAGTTCAAGCTAAGCTGATATGGAATATTCTAGGAAGCTTCACGGGATTATTTTTAGTATTATAATTTTAATAATCATCATTCTGGACTATAGAAGTCAAAAACTATTATTTTATAACTTTTCCAGGATGGATTGATGATTATTTTATGTAATTTTTCAAGATTTTAAGACGTCATATTTTTTTTTTTATTATTCATTTTAAATCTGAGATTTTTGTACCGGAAGTCATACAACACTTACTGCAGGAAACGTATTGTCTTGTTCATCATCATAGCAATGGTAGAGGTTGTAGAATTACTCTTGAAGTGAACATTTTTTTTTTAAAAAAAAACTTTTGAGAAAGAAAATGGAAATATTTGGACTTAAAAAAAAAGAACATTCGTTTCAGTTGAAGTTCATGTAAATATGATTTTCATTTATTACTGTTTATTTTAAATGTGAATTTTCTAGTTTATAAGAGTAGGAACATGAACATTAATCTATTGATAATATTAGAATCCTATAGTATAATAATTTAATAGTTTAAATAGGAACATTTAAGTAAAAGTATAAATGTATTTTCATGTATTGCAATGCTATATCTAGTGGATGGAAAAGAAGACTGCAAAAAGTGATGACCAGATAATATCACTTCGTAATAGTTAATGAATATTGATATTTTATGATGTATATTTTGTTTTCTTTTTAGATTGCCTAGGAATTATAATGAATGAAAGTTAAAATGTTTAATTATATGTAAACACATTTTATACAACACTTTTAAAAAATTATGAGATTAGGATTTATTTTGGGAATATGCATATTATAATTTTATACTAGTAATATAACACAACATAATAAATATTGCTGTGATTCTTTTAAAAACTGTAATATTATTGGATGTTCAGTATTTATATGATTAGTTTGTAAAGGTTTAGAATATAGAATAAGGAAGTAAGCAAACTTTTCTTGTGGATCAGTGAGATCTCTCTAATTATAAATGAATTTTTTTTATTGTTTTGAATATGCAAGATAGTTATTTTGTCGATGTAAGATGTGATAAATCTTTAGGAAATAATGATAAGATAGTAACTTGGTAGTAACATGAGGAACATGAACCCAAGATGATGTTATAATAGGATGTGATGAGGGAATATGAATATTTTATAATCTTCGTGGATATACAGTACAGTTAACAGTGCCCTGTAACTGATATATTTGTTTTGGACAGTGTCTATTTTCTTTAAGTATTAATGTTTTAAAAAGGCTGAAGGAATAGCTTTAACATCATTGATGTATTGGATGACATTGAACAGGAAAGGTCATGCCTCTATTTCTTATTGATACACTGTGCCATATTTTTGATAGGTGCTATGAGTTATACTCTAGTTTTTCTTCCCTAGATCCTACACATCTATTCGCTATCTAGATTTCCAATATAACTACATCGTTCAGTATGATATATTTGAAAAGAAATAACAGATAATTTAGAGTTTAATATATGCTATCGTTTGAATGAGATAAGTTCATTTACTTAGAAGAAGTAGAATTTGTATAAATTGGAATTGAAAATCCAATGAATCCTAAAAGGAAAAGAATCATAGAATATATTTTTGGATTTATTTTGGAAGTAAAATAAAATTTTAAGAATAAAGTATATAAAACAAAGTTGTTCTTCAAAATGTTAAATAACTTTTAAATGCTTTATTTTGTCTTTAAAATAAGTATTGCATATTTAAAAAAATATAATGTTATAAAGTAAAACGATATAAACAATAAGCATAGGTATAATTTTGTATTTATTAAATAATAGGGAATATATCGGTAATTACAACTATATACTATTAAAGTAATACTAAATGAGAATATGTTATATTTAATAAACATAGTGTAGTAAACAACGATATCTACAAAATCTGGTAATAAATTATTAGATAGATATTTTATGTAACATCTTTTGACATTGCAGGATGAAAATTGTTTATTTTTTAAAAGATCCGTACTCACGATAATGTTATTTTTATGTTTTTCTGTAATATGTTTCTATGGATGTTTTTTAGAAAGAAAAGTAGATTTAAATAATATTTAAGGATAGGATATATTTTTAATAAAAATAAATAAATGGAATTTAGCATAAGTTTAATTAGAAAGAGATAAATAAAGTGGTATTATTTTATTATTATTGTTTTAAGTCAGAATAAAGACATAAAATAATTCTAGATTATTTTAATAACTAAGTAATAAAAAATGTAAAACAGTGTAAAGTGAGGATAATATTGTAAATAAATTGTTTTTTTTTATTTTATTGTTAATAATAAACTTTGTTAAATTTGTTTTTTTTTTAATTTGCGTGTCTAGATTGTTTTCATTTTCCCATTACACTGCATGAGACCACACAATACACCCAGAATAATAGAAACGAACATATAATTTTTGCACAAAGATAAATAAAGAATTATTTTAAGAATTCGAATATTTTCTTGGTATTCATTTAATTAAGTAATCATATTTTACATTATCTTATGGTC
The DNA here is from genome assembly GCA_028023455.1 of Epiperipatus broadwayi. Taxonomy (NCBI): domain Eukaryota; kingdom Metazoa; phylum Onychophora; class Udeonychophora; order Euonychophora; family Peripatidae; genus Epiperipatus; species Epiperipatus broadwayi. Next base: position 6,108,520 of record JAQFVV010006260.1, on the reverse strand, counting down.
ATCAATTAGTTATCACAATGGTACATTTAATGATATGCTATTAATTGCCACACACTTTTATTTGTCAGATTATAAATGCTACCCCATCTTTATTACGTTCTTATATGGAAATAAAAGATTATATCATAGTATTTTATTATTTTATTATAGTAATGAAATTATAGTGAAGAAAGATATACAGAATTAGTTCATACAATGAAGAATATTATTATTATTATGATTATTATTTATTGTTATTAGTTTAAGTGTAGTAGAGTATGACATAAAATCCCTTCTCATGTTTTACTACAGTGATTTTAATTATTTTAGAATAATTTTATGAACCTGAGATTTTATTGAGCTAAATTATTATAAATAGAAGACTAAGATTAAATTATTAGTTTAATCTTAATGAGTAGGATTTATTAAAGTTGTAAGAATACTATAAGTTTGTTATTTGAAATAGTAATAAGGGGGGATAGTGTTCTTATGCCATTGAGGTAGTATCCTGTGGGATATTGGCTCAATGTATCTTTATTGTCACCTGTATTTCACTTCCAAGTCTCATGATAGAGTAAATATTTATTTATTTTATTTTATAAACTGAATCTTTTCATTATTTTGATAGTAGAATGTTTAATTTTAATGCAGGATATTTTATTTATTAATTATTTGCTTTATAACAAATGTAATCTGTAACTGAGCTAACCCATTTTATTTAATATTTATATTGTCCGGAAGTGAGATTATACAAACGATAGGTTAGAATATATATATATAGCAAATTGCTATAGTTTAATTGATGTATCAAATTTACTGTCTCACAACTTATTAGTCATTTATTACACTAGAGAGTATTCACTTAATGATATAATACTTCTGTAATATAATTTTCATTTCATCATAATTAAAATGTTGAAAGTAGATAGAAACCAGTCTGCTAACTTTCATGAGAGTGATATCGTAAAAATTACACTGCAGAAATCTTATTCATTAAGTGAATAATCTCGTCTAATGAATGATTAATATAAATTATCAATCCGCATATCAATGGTTAGACCAGCAATACTTCGAAAAAGATAGGAATATTACTACTTAAAATTAATAACAGTTGAATGTATTTGAAAAATTTAAATAAAATCTGAATTTTTATAAAACTTTTTGTAATGTATTGGATTTATGAGCATGTCACAAAGGCTAGCTGCAGAATGAACATTTTTCAGTCGTGGACTTACAATAATGGCGTCAATGCATTTGTTGGATTCACTGATATAAACCACTGTAACAAAAGTACATACAGCCAAATATTGTAATATGATTAAGTATTGTACTAATAAAATGTTGCAGTGTAAAACAACTGAGTAATACTTGTAATTGAATTGATGTAGACATAACAAATTGGCAATGAGGAAAAGACATTTGAATGAACATGCAAGCATGATCAACACTGATATAAGACATAAGGCAACTAGCATACATAAACATGCAATTATTATTGTTATGTCATAAACTGTCATGCAATGGGTCTTTTCCTCACATTTCTTTCTCACTTAAAAAAAAGGTCAGAAATCGCATGCAGGACAGAAATAAGATAAATTTTGGAATTCTTCTCAACTTATTATACCATCATGTAATGGCTACTATCAGCTCTCTAGCATCATTTGATATCAACTCACCACACCTGTGGGATACATATGCACCGCAAGTGGATTTTTTTTGTGAAGCTAATAACATAAATTCTGACAACAGGATGTGTGCAACTCTCCTTGCTGCATGCAGTTTAAAACATTAAGTATCCTTTGCTCCCTTATATCTCCAGCATTGCCTCAAGAAAAATCATACCAAGGCATCATTAAAATCCTAAAACAGTATTTTAATTCACAGCCATCTATCATATACCAGCATTTCCAATTTCATCGCTGTTGGCGAGAGGGAAAAAGTGCAAGCACATTCTTGGCAGACCTCCGATATCTGACAGAGGGTTGTGAATTTGGCTCTTCACTTACAGAGCATATTTGGGACCAATTCATCTGTGGACTTCGCAATGAGGCAACACAATGCAAACTACTAATGGAAGAAAGCTTAACCATGGAAATGGCTGTTCAGCATAGCTTGGCCATGGAGTCAGCATCAATACAGGTGCACAAAATCCATGCCAACCATAGTTCTTATTCAATAGAACAGACCAACAGTTTACCGTAATAACCCTCCAGGTTCACTACCATCCCCTCAAACATGGCATACAAAACAAACAATGATATCCCTCAGTCAGGAACCACTCATTGTGATGGATGTGGTGGACAGCACAAATAAATGGAATGTCCTTTTAAAAAAACCAAATGCCATTTCTGTCAGAGAGTGGGACACCTACAGCGTGTTTGCCGAGCAAAACAAAATATTCTGAGGACACCTAATTGATGCATGACAGTGACTGAATTGAAAGAAAGTCATAGATCATATCCATGAAGTGCACCAGAATGGCTCAACATGTAAAGTTATCACACATATGGCAAAGAACACAAAATGGAGGTCAACTCAGTGTCTCAATATTCTATGTCATACGGTACATTCATGGACGTATGTAAGAAACCGATATCTAAATTACCAGTTAGTATAAAACTAAGAGACTTTCAACATCATGCAATTCACAATAAAAAAAAATTATATTAATTCTTTTTTGCATCATTTTAGCATTTAAAGGACAATGCGTAGTACCTATACAATACGGGAAGGATACATGCAACTTATGATTAGTGGTAGCAGAGAGCCCATGCACAAATCTGTTGGGATGTGAATAGTTTAGATCTCTGGGTATTACCTATCAGGAGTTCATAGAATCACTGAACCATCCATCCAAAATGTCATTAGCAAGTATCCACAGGTATTTGACTTATCGATAGAAACTTATAAGGGACCGGCTGTTTCACTGCCAGTGGATCCAACTTATCCTCCAATTAGACTGAGAGCCTGGCTATTTAGTTGGATCTTGCATTAGAGATACTGCTGTATGAAGGAATCTTTGAGCCAGAGAACAACCCAGTATGGACAACACTGGTGGTACCAATCCTCAAACCTACAGAAGTAAGATTATGCAATGATTACAAGGTGACAATTATCAACAAGGCCCTCCAGAATCACCCATAACCGATACCTGCAGTCCATCACCTTTGGCATCTCTTCCACCTAGCTTTATTTTCACAAAAAAATATATTTGGCCAAGGTTAACCTTCAACTCCCAGTTGATGAGGCATCAGCCAACATAAAGCCATCATCACTCATTGTGGAGCTTTTCACATGAAATGCTTACAATATGGATCTGCATGGCACCTGGGTATTCCGATGTGTCATAGACAACTTGCTGAGAGACATCCCTGGAATTTGTCTTTACTTTGACAATATCTTAACCTGTGCCACATTGACTAGTGACCTAAAGGCTGACATACAGCAGATTGAGGGCAAACAAGGAAAAATATGTGTTCATAATAAGGAAAAATATGTGTTCATAATAAACACTGTAGATTTTCTGGGATATAAAATTGATAAGGGCCTCCACCCATCACCAAGAAAGGTCGATGCAATTAGAAATGCCCAATCCCTGAGGAACAAAAGAGAACTAAAAGCATTTCTAGGACTCTTAAACTTCTATAATAGTTCCCTTCTGGGCCGAGCAATCATAGCTGAACCCCTACATTGTTTACTACAAACAAACATCACATGGAGCTGGATGAGACACAAAAAGTCATTAAAAAAACTTAAAGAGGCATTGACCTCTGAGTGTATTGGTGTCATTTGATCCCAAGTCTGGCTTACATGTGATGCTTTACCATATGGAGTGAGGGCAGTACTAAGTACACAATTTCCCAATGGATCAACTGCTCTGGCTGCTTTTGCATCATGCACTCTATCTAAAATTGAAAATGATAGGGAAGCTTTGGTGATAATATTTGGAGTTAAATACTTCCATCACTTCCTATTTGGAATCAAATTCAAAATACAGACCATCAGCCACTGCTAGGAATATTTACCTCAGATAAACCAACACCCATAATATCAACCAGAATGCCTATTCTTTTAAGCTAGAGTACAAACCAGGAAGGAAGATTGCAAATGCAGATGCATTGAGCAGATGCCCACTTTCATCAACCGAAGATGAAGGCCTTAAAATTGGTGGTATCCTGATTTTGAAAGAATTGGGGTTTTCTCCTGTGATGGCAGAACAGGTGGCACAAGCAAGGACTTTTTATTACAACAGTTAAAAAATTATATTCTCACCACCTGTCCAAACAAAGCCTCAGACATGAAACTATAACCTTTTTAAGATGGAATGAACTCTCCACCCACAAAAACTGTATGCTGTGGGGATCCCATGTCATCATAGCTTCATCACTATGAAATTCAATCTAAATGAGCTTCACATAGGTCACTCAGGCATAAGAACTAAGGAATTGGAAAGGTCATGTATGGTGGTCATCAATGGATTGAGACAGAACACCTTGTGGGAAAATGCATGCATTGCCAAGTCATAAGGAATGCATGTCCCCATGCTCCAACACATCCCTGGGAGGCACCATCAACACTATGGTCTCAACTACACTTGGATTTTGCAGGCACCATCGACACCATGGTCTCAATTGCACTTGGATTTTGCAGACCCCATTGATGGACAGATACTTCTCATTATTATGGATGCATACTCAAAGTGTGTAGAGGTGCAAAGAGTGCAAACAGCACACTGTGAGAAGTATTTTCCATCCACAGAATACCAGAATGTGTGATATCTGATAATAGACCATCATTCACATCATCAGAATTGTCTACATTTCTCATCAGTAATGGAGTTTGACACCTTGGGTCACACCCTACCACCTGACAAGTAATGGTCTCATGGAAATGACTGTACAGTCAGTAAAAGAGAGCCTGAAGCATGACACATGCGGAAATTGGAGACAGCACCTAGCTCAATATTTGTTAACTCAACATATCGTACCATTGGCAGCCACCGAATTAAGCCCAGCTGAGATGATTTTCAATAGACATCTTTATACATGTTTGGATTTCATACATCCAGATAGAGCCCTGAAAGCCATACCCAATACACAGCAGAAATACATGAATTTCAACCAGATAATGCGGTTTTTGCATGAGCCACTGGGAGGGGCTCCCCTTGGATTCCTACCACAGTAGAACAGTGGACATGACCCTTGTCATATGAAGTTTGGACAGACTCGGGGGTGCAACACAAGCACCTAGATCAATTGTGAGTAAGAGTGACTGTCACTGACTAATCCAGTTCAACTCCAGTGTAGAAACTGACTGATGCTCCAAAAGCACCACCTGAAATGGCAGCAGAAACCACAGACAATGCAACCCAACACCTATCTGCCAACCATCTCCAAAACCATACAAGGAGCACCTTTTGCATCAACATGCGGCATATTTCGAATACTGTGAAGTCTCATTCTAATGGTGAAGGGGTGTTATGTATTGGGTTTATGAGACATCACAAAGGCTAACTGTGGAATTAACATTTTTCAGTCATGGACTTACAATAATGGTATCAATGCATTTGTTGGACTCACTGATATAAACCATTGTAACAAAGGTATGTACAGCCGCATATTGTAATATAATTAAGTTTTGTACTAATAAAATATAATGTAAAACAACTGAGTTATACTTGTTGGACTCACTGATATAAACCACTGTAACAAAGGTATGTACAACCACATATTGTAATATAATTAAGTTTTGTACTAATAAAATATAATGTAAAACAACTGAGTTGTACTTGTAATAGGATTGATGTAGACATAACACATTTAACAATTAATATTAGATGATGGAAATAATCCAGTATAAAATTACATGATGGAAATAATCCAGTATAAAATTACAACTTCAAGATCATCATCACAAACTTTCAACAAACACTATTATATATATATTATTATAACAAAAATAATAAATTTAATGGTAATAAACTATTAAAAACAGTCTTTAAATCTGCAGAAGTACTTTTGGTTAATTTCTTATGCCTCAACTACTTTTGGTTAATTTCTTAAACTTGCCTCAACTGCTATTAAATTCAAAAACTCCTGGAGATTTAACGACTGTTTTTAATAGTTTATTACCATTAAATTTATTATTTTTATTTTAATTACAATTTTGTTATAATTAACGAAATTTTATTTATATTATATATATATAGTTAAAAGAAGGTTGCCTTGACAACAGTTTAAAATTACTGATTGTTATTGATATTGGTATTGTCTAAGTGTTGATTGGTTTTTGATGATATATATTGTAACCAAATTTAAAAAAATGAAATTTACAAATGAATTTACTATGATAGTCGCTATAATTTGTAATTAAATAAGGAAGACACTAATATATGAATAAGAACATGGTAATATACATATTATGTTTTTAGTTGGGTGTCCATTTGTAACTAATTAAATATAACACCATAGATTGTTTGCAATTATCAAAAACATTAATTTAGTCATGCCAATAATGAGATAAATAAATTATCCCATTTCTCAATACACAAAATAAAAATGAAAATTCATCATTGTCATCATTTAAGATTTAAAATATTTCGATATTGGGAAGCCATTTTAACTAACAAAATATACTAGCCATTGTCATCAGATAAACAAATATTAGCCATAACAACTGAATAAAATTACTGTGAAATCCATGGAGTGCATTACGCTTATCTCCAATAATAAGTTCTTTCAACAAAGAATCCTTCCCTTCCTCTTTCCATATATATAAGACCATTCATAGTCACACGCACACACTGGCACTATTTATAACTTCTTAAAAAAATATCAAAGAAAGTTAATAAAAATATCAAAGAAAGTTAATAAGTTAGAAAAGGGACTTGATCACTTTTATTCAGTTTAGTTAAGTACATGTGTTTTCTCCAAGCACCACTAGATTGTTTTGAACCTAGGTAAATATTATCTGTCCATAGTGTACCAGGTTCAATCCCATTCGGTACCTTCTTTTACTACACTTGCATTTGGATGAATAACAACAAAAAAATGACATTCTTATATTTTATCTGTGTCAATAGAATAATGAGATCCCAATACCATAAAATTTATATATCCAACACTCTTATAGATATTACCAGCTCAGTTCAAGTATATTGATGTACAGATGCATGTATGCTCTTACTAATGACTTACAAAACAAAGATAGTGAAGACCATTACTTACATATATGGCCATTAAACCTAGTTATTTAATTTAATTATTCATCGTAATATAATGATGATGATGATTCCAGCCACAGCTTTAGTAATGAACTCATAACAACAAATTTATCTTTTATATGCACATAGGCACCCTCCAAAAATATCATATGTTTAAACTGGGATTTAATTATAATACTCACTAGCACTTATGTACATTTATGGTTATTTATGACTCAATCATCAATATTTACCAGTGATGATGAATGATCATCACGAATCTCACCACATGATATCTAACTTTTCATAAACCCCTATTTACTAAACATATTAATTACACTTAAGATTGGATTTAATTATTATTATTTATTTACGATGATGATGATCATAACCAATCCCATATTATAAAATTTAGATTCTGATAAATCTATAATTATTTACTTGGACAGTATTATGCTTAAGTGGTGATTTAACCAGTAATACAATATCCATCATTGATGATGATGATCAAAACTCTTAGGCACAACATAAAATTTTAGCTTTTTACTCTTAACTTATAATTACTCAAAACTTGGTTATATGTCAAGCGTGATCTCAAACATCCTTATGTGTAAATCACTATCCAATGCTTAACATTTACTTAACATTTATGAGTGATGATGATCAATTAAAACTATAGAATCAAGAGAAGAAAAAAATATAACAATATTATTAATAACTCAGAAACCAAATATGGTATAATTATATTTATTCACATTCTTCCTTCAATAAATTGTCTTACCAATTATACAATTGACTCAATTAAATACATAATTAAACAAAATATTTTAATACTATATATGTAACCCACTAATTTTATATAACTGCTCATGTTACTACATATTTTGAAATAAGCTGACTAAAATGACATAAAAAATATTCTATTGAATGCTTATTCAAGATTTCCCTAATTATATGTCATAAAGGTAAATCTCATTTATGCAATGTGTGTGGGTTTTTTTCCGTTATTTTCATACATGTGTGAAACCCTGTTCTTTAATTTGCTACCTTAAAATAATTCTGTCTAATCTATTTTGACTGGTTGGTATAAGCAGTCACACACGCACACACACACCCTGTGATATGTCAACATATATTATATTAAAATGTGTACTTATATTATAGATTAATACATAAATCACATATATATATAAAAAAAAAATTATTGCAATCTTGAGCAAAAAATAAATTATATCAAATTTAATATGCAAAAATAAATAATAAAAAAAAACATTATAAAGCATATATTGATAGGTTGCTTAATTATCACAATGAATAAAGAACAATAATAAAAAAAAAAACATTTTAGTATTACAATATATAAAAAAATCAAAAGATAATGAAAAGCGAAGTTGAATAAATTTTAAACTGTGTGTGAGTAATATTATGCAGTATTGAGAATAATACAATCAATAAACAAACTCTTAATATTTATGTATCAAAAAGGAGAAAAAATGCTTGACTGTAGAAATTAAAGTTTACTTTTAATAAGTAAATAAGAAAAATTTGTTAATTAAATTTTAAAGTTACCCAATCCATTTTCAGTTCTTATTAATGTCCCAGATTTAAATATTAGACAGCTCTCTTATTTATAGCTTCAACTAGTTGGTTTGACTGGTTCCTACCATTTTAAAAATTATAGTCTGAAGAAAACTTTTTTAAAAAAAACTGGTTTATAGATTAATTGAAGTTGCTTATATGGCTTTTATACATCTTCCTTCTTCTCTTCTTTCCTCTTCTCCCTCCCTTCAAAGATGATTCTTTAATAGACCAGGAGATAAAAAAGCCTCTCAGATAGCCTATGTAGTTGGCTTTAAATTTGGCCATTCTTTGGTTATTATAGACCTGTATATGAGTCCACAGATAGAACAGTGGATTAACCCATAACATGAGAGGCACCAAGGAACAAAAAATGGCAAAATTAGCACAGCATCCTTATTGTTTGTTTAACAAACAGCCAAAACATATATAAGTACCATTTTATATTATTTTACAACCTTTTTAAAGGATTCAATTTAAATCTAGATTAATTTTGCTGTGAAATTATATATCTAGGCGCACTTCTTCTTTTATGCTGACTTCAAAGTAAAAGCTCACATTTTCCTCTATTTTTTTTTTTAAAAAATCAATAGCTCATTCTGAGCTTAAAAGAAACAGAAAAAAAACTGCTGCTAACTGCCTCTTTTTAACTGCCAAACTTCATACTCTGGTTAAAAACTTTAACTTTTAACTGCCCATCTCTTTAACTTTAAAAAACTGCCCATCTCTTTAACTTTAAAAAAAAACTGCCTTTATTAATATTGTGCTACTTTTTATATTTTGAATTTCTGATTAAAAGAAAAAAAATCTCCTCCCACCAAAAATAACTGTCATTTTGGAGATAGCAATCAAATCCTCACAAGCTGACGGTCCTTAGTAATTAATAAGAACATTAATAACTATATTTGTTCTGTCAAAGCATTTTTCCTTCCCTGGATAATCTAAGATCCAGCTAACACACACACAAAAAAAACAGTTTGCAATCTATAGTCAATAGAGATATGTGTAAAAAAATGTTTTTATATTTACATAGTTGCATTCACACATGTGCATTTTTATCTACTAATCTATATCTTTTCTGCACCTTCCTGTCCTGTTTGTTTTATTTTAAAAATAGAGCTAAATAATTGAATGCTTTATTTAATAATAAGAGAATAATATATTGAATATTATTTCTTGCAACATTCTCTTTATTACTGTTTATCAATAATTATTGTTTACTAACCACATATAACACTCACACACAAATCTATATATATAAAAAACAATTCTTTTTTAAATCTAATAATATATATATATGTGTGTGGGAATGAGATACATATATGTATATATATCATTTACTGGAAATTTTTTTTAATTTTCACTTTTAGTTGATATTTTTTATATATATAAACAATACTTTTGTTTTCAATTATATCTGTAATATTTGCTGTGGTAAGATTCTTGGGATCAATTTTAAAACTTATAAATGATTGTGATTTTAACCAAGGAGCTGAGACTAATGCAGAGTCTCTATAACTGATTACATCCCGGTTGGTGGTAAAATAAGGGACTTGTTAAAGGTTATTCTCTGTCTAAATTATGATTTGAAAAAACCTTTAGTTGAAACTATTTAATGCTAAATCATTCAGTTTGAATAAGAAAACAATACAATAAAGTATTGAAAGCAAAGTCCAATTATTGCAGACAATTATAAAGTGCTTTAGCATGCTTTCGACTGGATTCAATCATAGACGTAGCAATAAATGTAATTGAATTGGGAGGGTATTTTAAATAGTTGGAGAATAAGTGAAATAATTTGTATATTGTTCGATTACATTCATTGCTACATCTGTGACTGAATCCAGTCGAAAGTATGTTACGCACTTCATAATTGTCTGCAATAATAAAGCTCTGCTCTCAATATGTTCTTGTATTGTTTATTTATATTACAGTTTTGGAGATAAAGCATTTAAAATTATTTTTAAATAAATTATATGTATACTTTGTATGATTCTGCTAATAACATATTAAATATTTATATTAAAAAGTTGTTTAAACTATTTTTCCCTAGTGGTCTCTTTATTTAGTTTAATATGTTCATTCATAGTTTCATTTAAACCCACGATTGAAATACATGAGAATCCAGATACACCAAATTTTAATTAAACTTAATCTTATTTTAAATAGAGTATTATCAAAAGTAAAGCTTTAAGTCTTAAATATTGAGAAGTTTGTATGTGTGCATATGGGTGTACAGTTAGAGAAACATAACTTGAGAAAAATATAATTTTTTAAAACATAATTAGATTTAAAGATAAACTAACATGTTGGTAGATTATTTTAATAGATGTGTTTCGAATGTTCAGACAGATCAAATAGGAAATTATCCCAATGCATACATTTTGTAGATTTGAGCAAACCTAATCAAATACCATTATGGACCCACTATTCTCAGAATTAAAATATTATAAAAATAAGCCTATGTAATGAAATATAAAACATGTTATCAGTCATAGAAATGAGTTACTACTATAGAGAATCATAAGCAAGATGGTAGAATTGAAGTAAAAGAAAATATATTGGGGTAGAATTGACAGTAGACAGATATAAAGGAGTAGGCATTATCAAAAGCAAAATAGTTATTTTAGTAGTAGCTTATTTTTGATTGGTTAATCGTAAAGTTATGTTATGATGAGAGATCATGTGGCTGACTAGTAATTGTAATGATAAACAGGTAAAAATTATATATGAAAAATTTTGGAAAATAAAAACAAATACCTATGTAATTTCATACTAAACAAAGGCACAACTCTCCATACAGTAGTGCCACCCTGTGCCAAACAGAGTAATCAATGGATGCCAGAAGGCTTGTACATAAAATCCCTATCTAGTGCTGGCTTGTGGCCATCATCAGTGAGGAGCCTTGGATCTGAGAGCACTGCACCTAGATCTTAAGATCTAATGCAACCCTCTAGCAGCCACCTTTTAACTCTACTTTACTAAAAAACTATGAGAATGAAATTGAAAACACAATAAATATCTTCAATCTAAGCTCAATAGCTTATATAATCATATGGGTCTGAACTCAATTCAGCACCCATACATTTTGGTGTCTTTGGCTCTTAAACAACCATAGCCACCACTATCCTATTAGGCAGGATTGGTGTTAAACCATTAAACATCACATGATTCCCATCTCTACACTAGCACATAATTGTTGTAAACACTGATGATGGCCACAAGCCAGAAACTAGTCTGGGGATATTGGATGAGTAGGCACTAGATAGGGATTTTATGCACAAGCCTTCTAGCATCCATTGTTTACTCTGTTTGGCACAGGGTGGCACTACTGTATAGAAAGTTTTGCCTTTGTTTACAACAATTACGTGCTAGTATAGAGATGGTAATCATGTGATGTTTAGTGGTTTAACACCAATCCTGCCTAATAGGATAGTGGTGGCTATGGTTGTTTAAGAGCTAAAGACACCAAAATGTATGGGTGCTGAATTGAATTCAGACCCATATGACTATATAAGCTATTGAGCTTAGATTGAAGATATTATTATGTTTTCAATTTCATTCTTATAGTTTTGTAGTAGAGTTAAAATGTGGCTGCTGGGGGTTGCATTACATCCTAAGATCTAGGTGCAGTGCTCTCAGATCCAAGGCTCCTCACTGATGATGGCCACAAGCCAGAAACTAGTCTGGGGATATTGGATGAGTAGGCACTAGATAGGGATTTTATGCACAAGCCCCTGGCATCCATTGATTACTTTGTTTGGCACAGGGTGGCACTACTGTATGGAGAGTTTTGCATTTGTTTACAACAATTATGTACTAGTATAGAGATGGTGATCATATAATTTCATACTAGTCACAGGAAGATAGTTATTGCTTAAGTTGCAAAAGTATTATTAAGTTTCTGTGAATGAACTTTCAATAGTAGTGCAGATTATGAAAATAAGAATTTGATTTAAAAATCATAATATTAGTTCTCACAGGAAATTTTTTTTCCGGGATATTTTGATAATTATTAAAACATTAGATATATTATTTCTTTCATTTTTTTTTTAAAAAAAATAAGAGTTTGCTAAATGCTTTGTTATTGGTAATCTGGACCAACTGATGAGTGCTGGTTTAGCATGAAATACATTTATTGGTGATTATTTATCTTTTCAATATGTGTGTAATCAGGTGCGTCAGCAATATGAGAATGGCATGGAGAGTTGTGTGAAAGTCTGAGTTCGAATCCTGTATACATTACATATATATGCAGATTTCAGCCTGTATAGTGTATTAATTTATATATTAGTTTATCTGTTTTGTTTTAGAAAGATGGGAGCAACATTTAAAAGATTTAAAGAAGAAAAAGCACAAGATCGTAAAGAAGAAAGAATATATAGAAGAAAGTAGCAGTAAGTACCTTTGAATTATCACATTTCTTAGAAGAAAAGACTTTATTTACAAAAACTTAACAATGCCTTGAGTGTGTGAACTTTTTAAATAAGACTTTAATATACATACTAAAAGAACACAAACTAATATGTTACCATATAATACTAAATCATCCATGCACTTTACTACTGTTATACAATGCTTTATTTACCAACTGCAGTTGAGGTTAGGTGATATAAAGTTCTGAAAAAGATTGTTGGGGCAATCGTAACTGTAAACTGTAAAAAAGGATGGTAAATAAAGCATTGTGTATCAGTAGTAAAGTGCATGGATGATTTAGTATTATATGGTATACATTTGGCAATGCAGTAAGAAAGAGGAGTTATTAACAAATATGTTGTGGGATATTATTCAAATTATTTATTTCATTTGTGGCTATTAATCCAGAATATCTTTTAATCACATTATGATTATTTTATTCAGTTAAATATTTTACCGGTGGCTAAGGAGGCGGCTAGGATATAAATATAATGAAGAATTTTTTCATCACATTTATAAACACATATAATTTATTATTTTACATACATAAGATATTAACCAGATTCATATCATAGTAAGTAATAATATTGTACTAATTTTATTCTGGCTTACACCTGCCAGCAATTTCTCAGTGAACATTATTTTTAGAAGAAAACATTTTAGCAGCACCAAAATATTAGAAGTCTTTCCAATAAAAATTAAAAAAATTATTTTTGTAAAATATAATAAATGAACAACCTGATGGTTAATGGGCTTTTAAAAAAATTTTCAAATGGAAGGTTACTGTATGCATTACATGTCAATAAAAATAAAGATATACCCTAAATTAATTCTCATTTGAAAATTTTGTAAAAGCCATTCATCAAAATACTTGTTAATTTTATATCATATTGTTCATCTACTGTCCACTTTCCACACCCATGTGTGCGCATTCTTTTATATTTGAAAATTTTCATTTCTTGTTTTAATTATTATTATTATTATTATTTCATGTGTCAAAGCATCGCCGGAAAGCGAATCCGCAAACTCAGGACAACTGCTTGTAAGACAGCTGTGCTGACCACTCAACCACCAATGCTTGACTTCTTGTCTGGACTTTTAATCCTCTTCCTCATGATGTTTCCTGAAAGTGCATCTATAACATTTTTCTTACCCAGTTGATCCAGTGGAAACACTGATATAGAAATACTGTTAATTATGCGGATAAACCTGAATAATATATATTTTATATTTATTGTTGATGAAAATTGTTATTTTAATATATATAAACAAGAAGTTTGTGATGTAATTATATTCATCTATGCTAACTATGGCCTGGGTTTGAATCTGATAGGAAAACTTAAATATTTTATCATATTTAATCAGGCTTATAATTTTTTTTCAAATAACTGAACCAATTAGCTGACCATGAAATTTTGATCTGTAAATGGGTGACTGTCTATTTTTGGCAAGAGAATAAAACAAGGATAAATAATCACCACTCCTATCACCCAGCAGTTATTAAGTCTAATGAGTAATGCGCCTTATGCTTTACTGTTTCTGTATAAAAGATTGTTGGCCAATGATATATCACAGAAAAGACATTCAGAACCAAGTGACTGAGAGCCTATAAACTAAAAAAATTATTTTCACATCTCTTTTTTAGTGATATATTTTCGAACCATTACTGTGTTAAAACTATAATTATCATTTGAATCTTTTTATGGTTCTGCTGGAATTCGTGCAATGGTAAAGGGCAGAGTTGGGAGTGCAAGGTCCATAGATCACAGCTCTGTCTCTTCTGAAGCTTGCACTTCCCCTGAATAATAAACCTTTCAATTACTATAGTCCTTCTGAGTTCCCAGCATGCTTTGCTGCAGTGGCATATTCTGGAACTCAAGATCCATGGATCACAGCTCACCTCTGTCACTTTTGATACTTGAACTTCTGCCGAATAATAAGCCATTCAATTACCATGTTCTTTGTGAGTTCCCAGCATGCTTTGCTGCAGTGATAGAATGGCAGGTTGAAAATTCAAAGTTCATGGATCGCAGACTAGCTATGTCTTCTGATGCTTGAACTTTTTATGAACTCCTGAATAATAAACAATTCAATTACTATGTTTCTGAATTCCCAGCATGCTTTGCTGCAATGATAAAGTGGCAGACTCTAGAATTCAAAGTCTATGGATCACAGCTCAGTTCCATCACTTCGTATGCTCACATTTCTTATGAATTCCTGAACAGTAAACTATTGGTTGCTTTATTTAATTTTTTCTTAATTCAAGTGATTTTATTATTGAAAGAAGATCTTATTGAAAAAATGTCAAATAATTTTCAAAATCAATAATTTAAAAAAAAGTATGGTTATTTGTAATGTGAATTTAATTCATTATATGCCATTTCCTTATTTTTTTACATTCACAACTGTGTCTAATAAAGTTAATTTTGCTCAAAGCTAATTGGTTTATAAATCTAAATCACATGAAAGCAGCCCACACTTATCAATATCAAGAATCTTCCATCTATTCTGCCAAGGCGATCTTTTTTTTATTATTATCAAATAAAAGGATGTCTTGGTTGCATATTAAAGATTCTTATGTTGATAAGTGAGGACTCTTGTCACATGATAAACTAGGACTTAATGGAAAAAGAAGATTGATTGAGGAAATTATAAAAAGAGACTAGATTGGACATAGGTTAAGAAGAAAGTATAGTTTAATAAAAGATTGTTTTGGAGGAAACAGTGAGTGGAAGCACATGAAAGATAGTTTTGAAGGAAATGGTGAGTGGAAGCACATGAAAGATAGTTTTGGAGGAAATGGTGAGTGGAAGCACATGAAAGATGGTTTTGGAGGAAATGGTGAGTGGAAGCATATGAAAAATCGTTTTGCGGGAAATGATGAGTGGAAGCACATGAAAGATCATTTTGGAAGAAATGTTAGTGGAAGCGCATGAAAGATAGTTTTGGAGAAAATGATGAGTGGAAGTGCATGAAAGATAGTTTTGGGGGAAATGGTGAGTGGAAGCACATGAAAGATCATTTTGCAGGAAATGGTGAGCAGAATCAAGAAGAAAGGACAGAAAAAATTGACATTATTGGATGATATAAGAGATGGAAAGAGTTACGTAGAATTGAAGAGTTAGAAAATGAAGAGAGTGGAGTGGGAAAAAGGATGAATTGATAAATGTGACTACTCTCTCTGGACCTCCATGGAAGAGAATACTGTTGATGATGAAACTATGACTTGCTTTGAAATATCTTTTAGTAAATTAAAAATAAAAGATTTTTTTTTTTTAAATTTAATCAAACAAATCATGCTTAAGGAGGTTTCCAAAATGGATATGAAAGAAGTCATTAGGATTTTTCAAAAAATAAATGAGTTTGTTAATTTGTTTTTTTTTTTTTTATAATAAACACTTAATTTATTTTTATGAAAGTAAATAACAATAAAAAATTAGTAGTTTAAAAAGGGTAAAAAGGGAAGGGGGGCTTTTGAAATTTTTGCTTTGGGACCCAATTTTTTATAGGAAAAATAACTATTTTGCTATGATTATTTCTTACTTAACAATTTGCTTATTCTCAAATTAGGATTGTGAGATCAGATTTTTCTAACCATATTAATATTATAAAAAAGTATATCAAATTTTCACAAGCCATGTTTCATCAAAAGGCAAACTGCTGACTTATCGGTTGTTTTAGAATTCCAATAACTATATATGCTATATAACACTATAATCCCAAATTTAAATTATAGTTGGAGAATATAAAAAATGTTTAATTTATTCATTTGTGAATTACATCATTATTTAACCAAAAACATTATGCAAACTGAAACATTTTTAATATCTTTACATATGTTTCAAGAAAGTATCGCAGATTTCAATATATCAGAAGATATTACACATGGAAAAAGAAAGACATTATTTCATATTTTTACATTTAAAAACACATATTAATTTTTAAATTATTGTTAAAAATTTATAACTAGACTAGAAATGATATGATAAATTCTAACTTCATAAATAATTAGTAATAATCATTGATTTATTCATCTAAAATGGATGATATCAAATTGTAATAATTTGGGTATTGAAAAATTTTGATCAATGGATGAAAGCATGTATAAGAGATTGGAATCTGATAGTGTAGATTAGCATTAAGTATATCTTGGGAGAGATCTTTGTCAATTCAATTAAATATTCCATGTTTATGTTTAATTAAAAAAGATATATTAATATTTAATTGAAGTTGAAGTTTATATTTGGGTTAGAAATGATACAATAATCTCTAGTTTAATAAATAATTAGTAATAATGATTAATGTAAATACGAGAAGTGGTTGGTGTTAAAGTTGTGGGTGCTAAATATTTGACAGTTGTAATTCAAATATACCGAGCAGATTAATCAAGTATAGAGATAATTACAACTATAATAATTTACAAACTTTGTTTATTAAAGTTATTTTTTCTTTTAGATTTTTAATATTCTGTTGAGAGTTCATTTGATATTTTCATGTCATTTTGTTGAGAAATCTTAGTAATCAAATTTTAACTATATATAGTCTATGTATTTACCCATTTTAATGCTAGTATACAATTGGTTCAAATACTAAGAGAAAATAAAGGAGTATTTAATTATGAATATAAAATGAACCAAAGCTACTATAACATTAAAATTCTGAAATATTAATTAGACAATAATATTTAGAATGAAAATGGGTCTATTAAACTTCTTCATCCAATGTTATTAAAAGTAAACTTTAGCAGTTGAAAGAAAAAACAGAAAGATATTAAAAATGGATTACTAGCAAAGATCTGCAGGAAGTTCAAGAAAAAAGTGCATGAGCAATAAGAATTTGAGAAATAATGAATATTGGACATATTAAAGTAAATGAACTCAGAACAAGACAATGATATTAACATATAGAGAGAATATTCCAGGAAAAATTACCAAAATAAATATTAAATTGGGTATCTCCAGGAAAAAGAAAAAGAGGACATCCAAAAAAGGCATGGAAAGAAGAAGTAGGAAGAGGGATCCCAAAATAACTGGAATTTTGTAATAAAAAATTGTATATTTATTTTTAGGTGTTGCAAATTGAATCTCTTTCAAAGTATGATCATTAAATGCAATGCACTAGTCTAAATGTATTCTTAATGGTCCAAAGTAGTACATAAACACTTGTGAAGTAATGCTTCTTAATGCTTCTGTCATTTTTTACTTCACCATTTTTAAGACCGCAAAAAAATAATTGAGACATTTTTTCATTCGAGAGATTAAAAAGAAACCGCACAGAATGAGATCAAGAAAATGTGATATATCGGTAAGCTGGGTCATGTTGAATTGAATTAAAAATTGTTTCACACTCAAACTTTGTGTGCTTTCATGCATTAGTGATGAAACATGTATTTCTTACTTGCCATGAAACAGGACATTTATGCTTTACTGCATCATGCAAAAGTTTCGGATCTTGTAGATTTTAAATGCCTCATTATTATGAATGAATTGTGAGTGAACAGTGCCATTTATACCCCCCAAATCAGCATTATCTTGATATTTGACATCACTCACCATGCTTTTTTAGGTTGTGGTGAATTTAACACTTCCATTAAACCACTTATAAACTTGTGTTTTTCCAGAGCAACTTGCTTGTAAGCTGTTTCAAGCAGTCCAACTATTTTCCCTCCTATTTTCTCTAAAAGAAAACAGAATTTCATATTGTTCCAACTTTTCAGCCATTCAAAAATCAACAGATACACGAAACATATTTTAGAAAAAAATGTACCGCATATGACCATGATTTCACACCATAACTTTATTTGGCAGATTGATGCAGAAGGTTTCCCATAAGGTATAATTACCGGAGAATGATTCTGTTTATTTTTTGATATCCCCTCATATATAGAGAAATGCGGAAAGATTTATGGTCAGGCAGATAAGAATGGAGATTGAGTATCAAAAGATATCATAAAGTATCATAGATTGGTAAAAAGATCAAATAAAATTTTGAAAATAACATTGAATATTAAGAATCTAAAATGAAAATCAGCAATACTTTTATTTGTAATTATATGTCAGACTATTCTCATCATCTACAATTTATTGTTAAATATCTTTTAAAAAAGTAATGCTTTATTTAAACTTTTTAAACTAGTTCAACTCTTAGTAACAACACATATATTAATAAATTGTTTCAAAGTATTACTCTCTCTTATTCAGATCTTACTGACCTGGCCAGTGATAGTAAAGCTTGGGAATCAAACCTATGACCTTGAGATTCATGAATACTGAATTTGAAGCAGTGCTGTAACCAATTATATTGCCCTTACAAATTCAGAATTTTTTAATCTCAAGGTCTCAGGTTTGATTCCCATGGTAGTACTGTCTTTGATCAGACTAGCAATACCTGATGAAGATAGAATAATAGCCCTAGAAATGTGCTATATACTAATCTGTGTGTCAGTTCCTGAAAATTATATATAAAAAGAATTCGTGTAAAAAAATACATTGCATATCTGGAAAATAAGGAGATTGGTTCCAAACCTAAGAAATCAACGATGTTAGTATGTTATATTTGTTGTGTGCTATCACATTTTACAACCATAAATAAAAATGAGTTATAGGAACATAAATTTCATTTGAAAAATACTTGAAAGTGATAATATTTATGATGAAACATCCATTGGTTTCTCTACACAAGCCATCAAAAACTTTAAAGTTCAAAGCGTATCATCACTTCTACATTATAAGTAAAAAAAAATTGAAACAAAGATTGTTAATGTAATTTATCAGTATTACTTTTATTTCATTCAACTTAGTATTTTTTTTTAATTTAACAAAACTAACACATTTGAAAAGAAAAATTATAGACCCCTGGAATTATACATTTATCAAAAATACAGATGACATGTTGCTTGTCCATAAAACAGAAAAATACCCAAGATTTTATTTGTTGTCAGTGTCTGACAACAAATGCATACATTTGTGCACGATTGGAATACCATTGCTATCACTAAAATTTGCAATGTATAACTTACCATCTATTGATTTTTGGAAAAATTAAAATATAAATTTAAACAAATTAATCAATAAAATTTAAACAAAATTAAAAAATTTTAACATCAATACCAACAATGATTTTTTTTAAAGAACCAAATGTCAAAATGCAAACAAAGCAGAAATACCAAAAAGGTACTTTCAAAAAACGTCTCAAACATTACATAGCAGACAAACAAATTTCTCCATTTGCAGGAATATTGCTGAAAAAGGATTATTTGTTTTTAAAATAATGAAAAATAAAGAAATTAAACTTTTTTTAAAATGAGATGGTAATAACAGACATAATTTTTTTTTAGTTTTGTGATATAATCGTGATGAACTCAATCTCAGAAACAAATCTGTTAATAAACACCGAATTAAAAACACAATCTTCTAAAAAGTAAAATAAATTATTTTATATTACTTACATGAAATTGTTTAGAATTTAAAAAAAAGTAACAACTGAAGCCAGTCTAAGACTTACTTTAAGAATATAAGATGATGTTTTACCTTCCAGACAATAACATTCATCTCTTCATTCCAATCATGAAGCAGCTCTAGTCCCAAAGTATTGCTTTTCTTTACTGATCATGTTATTTTAAAGCAATTCATGCAGAAAGATATATATATTTTAAACTCATGTTATTTCAAAATTGTGCAAAAAATTCATATAAAAAGAGAATTAGGTGCATTTGAAAAGTTTAAATAATGTTTGACATTTTCTAAAGATATTCAACAATAAATTCTAGATAATGGAAATAATTTCACACATAACTACAAGTAAAATATCATAAATTTTTAGACAAATACAATAATTCTTTTAGTAACAAAAGTTTGTAAATTTGTGCAGTTATAATTAAATTATCTCTATCTCTTTCACCTGCTATGTCTATATTATATATATATTGTAACCCAAAAGATCAGACCTATCCCGGAATGTAACAGGCTAAAATTAAATGATATAATACAAAGCTGTTACAATATAATCCAGTCGCGGCCAGGATACACCGCGAAAATCCATTGCAGCATTACTTAAAGATACGTTAAGTTATCTAATATAAATTGTATGACTCTTTAATTAAATATAATTCTCCATAACAACTGACTCTTAAAACTACATCCCCAGATCTTAATTTACAATTTTATTTATTTGAGATTCGATGACCAACCATGGACAAACTGGTATAATCTATAAAACTGCTAATCACTACGTGTTGAATATGGGCCATTTAATAAGATAGTAATAAATCTAAACAGCTTCGTAACGTAATTGGCTGTAGCTCAGATATTCTCATGCTCTAAGTACAGAAATGTTCTATAAGGTAATGCTTTGCAATGGAAGGTGAGTAATATGGACTTTAAGTTCTTTCTTCATTAACTCAAATATCAAATAGATAAAATACCTGTTACAGTAGTAGAGAATAGGTTCAATTGTTATCCTGGCTAGCACATTTATTATTAATTTAAGTATTAATATTGCATATATCAATAGAGGTAACAGATTCTGGATTATATTCCAGAATTAACAAAGCAAAACGGAGGTAATGTGGAAGGTAAATGGGATTTTATTGTATCTTATACATCACAAATTACCCAAAACAGAAGCATTAAAATATTCTCTGAATGTTTCAGTAGACCTTGTATACATCATCAGGGACAATATATGCTCTAATATTTATTATCTATTTACTACATTGGATTTCTGATTCTTTGTGTGACAAATAGCAATGGCACAGATAAGTTAAATTATAAATTAACATTTATTTATGACTTAATAAACACTTAAATGGTAATTGGTTAACAATATTCATAAATTAAATAAATGATAAATAGCATAAGATGTCATCACATGTAATTATTTTACATGGATAATGTACATTAATTAAATAAATAAATAAAAATGAAATACTTAGTTCTGTACATGGATATATGCACTAGTTTTAGTTAATACAATCTAAGATTTTAATATAAATGTACTGTTTTAGGCCCTTATAATGATAAAAATAGATTCAAATACCCAGTCAATAGCAACCCAATACTCAAAACCAAAACCAATGCACCTATACTTCAAAATTATAATAATACTGACAACAATTGCTATTAATAAATCTATGAAAATTGACTACAATAATATATGAAATCAAAAAGGGAATTTGAATTCAAACTCAGTTGTTATATCATATAATTGACATATAATAAATTATGACAATAATTCACTTGAATGCCTTTTTATGGCTAATGACAGAACATGTGATGCAAACATTAAGATGAGGGAAACAATGCACGCATAATAATGCTCTGCTCAAACATACATTTATATAACAAAAAACAATGCTATACCTGTGGATGTACTCATCCGCACAAACAAATAATGAACAGGAAGTACTCTGTGGGTTTTCTAACCATCATTAGAGCAACTAGCAAAATTGCAGAATGTTCAGTGGATTAACCACCAGTGCACCAATGCTGAAACAAACTTAAAGGATATACAAAATAATGGTAAACAATTATTTTGGGGATTAGACCATCAGCACAGAAAAAGCCATATAACATTAAAATAATATTAACACTCACTTTCTTAGTAAAATAGAAATAAATTACCCTCATCAATCTACTAAATTGGAAGACACATGCAGTTTTACAAGCGTGAACTAAACCAAAAATATGTAAGAAAACTCTATTACAGGAAACAATTAAGATAACAGACAACCATAGATCAGATGGTATGAAAGAATGTTACCTTATAATATGAGTATAAGGACTAAACCCTGGAAAGATGTACAGGATGAGGCCATCTTATAGATACATTGAATTAATCATTAAATCTTTACACAAGTGCTGTTCCCTAAATTGACTCTCTTTAATTCCTACATCTAAATGAACAAGTAATTATTTAATATATAGAAAAGATTATATATATCATGAATTTAACATACTTATAAGAGAATATAAAATACAAATAAATATAAAACGCATGTTCATTAAATTATTACACTATGTTCAAATACATATTATTTAAATCTACTGGCTATTAGCCAATCAATTAATAGCACATTTCTCAAACTTAATGACAAATATAAATTACATATATTTGTTTAATTATAACATATAATCTTAAAAATTGATTGTGTGCTACTTTATCTCCATTATAAGGAATATTTATAAATTAGTTGATCTATACATGGGTTCTGAAGATCCAAGATATTTTGAGAGGTAGGATATGTCTCATTTTAGTCAGATTATCCTCAAAAGTTAATGAAATTGCATGGCCTTATTTTAGGTGTTATTCCAAGATTAAATATTTATTAATGCCGAGGGCAAAGAACGATAGTTCAAGCAAATAATTATCCCACATGTGCTATAACAGCCAAAATAGTTCCTGGTTATCTGTTATCACTCTCAGCAACCATATTATAGTTTTAATAAGATAACTCACAATGTTGTTTCTAATCTAAGTTCAAAGTGGGATTATAATTAATTCTTTATTGTTCAAACACTGGCACACAAAATGTTAAACAGCATTTCATTCCACACATGTATGACACTCCCATTTGTGTTAAAGTTCATGAAAGCAAAATTTTATCCAAAATTGAACATAATATCTCATTCCACACATACATAACACTATATGTTAGTCACGAAAGTAAAAATTTATCTAAAGTTAAATATAGTATTTCATTCCACACATGCATAACACTACCATATATTACTGTTATGGAGGTAAAACTTTATCCAAAGACTAAATGTAACTGTTAAATAACAAAATATAGTTTGTAAACAATAAGAATTTTCAAATAGACTGACCTTTTAGAACTATTATTTCTATTGTTGTGGTCAACAATAATTCCTGTGTATTTCAGTTGTAGATCTTGTGGAAGATTATCAGCAGGTAGACTCACAGTTGGGAGACTTGAAAAGATTAGTTAAGCTTTAGCTATATATTTTGCTATTAGCACCAGATAATATTGCAACTTGGATTATTTAAGAGAAGTTTTAACTTGACTTCTTTCTTTACCTCTATATTTTCTCCTTTTTTTTTAAAGAGAAGCTTTTGTTCTTGTTATATGTTTAATGGTAAAATAATAATAATAAATTATTTTACACTTGCTGTTACTACAGCAATTCTTCAAAAAAAAAATCTCTGAAAGTTCTATTTTATTTCTCCACAAATTAAATTTCTTCTCATTTACATATCTGTTAAGAAAAAAAAAGAAAAAAAATGTGTTTATCTTATGTATTCAATCAGTTAATTAAATAAAAATTAGATAAATCTTTTAATTAAACCCAAATAATCTTTATGATTATTTAAAGAGAAAAACAAATAATAATTATTTGTTTTTATTTATTTTACTAAACTGGATGTAATATGCAATTGGTTTTGTTTTTGTAGGTTAAGCACAATTTGTCCAACTTAGTGTTTGGAAACAGAGCAAAACTAATGTATATATTATACAATAAGTAAGGCAAAAAATGGAATTGTATAATTGCATCATTCAATTAATTTGGATACAAGTGTCAAGTATACAAAATACTAGCTATGATAATCAAGTCATCTAAAAGAAGATAGACATTTTTAATTAGTTCCACCTAGCTATATATTTTGCACCAAAATATAAGGTTACAATATATGTATATTGAATTAAATATTTCCAAGGATTGTTATTATAATAAAGAATAGAAATGAAATAATATCCATATAAATAGAGATAGTCATTAATCTTTAATGATGCAAATAAATTATCAATTACTACTAACTGAGAACTCCTGAGGCAAAAAAAGTTTTTTCATTAACCTGTAATAGCTCTTTTGTTTGAATTATATATATATATTATAACGGGATTTGCCGTTTTCCATATATATTTTACGCATATATGTAGTCTTGTACGATTGCGTGTATGTATATATAACGATACACATATATGCGTAATGGTTTAAAAGAATATTTATTCTTAAATTATTCCATTTTATTGCCCCAGCATATTTATGAGCATCAATTTATGACCTCAAGCGCCAATCCCATATTTCTATAAGAATTATGCTGGGAGAACTGGAATACCAATATGGAAATGCCCCTGGACTAGCTCTGCAGGGCTGGTGGTAAGATTTACCGGCAGTAGATCTAACTCTCTCTTTTTTTTTTTATTTTAAAAAAAAAACTCATAACATAAAAACAAAACAAAAAAAACCATTCATTTTATATACATTTATTAGCTATGATATTTACGTATGTATAAAAAAAAATATATTATTTACTTAAGTTAAATTAGTGTCTCTTTTCTCTTTTAAATCAAAGATTCATATCAGTTTTTCTTTTTGTTTGCTCTTTTCTCTTTTTGCCAAAACTCCCACACACACAAATATGCTATTATATGTATTTTGCACCGAAGATTTAATTGGACTAATTTATACACTAATGAATTCCGTAGTAAATAGTTTGACCTCTCCGGGCAAAGAAAATAAATTTTAAGTTCACAATTGTGTCAAATAAACAGTTTTCTCAAATTCGTGGAGTAAGCTTACTAAAAGTGACATATATAGATGTAATTAGAAAGAAAATACCTGGTTTCCCCGGGGAATTGATCGAATCCTCTTGGTGAAAATGGAATCTCCGGTCCTTTGTCGGTGAACGAACTTTGTTTTTTTTCTTTGAAGTTCGGGTTCCATGGCTAAAGTCTGTTTATTTATTTATTTTCTTTCTCTTCTGGCGATTCAATATTGTTGCTTATTGAGGCGAATTCTCCGGGCTTGACGTCCCTTCTCCGCTATCGGCAGCTGCTATACATTCGGGGGCAAAGGATTCGGACCCTCCGCACATTGAAGCCTCTACCCCAGCCTGACCATATTTTATCAAAATGTATATCACGTTGACCGTCTGCTTTCTTCTACCTCCAAACTTATACTCCATAATTAATTTAATTTTTCTTTAATTATCAAACTTATCTTTCTTTTCACTCTTTTTTTTAATTATATTTCCATTCACATTCCATATGCCTTTGTTAAAATGCACCACAAAAGCTTTTTACACCTATTTCTTTCCAATTAATATTTAATTAGTATTAGACATTCCACGATTTTTATAATAATTACTTCCATTGTTCTGCAAAATTAGTCTTCCATCTTGATATTTAAAGTTCTTTTGTTGACTTAATATGTATATATTTAAAAGTTTATCAAACAAAATATTTTTTATTTTTATTTTGTGAATTTTTCATTTTTAATGGTTCAAAAACGCACTCACACATATACATAGCAATGTGTATAGCTGGGTTTGGCAAAAGAGAGAAAAAAATCAGAGCAAGTGTATAACCCCCCATACCTCTTCTATGAGTTCTTTTTAATTAAAATAACTAAATCAATTCTGTACAACCACGCAAATGACCATTGATTGTACATCAAACTGTAAATATTAATTTTGTTAGTAATGTAATATATATTTTTAATAATACGTTAGTAATAAGATATATATATATTTTTAATAATGCGTTAAGTATACGAATACGTATTTGTCTAATTATCGCAACAGGGTTTGATTATACCGGCCCTATTGCAATATATAATGTACCGGTCGAAAATGTTTGTCCACTCAACAAGATTTAGAATCTGAACAAAAGTACCCCGAATCCAATCATGCCCGAGATACCCAGGTCAGGAGCAATCATGAATTCTAACCTGTTTGCCCATTCCCAAATCTATACCCCGGCCCGGTGCTACAATGTTTTACATGAGACTCAACTGGTGATGATGATGAGAGATTGAATGAACCCAAGATATTAAGTTACGAGCATACATAAATATAAATATTAATAAGGAGATTCAAACAACTGGATTAAAGTTTAAAAATATAAATATTTATTTTGATAAAAAATTCAAGATTTCATATATGTATACTCAACTTCATGCTTCTAAAACTTTATTTTCATTATAAACATTAAAGAATTTGTTTACGATTATTTTGATTTTGACAAAATATTAAGTTAGTGCGGCGGTTACAGAAAATGGTTTTATCCGGGTGGTTTGGTGGACATTTATACACAAAAATATATTTATAAAGTTATAGTAGTTTCGCTGATTTATAATAATTAAAACAAGGATACATTTTTGATAGGCAGAATAAACATTATTTATTTTATATTTTCAGCAGTTAACGGTAGATTATAGCAAAAACTCAACAATTGCGGGAAAGGTTTATTTCAATAAAGAGGGAGGGCAGCTTCGTGAGAAGTTGAGTTTAATCTTCAACAAATAAAGAGAAAATAGAACATTTTTTTACTGCATATCATTACGATTTACTTTGCTAAACAGGCTAGAAACTAACTGTAAGAAATGGCAGTGCTAGCATAATATCAGCGAGAGGAAATGGCACATTTGGCCAGGATAAGGTCATTCTCCAATTTTCTATAACAATGGTATATGCCAGCTTCATGCTAAGATGGTACAGGAAAAGAAGGTGGGTAGGAGGGTTCTAGAAGTAAACTTAGACTTCTTTTTATGACGAGGATATGAACGACAAAGCTTTGAATCCCTGGAGTGAGGTGCAGGCAATTCAAAGCAGTATATATTATATATACTTGGAGAAGAATGACTAACGAATTAATCACGACTCCCTGGAGTGAGGTACAGGCGAATCAGATCAAAGCCTTATGCGGCTTATGAATAATTCGACATATGCTAGCAACACTATCATAATAATAATAATAATAAAATCATTAAATTTAAATATTAAAGAAAAGCCTTAAATGGTTTAACAAATACATAATGATATGCTAAAATAATGACCTACGCAATCTAAAATCATTGATTATAAATTAAACTAACATTAATGAAGCGTGCATTGCTCCCCGCTTCTTGAATCAATATTTAACATATTACACAAACGCTAAAATTCACGCACTTAATAGTGCAAATTACAAAATAGATTTAATTTGCCAACCTTTTTGGTGATGATGATGATCAAGAAAAATTAATAAAACTAATGGACATCAATATCCACCCCGGATTGCAAAAATATTTACACATTTCGTATAAATTTACGATAAAACATTTATATAAAAATATTCATTTAAAGTATAACCCAATCTTATGAAGTATTTAAAATAATTAACAAAACTCATTAATTCTCCACCCTTCCCTTTTTAATAGAAGTTCGTAAGGTTAAGTCTTAGTGGCATTTATAAATAAAATACGTGAGAAAATATATAAAAATATTAAAATTAAACTCTAACCACACTAACTGATAAAATTAATAAGAAGCGTGAGTTGGATGGCACATTAATTATGTAGCAAAGAATTGATATAAGAGGTTAACAAAACTTAAAAAAAAAAACAATAAATATAACGAAATTATTAGTTTACAAATTACACTACATAGTTAAAATTGGATAAGGCATTTATACAGTCTTTTGGCTGGTTACCTCAAGATTCTTTGGAAGTAGTGGCGAACCTCCTGTGGCAGGTGGCATTCTTTGGGGTTACATCAAGGCAAGGAGGGTGAAGATGGCAGACGGCAACTTGGCTCTCCAAAATTTCAAACGGATGTGAACTCACCTAGCAGTGACTGACCAAACTCTGACACAATAGATTTTTAGCCCTATTTATGTCAGTTTTTAGCCCCTCAGGGAATATTTGTTTTAATTAAGATTTCCGGACTCTAATTTACAAAAATATTTTACCTATTGTTAGTGGAGATGCAATCATTAGATAACTGTCTAAGAATAAATTCGAATCTATTTCCAGATTAGAAATAGATTTGATAAAAATATTAATCTCTAACTAAAATCGATTAGCTTTGTTTTAAATTTTACTTTAATTTAAAAATTCCTTTTTAATCATGAAACAAAGTAATGTTCCCACCTCTTTAATTATTCTTGGACAGTCGGTGATTGCGTCTGCCATCTTGAATTGTTATGTACTTATATGAAGAAAAATATTTAAAAAAATAACATAAACACCTGGTGCTCGTTTTACATGATAGATAGGTTCCTCAGAAAACACACGCAAAAGAAATCGCACAAAAATAGACGTAACTTACCTTGAAAAAGGGGGGATATGGACTGTGATTTTTCAAAAATCACATAAAAGCAAAGTACCAACGTAAAATTACTTTAAAATTCACGCAAAAAAAAAATAAGGAAATAAAATATGACTAATAAAAATTTTCAAATTTGAAAAAAATTGATACAAAACAAACTTTTTTTAACTATAATATTTAATTTTATTCAAAACAATATATTTTTATGCATAATTTACAATACAGTAATTTACATTTTTTTATACATGTTTTAATTATTATCGCTATTTGCCGATAAACAGGTTCGTTTGCAAACTGGTAAAAAATCAGATTCTTCACAAGAGGAAATACTTCTAGTGCCAACTTCACTCTCATGTTGTGTTAATGTTTTTCTGGTGACAACATAATTAGTAATTAATCTTTGAGATGATGATTTTATTAATTGTTTATGAAGCTCACGATATCCAGACATTACAACCATTTAGCTCTCGGAATTTAAAAGCACGTTCGTGATTAGTGTCATTAATAAGAAAATAATTTGCCAACTGATTAGAAAGTTGAAGACCTTCTCAAATCATTTTTCAATGAAAGGAACAGGTTCCACTTCTGTTTCATTATCTTTTTCTACACTGCTGGGAAAAATTTAATTAAAACTAACAACTAAAAATTAAATTCTTATTTTTGTCTTTAATTTTTTAATTTTCAATTCCGTTTAAAAATCAAATTTCGTTTCACATCACATTAATTTCAGGTCACCTTAAGTAATTTTTAAATTGTTAATTACAATTAAAAATCAGATTTTAATTTTTAATTGTCAAATTTAATTGTGCCCACTGCTATTACTCACCTTTTAAAAATAAACTTGCGGACACTAAATGATTAATAATTGATTACGTTCTTTTTTAAAAAGCAAAAACAGAATGTGATTTAAAATGCAAAATTAACACGCACAATGTTTGAACAAATTTACATTATAATCTTGTAAAATTTAATGTGTGTACATAAAATGTGAAAATCATGATTTTAATTTCATTATTGCATAAAATCTTACTATTATAAAGCACTGAAAATATTGAAATTATTAAGATGAAAGTCGAATTCCAATAATGTGCTATTACTTTAAATATGACGTAAGTGTGCAAAATTTATTATTTAAAGTAATAGCACATTATTGCAATTCGACTTCTGATCTAATACAGTGTTAATGCATAAAAGAAAACCGCATACAAAAATATTAAGAAGAAACATGAATCACGTAACTTCAAAATTGTGTTAAATTAATCCGTGTAAAACGAGACCCAGGTGTAGTTAAGAAAAAATACAAAATTATTTACAAGATTTGTTTGTGCTTTTATATATATAAAAGCTCCGTTAATATATGTATATATCTGAGTCACATCCATAAAAGTCAATGTTTAAAATTAAAGAAAATTTTTGAGATTTATATTTATAAACTTTTATAAACGCTTCTCAGAAATATACATATAGTTTATATACATGTGACAAAAAAACAGTGGAGCTCAATCTTGGGCTAAGATTGACTGCTACAATAATGAGTTTAATTGTATATATATAAAATGTCTGTTAATTAAAACAAAATTATAATTATAATTGAAATAATAAATTTAACGGTTTACAAACTATTATACACAATCTTAAATCCGCAGAAGTACTTTGGGTTAATTTCTTGAACCTGCCTCAACTGCCATTAAATTCAAATAGGTGAATCTAGGTGCAGTATTGAGAAGAGATTGAGGGAGCATGTATTGTTATATAAGCATATAAAAAGTAAAAAAAATAATGGTGATTTAATGTCTCCTTCAGTTTTCTTTGATCAAGAAAAAACATGTAAATATAAATTTAAATTTGATTTTGAAAATGTGAAAATTCTTCAAGAAGAGAGATAATAAAATAAAAATTAAAGAGGCAATTTTTATAAATATGAATAAAATGCAGTTAATAAATAGGCAAGCTGCTAACATTAAAATACGAGATTCATGGAATTTGAATTGATGACATTTGCTTCTGCTTTGTTTCTGAATTTAATGGCAGTTGAGACAGGTTCAAGAAATTAACCGAAAGTACTTCTGCAAATTTCAGGATTGTATATAATAGTTATAAACCGTTAAATTTATTATTTCAATTATACATATATATATATATATATATAAGCACACTGAGACATTAAAAGAATATAGATCATTTCTTAATAGTATTCAAAACTCTAACTTATGTCAGTTCAAATAAATCACACAGTGCAACTATATTGCTTATGATTACTCTAGCATTTATAAAAATTATCAGCCTTTAACTTCCATACTGAGTAAATCTATCTAGAGTCAAACAAAGCAGAAATGTATTTTGTATATAGTGTAGTAATACACAATACTCTTACAAGAGAATATAAAAGATGTATGTGGAGCACTGAAGAGGAAATAATTAAGATTGTACTTACATTGAATATATAGTAATATGTACATCACATGACCTCTCACACACAGTATGTTTTCCAGTAAAAAGATAATTGCATCTTTCTCCTATCCGTTTGTAGTGCCATCTTTGAATTAATGCATGCATTATGTAGTCATATATGTTAACTATTCATCATAAAAATTTTAAGGTGCTAGCATGTCTGGTCACAAGTTATGAAATGTGACAAAGTGTTTCTTACCCTGTGAAAATGAAACAACACGCTAACTTTATATGTTGTTTTAAATAAGAAAAACTATTACTGAAATGTTTGAAATGATTAAAATTATACATGACAGTGAAGCCAGGAATCACACAAACATTTTCAAGTGGTTTTTGAGATTTTGTGAAGTCAGGAACAGCAATGAAGATGATCAACGAAGGTCCAAAACATGCTGTCACATTTCATATCATAGCTTGTGATCAAAACAAACTAACTTCTTAAAATATTTGTGGTGAATAGTAAAATTTTGTTGCTATGCAACACATGTATTGATTCAGAGATAGTTCTTCAAGTAGCTCAGAGAAATAACCAGACACCTTTTCAATGGGATACATTGCTTATTTATATGCTTCTGAGGGTAGTCTTTTCACCCTAATCTAGAGCCATCTATTACAAGCTTGAGTAATCAATGAAATCCAGATGGAAAACTGATTGCAAATGATGATTTTATAATACTATATTATATGGAGTATAGTATACTGATTACTCGAACTTATAATAAATGGTTCTAGAGTAGGATGAAGCAAGCTATTTTTGGAATTTTACACAAATGGATGTTTATTTCAAGGTAAATAGTTTCCTTTTTGTCTAAACTTTTGAAAGGCTTTAACAAATTGTTTTCATCTTCATTGTGTGTGTGCATGTCTTCTTAGTGCAGATTTATGGAAAGATCAACCATGAAAATGAGTAATTTTTCATCTATTCTAGCCGAGTCCAGCATGTTAAGCGAATCTGATCAACCAGAGTCATCCATGGAGAGTGTAGATTTATTAGCCCAACTATCCATTGATTATGGAAGAGCAGAGGAAGTAAGATTTAATTATTAATAATTAACATTTCAAAACCATAAAAATTACTTATTTATTGTGAAGGTGCCAAACTTTCTGTATGCACAATTATGAACACACACACTCCTCAAGATAAATACTCTAGTGGAAATCACTAATCCTTATTAGGCTATTTTTAGCACAAATATGTTTTAAACTTTAATTATGAAATAAATAATGTTATATCTATTTCATGGTCATCCATTTGGTCTCACACATTTGGAGAGAGGGCTGGTTAACAGTACTTGTAAGTCTGAATGTTAGAAAGCAGCAATGTAATTCTTTAATAAAGGGTTATTAAAAACATTTTATAATAAATAAGTAAACATAATAGTGTAACAGGTTAGTTGCTATTAAAAAAACAAAAAACAAATAATATTTATAATACTGTATAGGATAAAATAATGTAACTACTTTTTTTAATCACAAGCTAAAAGACTTAGAATTAAATAAAATATATTTTAAAGAATCTATAATGGAGTTTGTGTTGGTACATATGTTTATTTCAAACAAAACATAATTAAGGTAGATTTAAAAAAAGGTAAGGTTTAATTAAAACACCTGCATTTTGATTTAAAATTTAATACAGATTTAATTTTAAGCTTGCATTTTTATATTGGGAGACAATAGAGTAAGAAAACAAGTCATACTTAGATAGATCTAATATAGTTTTTACTCCAATATAATAAACGTGGGTAGTTTTCTATTCTATCGTGTCAGTCGCTTGACAGCATTATTTATATGCAAAAACGCATAAATATGCCATTTACATGACCGCCACCTTCTAAGCCTATATATATACACCAATAATCACAGAAAGAGGCAATTTAATATATGGCAGTCACAGAGGATGGCATTCATTTCTATGCTATGAAGCACAGAAAAGATGCCATTTAGCAGTGGCCAGCCTGTTTTAATGTTACACACTTTATCCCAATGCTCACAGTTCAATGTTAACTACAGTATCATGTGAGGGTGTCTGGATTTCAGACTGCTACAGTTCTTCAAATATGCATGTCAAAGGAATTAGCTTACAAGTAATTCGACCTACTATTACCTCCTAACAATTGTCCCCCCATTGCCACGCTTCCCTACTCAACGTGGAACCTTCAAATCAATTCAGAAAGGGTAGGTCCAAGCAAGATTTCGACAAGCTCACATGACACAATAGAATAGAAAAGTACCTACATGTGATTTAAGTAAACAAAGAGAGCAAATTAACCTCACCCAGGCTATGACTTAAAAGCACTGCTGTCTCCAGTCTTATAATTAATTATGAGTTGAATAACTCTTAAGAGCCATAATCCATCTGGTTGATAAATTAAATTCATTCATTTGAAATTACCAACAATGTTGACAAAGATATGCTTAAAAACATCAGAGATATCAAGAATAGGTGATTTATTCTATTCTTGATCCTTTATTCAACATTTAGAGTGCTTTTAAGTCATAGATTGGGGGAGGGTGATTTACTTTCTTTGTTTACATATATATCGAGATATGTTTAATTTAAATATTAATAAAGCTTAAATGTGATTAAGTAAATAATTAATGTATATAAAACATTTTCTTTCAGTTAAATGTAATTAAGGTATCTAAGGTTACAGAAAACAGAGAAATCAATCAGAATATCTGAGTTTCTTCAGAAGCTCTAACTCTTAGCATTAGAACATAACAGAATCTCTGCCCTGTGTGATTTAGCATAGTGGTCGAGTATCCGACTCTGCAGCATAAGGGCCTCAAATTGATTACATTTCTAGCATTCAAACTTGAACTTCTAAGCAATAAATCCATTTAATGGATCACAAAATCAGTGTAATTATAAAAAAAAACTACTTTGACAGTTTGATTTATTTGCAAATTTTTATTATTTAACTATTCAACATACTCTGTGTTTATAATTCCATAATAAAACTGACTCCAAGGAACAATGTGGTAGAGCACAGTTTTACTCTCCTAAAGTAAGGAAAATATTTATTTACAAATTAAAATTAATATGATTGGCTAAGATATTCAACAAAAACAATGTTGATTTAATATAACAATATACCACTTATGTAGCAGTTGAATAGTGCCTGTTTAGAATTACAAGTTAAAAGTAAAAATAAAAAATGTATTTATGTTTATCGTGATAAATAAAGCCATTTGGAATCAAAAAGCCATAGGCTACCATCGCCAATGTTTATGGTAATACCAAAGATATATATTTTTTCTAAGAAATTGTTTATTAGGAATTGAATTATTTAATATTTTTTATCTAAAAAAAATATCACAGTTAAAACATGGTGATGTGTCCCCTCCAGCTTGTTTTCTCTCTTTTTGGAAGTTCTGAAGATAAAAGTTATTTATAATTATTTCTTTTATGTGGTGATTTTCACTGCGGTTTGTAAGTTTCTTTGTGAAGTGCAGTACTCTTAACACGTACAGGAAGTGAAAATTTGGTGATCAGAATCACACAAAGTCATAAGCCAATGCTTGCATGTAAATATGAATAGTAATATATGTCCAGTAATTTTTATTTCATCTGCAGAAGACTCTTTAGGAAAAAGCTGAATTTAGATTTGAATTCAAAATGTCGTTGATAATGGCATCTCTCTTTAAAGAGGTATGCTTCTTCCATATCTTTACTCATTGTGGGGGCAGTATTGTAATATTTGTAAGATATTTTATGCATTTTGTGCAGAATGATAAACTCAAACACTAGAGGTCTTTAAAGCTCAACCTGTCACTTTCAATACTTAAATATCACATGACTTCTATAGAAACTACTCATTTGATTATTGCTAATCGTCATAATTTTAAAAAACATCTCTTTTGAGGTTGCACTTCAGAAATTTTTTATATATACGCAGATGTTTTATACTCATTTACCCGAGGACAATTTTTTAATTTAGTAGGTAAATAGTGACTTTTATCATTTAGTTCATCAATCGTGAATATTTAATATAGTATAAGTAATAAAGAACTTTACTTGATGGTAAAAACAATAAATAGAAAGGGACATTGTCCTATTTAATGATACTCTATCCAAAATTTTTGAAATTTTATAGAACTAAACAAAAGTACACTTGCTGTCTTATATTGTACGACATAAAGTCACTCAAGATATCACACATTCATAGAGTTCATTATAGTCTCACATGGGATATAAAAATATCACAGGTCCTCATTAGAGGGCTTCTTTTGGATGGTGATAAAAGTTATTTCAACTTGCAATGAGGATCTCTTATTTTGGGAACTAAACATCAGGAATACATTGGTCTTTGCCTAAAAACACCTCTACATTCTACATCCCTTAGAACACTTTTATCCATTCATATTGCAGCCACATTGTCTTTTAATAAAGGCCAAATATGTTCTACATTTGATGAATATTGTCAACTTATACCATGTTAAATCTTGAAACTCAAGACTAAAATCCTGCATGCCAATATCCTTAGCATATTCTGGATTCCTTACAACATACTCAATATGAAAAACAAATACTAGCCTCACAACAAAATAAGCCATAGAAGAATCTAATTTGAATAAAATGCTTTAGAAAAATAAATAAACAGGTATATTTTTAGTGTGTGTGTATATATATATATGACAAACTGCTGGAAAAGAGATATAATGATATGGAGGAGTAAAAATGTTGTTCTATAGATGATGATAGAAGTTTCAGAGTGGAAATGATATGCCTATAATAACCTGTTAGCCAAATTAAATATTCCCTTCCTTTGAAATAATTTTTAGTTCTTATTATCAATTTATTCTTCTAGCCCTGATATTCTGTCCTCATTTCACCCAATTATATTATAGACTCAAACAAAAGATCATAAATTCTCTACATAGCTCGTTTCCATTATCTTTAAATGTTTCCCATTCTTTACCTTCATTCTCTTTCATCATATTACAATCCAAAAACAAATGTTCAATGCTCTTTCTCATCTTCCTATAAGCTATACCTGCAATCCAAATCCTTATTCTATTTTTATCCTTTTTTCCTTGATATCTAAGGCCATGGTCACATCAAATAATGATAATCTGCCTCTGGTGTTATCATACATTCATTCATATTTTATATTTTTACTCTTATATACTCTAAAGTATTTTTTATTTTTGGTCATATTCCATAACTTTTTTTTCTAATAAATTTATTTAATTTATGTTCCTAATCCATTTGATTACACATGTATTTTTATCATTTTTTTGATATAAATATATAGAAATAAATCATCTAATATATTAATTTTTATATTAATTTTACATAAAATCAAATAATAAGCTGGTGGGACATCTTCTGGACCCATCTGAAATAATTTTTCATTATTTATGCTTACAAAAAAAATTTTCTGTAGAGGGCATCATAAGAACAAATAATTTAACACCCTGCTCACCCCACAGAAAGCAAGACCATCTTTTCGCTTTAGCGCCATCTAGTGTAAGCTTGAGTAATACCTATCACTAATTACTCGAATTTATGGTACATGGCACTGGAGTAGAAAGTAATCTATGATGAGCAATCTGTTCTAAACCATAACATTTTTGTAAAACACTGGAAAATAACAAGCTAACCAAAGATATAACTATACAGGAAATGATTGACTTATCATGTTCTTACCAAACAAAGTCAACTCTGAAAGGCATCACTGATTGCAAAATCGTCCATTTTTTTTAAATTTATTCAATCACTTTGAAACCAATCATAAAAATGTCAAATGCTATAAAATTAAATAAATCCTTAATATATGCCATTTTATTCATTTCCTTTCTCTTTGATTGTTTGTAGAAATGGATCTTCTGCAGAAGTGATTGTTTACTTACATAAT
This sequence comes from Epiperipatus broadwayi, assembly GCA_028023455.1. Classification (NCBI taxonomy): domain Eukaryota; kingdom Metazoa; phylum Onychophora; class Udeonychophora; order Euonychophora; family Peripatidae; genus Epiperipatus; species Epiperipatus broadwayi. Next base: position 6,070,987 of record JAQFVV010006260.1, on the reverse strand, counting down.
ATTCTGAAAACAATCTGCTGTTATTACTCCTCCAAATAAACTGTGTATCTGATGAGTTATCATACAAGTGAACTTTGTCTTAAATAATTTGTGGTATGTGGTTTTATTTAATACAGTTGTTATGCATACTCCACCCATGCTTTTAATCATATTTTTATTATTTTGATCTCCCCCCATCCTATATACATCTTTTCTATCTATTATCTTTACTTAGTAAAAATCAATTATTTTTGCTTATATGTATAAATTCACTATTAATCTGAACATCTCTAATTTAGAAACGTCTATTTGGATGACATTACAAGAACTATTTTGCTTTATTACTTCTACATAAAAATATTATGATGATATAAGTATCATCAAATTATAAAATTCAAAAGATGCAAAAAGAATTTTTATATATACCCAAAAGTATAGATAGTAAAGTTAATGTTCAGTTAAATCTTTGGATTTAATATAAAAAGGGAAATGGTTTACTGTCGATATTCAAAAATTTCTCAATTTCAAAAAAGAACTGAACTCAGAAATTTCAGGTTAATTAATGGTATATGTTCAATTTTAAATATTTCCTTATTTATAAATAATTTTAAAAAACCTTAAAAATTGACAAGAATGGATGAAAATGATAACAAAGCATTGGTGGTCGAGAGGTCAGCGACGGCTGCTTTACAAGCAGTTGTCTTGGGTTGGCAGGTTCGCTTCCCGGCTGATGCTATGACACATGAGAAAAAAGACTCGAAGTTAAATGGCTTTGATGAGTCCAAATTATCTGAAATAAAAAATGGAAAGTTTATAAAAGATAATGCTCAGTCAAAGCAGGTAAGGTTAGTTTTAGCAAACTTCCATACAGGTTAGATAATGGCAATGTGTCTAATATTCAAAAATAAAGCCTTGTTACTATTCATCTACAGTTTAGGGATGCTGTTACTATGGCAACCCCTGATGAACGGTAATCAAAGACTAATTGGAGATGTGCTAAAGAGAATGTATTATCACATTAATAGTAAATAGTTATAAGAATGAAATAATGACTAGAATGAATGATCTGTAATTTACGCTGCACACATGTCTTTTGATAAATTGTCTGAAAATTTTACTCTAGACTATTCTCACTCTCTAGCTTAATTGTTAATTTTTTTTAAAAATGTCAAACTATTTTTTCAAACACATTCAACTATTAGCAATAACATACAGATTAATATAGAACCCAATGTTTCAAGCGGTATTCTTTCTTTATTGAACATTATTGGTTTGACTAATGATAACTGAATTGAACTTATGACCTTCTGATTTGTGGATATTGAATTTAAAGTAATTCAACTAGGCTATTTTGTTAAAAACAATAGCAAGTCAAAAATTAATTTACTTATTATTGAGGACATATCTGATTTCTCCATTTTTTCCTTTTAAGAAGGAGCTTCCAAATATTAGGGATTATCACACTAGGCAGAGTTGTTATTTGTCATTATCATTTCACAAACTTTTTTTATTTTTTTTTCTTGTCACTTTTTCATCTCTATCCAATATTTTTGTTTGTCCAGTCAAACATATGTTCATTTTTATAAGTATGTTACTTTAGGCATGTTTAATATTTCTTATCTAATCATTATTTAATGATTTGTCAATTATTTTTGGCAAAGTTGCCTAATTGGGTAGAATGACACCTTAAATTTACTATTCATGAAAGATCATTGGGTTTTATTCACCTGTTGGCATCACTGGCCACCCTAATAATATCTAAAGAAGAGGAAAGTAATATCACTTGTAATATCCATACTAACCTGAATGTTACTGCTAACAACTGAATGTATTTAGAAAAGTATAAATAAAAGTTGGAATGAGTCAAACAACATGATTTACACTATGAAGATGTAAATATCATTAACTATGATACAAAAATATTGAGTTTGTTACTTGAGCTAGTAGAGAATGATAAGCATTACCTTTTCTATAATTCTTCACATGATTATCAATGGCAACTCCTTCCATATAGCAGTGTCATCTAGTGAAAGCTATAGTAGTTCATACCTCGAAACTTGCAATAGATCCAAAGATCTAAGGTGTAGCACTCTTGGATTCAAAGTTTCCCATTGATGACAGCCATATCTGTGGATATTGAATGAGTAGGCATTAGGTAGGGACTTAGATGCACAAAACTTTTAGCATTCATTGATTATTCTGGCTTGCACTGGGTGGTGCCACTATATGGAGAGAGTTGCTATCGTTTTCTGTAATTCTTATTGAGGCTCTACACTGGTGGTTATTAGCTAGCTTCGTTTTTACTAAATATCTCATGATATTTGGACATATCAAATCTCACAACATTCTATCTTGTATTTAAGATCCTGTGCCTGTGAAGATAGTTATTCAATAAAAGGAAACAGCATGAAGAAACAAAAGCTATTTCATTATAAAAGACAGAAATCATTTAATGTATTTTAAGATTGTCCACTTCCACCAATAGCTTCATATAATATTCTCAAAAATAAATAGAAGACATGGAATTTCCCATAACCTACCTGAAAGTTTATATTCTTCATTTTTTGCAATCAAAAAAAAAGTTGTTTTTAAAGTAAAACCAAAGAAAACTATTAGTTAAATTTGATTAAAGATGATCTTGATAGTTGTAATAATAATTCAACAATAATAATAGTAATAACAATAATAATAAACATCATATGGTCACCATTTCTTACGCTTGCTCTTAACTGTTATTAAAACAGGCAAAACTCTCTATACGTATTGCCACTCAGTGCAAGCCTGAGTAATCAATGGATGCCAGAAGGTTTGTGCATAAAATCCCCATCTAGTGCCTATTCATCCAATATCCTCAGACTAGTTTCTGGCCTATGGACTTCGTCAGTGAGGAGACTTGGATCTGAGAGCACTGCACCTAGATCTTAGGATCTAATGCAACCCTTCAGCAGCCGCCTTTTATCTCTACTTAACTACAAAACTATGAGACTCAAATTGAAAACAACATAATCGTTTCAATCCAAGCTCGTCAGCTTGTATAGTCATATAGGTCTGAAATCAGTTCAGTGCCCAACATTTTTTGTGTCCAAGGCTCCTCACTGACAAAGGCCACAGGCCAGAATCTAGTCTGGGGATATTGGATGAGTAAGCACTAGATGGGGATTTTATGCACAAGCCTTTCTGGCATCCATTGATTACTCTGGCTTGCATTGAATGGCAATACATATAGAGAGTTTTACCTGTTTTAATAATAATAATAATAATCGTCATCATCATCATCAGTTCAGTTATAAAAAAATTATTGTGATGATAAATTACAAACAAGCATACATAAGCTTCAAACAAGAATAATCTTATGTGGGAAACTTATAATCTAACAATTAAGAATTCAAAATATAAATAATAAATAGTAATATCAATAGAAAGATGTTGAAATGAAGTATATAATTTGAAATAATTAAACAAACTTATACAACCAATGTCCTAATTAAAACACCTTTTAAAACCAAAAATGTATTTATTTAAATCTAAAGAACAACCATGTATAAATATATTAAACAATTTAGGATTAAATAAATGTTCTGTGCATCTTACAGCTAGTTAAAATCTACTCAAAAGATAAGTATTTAGATTAGAATATCTAAGATAAATGCAGTATGTTCCAATGAAAAAGCAGCTGGTAATTGGTTGTTTTTTTCTAAACTTCCTGCAGCGCCATCTCTAGGTTAATGCTTATATTATATAGAAACATAGACATTTGCCACAAAAATTTTTAAGTTATCTGGATCACAAGCTTATGAACAGTGTGTTTTATATATAAATCCAAGATGGGAAAATGTGCCAACATTAAATTTTATTATAAATTGGGAAAAACTGCTGCTGAAATTTATCAAATGATTGAAATTATGTGTGGCAGTGAAGCCATTAGTTACAAGAACGTTTCCAAGTGGCAAGTGATTTTTAAGATTTCATAATGGCAGAAAAGACATTGAGGACAATACAATTAAAGTGTGAAATGCACTGTCACATTTGGCATTGCAACTCATTCAGACATGCTAACATCTTAACATTTTTGTGGGGAACAACAAGAATATGTGGCTGCATAATCAATGCATGATGTAATCATGGATTACACTCAGCTTGGAGAGAAACTCAATCATCTTTTCACCAGGATATGCTATGTAAATGAAGTTTTCTACAATAAATATCAAAAAATATCCTGTATTGACATAGGTAAACAGTAACAGATAAATTATGATCTATGTAGATATCAAATACAAATGGAATAAGATCTACTAAATGTAATATGCAAGATATAGTTTTGCAAAATGGAATAAAATTTATTGAAGTAAAGATGTCGTAACATAAAATATTCTGATAAATTGCCAATATATTTAAGAAGAAATGTTGCTAAGTAATATAATAATAACAATAAGGAGCAGCGACAAACAAGCTAAAGGTTGTTAATATAATTATGGAGAATTTTGCTAAAAAGTGTCTGCATGTGAACAAAAATAGCAGAGTGGAACACAAAACAATCTTTCAATTCTCAGCTGAATAAAACAAGAGCAAAATCTCACTTGTCACTTGGATTAGTCTAGTGCATTGGTTATATTTTATTGGTGCTCAAAAGTCATGTGATCTGTCAATAAATCATATAATTATTTATTTAGTGACAATGGGACATAACCGAGTATTGCTGTACAATTTAGAATCGCTCTATATCATTCATTTTTATGAATTACATTTTTGTGCTCAATTCTGCTAATGTTAAACTCTATTTAAATTAACTGTCATGCAAGATTTTAAAATCAAATGTAAATATTATGTGACAATCAGTAATTGTACTTTCAATCAGTCTGCCACTTGGCCATGAGAAGGCAGTATTATCTTATCATTGTTTGTAGAGTAAGTAAAAGTAGAAAAAAAGTGGTAAAATAGTTATTAACTGACCACTCTAGCTCAAGATTATCATAATATTTGAATGACTAACAATTACACAATGTAGAATTGTGATTGGCCCTGAGGATGGTTCCCTGAATCTGCTATCTTTGCCTTTTACAAAAAAAGTTTGGCTTAGCTTTAGAGATGAGAATTCTAAACAACTGAGAAAAAGCAGTTATAATGATCATTGGAGCAATTGATGAGCCATATATTTATTAAGGTTAAATGCAGGTGATGTATCTGTGTATATATAATTGTATGCACTTTCTTCTTGAGCTCACAATTGAAAAAAACATTAGCCTTTATGCCAAAACATTCATGCCAAAAAAAACTCAGTAATCATCAGAATGCTAATCCACTGTGGAGAAGTTAAAAATGATGAAAAAAGCAGCAACCATGCAGAAATGGTCTATTTAAGAAGCCTATGCTAAAACCCCATTGGATTCAACAAGTAACCCGTGATTGAGATAAGCTTATTATAAATCTAAATTTTAGTGCATATTTCTGTAAATAAAAACCAAATACTCTCGTATACATATCGCTCCCCTAATTTCTTAATTCAATTTTGACAGCTTTGATCGAGTATTTCCTTGTACTTTATGTTAATGATTATTCAACAAAAATTAATTCTTAATTGTGAAATATCATACATTTTTAAGACAGGAATGTAAGAAACTTTTTTTAAGCAGTTACGCTTAATGAAAATGTAAATAATTGTATAGTTTATCAAATATGTAATGCTAAGAATATAAACCTATTTCACAGAACAAAAATACATTACTAAACCAGTTTACAAGCAAGATCCCAAATCCTTTACTAATGCCAATCTATTTTGTTAGATAAAATATCAATTTTTATCTGCTAAATGGATTGATATTGATGTAACAAAAGGTGTTGGTTGTTTACAGATTTATTTAAATGATTCTTTGTGGATTTTCCTCATAAATTATCTTAGTAATGTATAAGACCTTGTTTATGAAATAGGTTTATATATATATATGTATAATGGCTACAAAATTAAGTGAATTAAATATAACAAATCACCAAACTCTCTGCTTTAACAATATAATAAGACAAAAACAGCTTGACTTTACTGCCATCTAGTGTAATCTTGATGCATCTGTTAATTACTGATAACTTAAGCTTGCTTCTGGATGGCACTAGAATGAAAAATTGATTTTATTTGAATTGGATATATGTGTTTCAACGTGATGTGTCCAATTTCAAAGCAATATATTTTATGATGGAAACATTATAATCCCACAAAAATTTACAAACAATTTAATGAGTTATCAAATTTTACTAACCCTTTTATTAATGTTATATGTGCCTCCATTAGCTATACAGAAAACATAGAGATGATAATTGGATTCACACCAAATGCCCTTTCAAAGTATCTTCTTCTACTGAAGTCATTAATACCATGATTCCTGTTTTTTAGGTCATCCAGATTAGTCTCTAATCCTGCTAAAACTCATACTGTATTGTAAATATGGATTCAGTATTGCTTAACTGCAGAATAGAAAATACCCCATGTTGTGATCATCTTGAGAATGATATGAGGTTGTTTACGCATTGGGAGAGAATTCTAGTGACAATCATTTGAAACTCTATGCCTCACCTTTTCAAGGAGTAAGAGTTTTGTTCGAGGGGAGTTTGTGACTGCAGAGAGTGTTTTCAAATCATTCTATCTTTTTGAAACAACCTCGATCATTTGAATATCTTCTGTAAACACCTGTAATATATTTATTGATATGATGACAGGACATCATATATGTTAAGAAGTAATTGTGGGGTATGGAATTATGTAATATTTGTGTGAGTAATAAGCCATTTTTCATAATGAAAAGTCTCAAAGTTCATAAAATACTAATAGAAAAACTCTTTTTCCTGTTGTTCAAAAATGGTGTAGAAGTTCAATAATATTAAATTAGGTGACTGAAAATGCTGTAAGATGTATGGTAGTAAACACCACATTTTTTTCACAAGATTGAAACATTCCTGTAGTATTTCTCAAAAAAATGATTGCCATTCTTAATCTTTATTATAAATATATATGTCTATGTAACAGACATTTGAAAAATATTAACATTATAACTTTTTATTAAGATTGTTCAAGTCCTATTACATTTAATTGTTAAAAAAATTCAATTACTCATTGTAAACAAATCTTAATAAAAATATATATTTTACCATCATTTTAGGTGTATTTTAACCACTCTTGGGGAGTGTAAATTTTTTATTCTTTCATTTATATTTTGTAAATAAAAGAATGAAAAACTCTGAGAGTAATCAAAATAAGTCCAGTTTTCCATAAAATCATGTGCAAAAATTGAAATAAAAGCTTGCATTATTGCTGTAAAAGAAAACATGGCTTTATCGCTCGGGAATGAATAAGATGTTTGAGTGCCACATATGCGAGCACTAGAATCGATCCTGGAACCTCCTGATACTCTACCGACTGCGCCAAATTACGCAGGGCATTAATGCTGTGAACTGTTTAGACGTAGATATTTTAAAATGTTTAGATCTACTGATAATATTGATTAGAGACTAGTATTTTTATTACTAGTCCATTAAGTGATGTTTGCAGTTTAGATTTAATACTTTCCTGCTATGATAGGATGTTTTTGAAGATCACTAACATTGGTTGTTCTCAATATTGGAGGATTTTTGACAAAACAATGACTTTTATTAAGCATTTTTCATTTTTAAATGCTTTTTATTAACTTAGAAATTCTATTTGTTCATTTTATTTAAGTTAAATTTTGTAATCAATTTTTAACATAACTTCTAATATATAAATTTCCTTCATATTTTGTATATGTGATAGAAATCAATGTTAATACAATATGACAATGAAATATTTCAGAATTTTCCAGTCATTTGTCCCATGTAGTGATATTCGCAGGCCAAATTTCAAATACATTATGAGTTGCCAGTGATGTACTTAAGAGAAAGATGAATTAAACTAGAAATAAAAACGTAATTTATCTTGATTCCAAAAATTGTTTTTTTAAACCACAAATGAAATTTTAATTTCTCTTGATTATAAAAATTTAAGAATAATATATATAAATAATGTTTTTATTTAATGTGCATTAAAAAGCCAACACTAGTTGTTTTCTTCAATTATAATTGCGGTATTTAGATTTAACATGAGATAAATAAGTAGAGTATCCAAAAATTAATTAATACAATCACTAAATTTTACAACTAATGATAGAATCAATTAATTTCTGGAGGCAGCAAAATTTTATTTCAAGTTAAATCTAAAAACTCAAATTGTGGTTGAATGAAATAAATATTTTTAGTTTTTTGGTACACAATAAATAAAAACATGGATTATAATATATATTGAATTAATTATTTGTATGGATTGTCATTATAATAAAGAATAGAAATGAGAGTTAATATCCATGTAAATAGAAAGTAACCTTTGATGTTACCAATAAATTCTCACTTACTATTAATTGACAATTCCTGAGACCAAACCAGTTTTTCCATTAAATCTCTAATAACTCTTTTGTTTGAGTTTTTGTTGAAGTAAAAGGGATTCTCTTTTACTTCTTACTCAAGTTATTATATGGATTTAAACCCAGAAAGCTATTTTATAGATATGAAAATGTAAAAGAATATCTTTCTTGATATTCTGCAAACCATATTTCAAACTTCTACAGCGAGTTGTATATGTTGAATTAAATATTTTCACGAATTGTTATTATAATAAAGAATAAAAATGAGAGTTAATATCAATGTAAATAGAAAATAACCTTTAATCTTTGCAAAAAATTATCAATTACTACTAATTGACAATTCATATGTATATATATTATTTGCATTACCTGGATGAAGAGTTTAAAAATTATAAATTGTACAATTTTGAAATTCAATAAAAACTATTGAAAGACAAATTTATCTAACCAATCACATTTATTAATTTGTCTAACATATTCTGTTCACATATATAAAGGCCTCTTGAGTAGTTATAACAATTGAAAAGTTTATTGCCCAAATTTACAAAAAGTTTGAGAACTGGAAGTGGCATGTTGAGCTTTGGAATTTGCCACTCTATCAGTACACTAAACCATGTACTTTTTTCCACGATCTGGATTTGAATCCAAGTACATAAATGTAAATATTTTTCCTTCCCAATGAGAACATTCCATACTGGTCAGTAAATAAATATTTAATTATTTTTAAAGAGGAAAACTAAGAATGAAAATCACTCCAACTTTCACTATCTGACAATTGGTGAGTCTTGTCAGCAATGCCTTCTTTAAGCCAATTAACATCACATGATCCCCATTTCTTATGCTTGCTTATAACTGTTATTAAAATGCAAAACTCTCTATATGTATTGCCACTCAATGCAAGCCAGACTAATCAATAGATGCCAGAAGGCTTGTGCATAAAATCCCCACTGATGAAGCCACAAGCCAGAAACTAATCTGGGAATGCTAGATGAGTATGCACTAGATGGGGATTTTATGCACAAGCCTTCTGGCATCCATTGATTACTCTGGCTTGCATTGAGTGGCAATATGTATAGAGAGTTTTGCCTGTTTTTAATGCCTTCTTTTTCACTATTTCTCTATAGGAAGTGTGAAGATTTAGAAATATCAGTGCCCTGAAATTTTATTTAATGACTGACTTATATATGCATATTTGTGAGAGAGAATGAGTGTAGAAAGATAGTAAATTATAATCTAATGTAATTAAAAATTATTATCAGATTATGTAAAATTCTCCAAAGAACAATATGGTAAAGACTCACAAGATTAATGCCCAATTGTTATTTTTAGCCAACAAAAGAATACCTCTTTTTTCTAGCCATAGATTTTATATATATAAACAAATTCTATGTTTGACTTTATGCAAGACTTTATCATATAATCAGATAGTTATTTCCAATTGTATTACACTTGGTTTGCCCCTTTGGTTCTAAAAAAAACTCCCCAAATACCCCCCTTAAAAAAATAATGATCGAAGGCTTTCATAAAATGGGGGTTGTTAGAAGAAATTATTTGAAAATAATTACTACACGTATCAATTAGGGAATATAGAATCAGATAAAGTTAAAAATGGGGTGGGACTAAGGCAAGAATATCCTTTGTCACCTATTTTGTTTTTGTTGTATTTGAGAGAAATGGAGAGAGCAATAGAAAGTCTAGAAAGAGGGGTAGAGATATCATTAATAGGTGGCAAGGGAATATAAACATTGTCGGGTCTTTTATTTGCAGATGATGTTTTTTTGTGTGCAGAAAGAAGGGAAGATATGGAAGTTATGCTGAGGACATGTGCGAAGATGGGTAAAGAGATGGGAATTAAATTTAGTGAAGAAAAATCAAAAGTAATGATGATTAATATTGGGGAAAGAGAAGACAAATAATTTTTAGTGGGGGATATAAAGTTAAGTGTGGTGAATAGATATAACAATTTGGAAATTGTTTTAAGTAATCAGAGAAATTGCTTCAATGAATGGGAGAAAAAAATAATAAATGAAAAAAAAAGAAAGGAACTGATAAAAAAATTAACAGTGTTCTCCTATAATAAATATGATATAGCTAGGATTTTATGGAAGGGAGTGGCAGTAGCAGGGTTAACATATGGTAATGATGCATTGTGTTAGTAAAGGGGTATTAGATTACTTAGGAAAAGTACAAAGAAAAGTAGGAAGACATGCATTAGATGCAGATGTGTGGACAGCAAAGGAGGCAATTCAAAGAGAAATGGGATGGTCAAGTTTTTATATGAGAGATGCAAAAAGCAAAATGAAAATGTTCAGTAGATTGCAGTTTATGGATAATAAAAGAATAACCAAAATAGTATTTAATTGGGTTGAGTAAAAAGCAGGCAACAAGATGGGTAAGAAAGGTAATGTGGTATGCAGAAGATTAGAAGGATTGTTGAGTGTTATTGTGGTAAGGAATGGGATAGAAGAATAGATGCATTATTAAAGAATAGGGAGTTGCTAGTATGGAGAATGAAAAAAAGTTTAAATATATATAGAAGTAAATGGAGCATTGGGTGCGAGTTAATTTATGATAATAGCAAGAAATGTAGTTTATTGTTTAAGGCTTGAACATGATCTTTAGCAGCAAGAGAATATACATGTAAATGGAAAAATATGGGTGATTTAGTCTGCAAATTGTGTAAGGAAAGCATAGAAAATATTAGGCATCTGTTAATTCAATGTAAATGCTTGAAAGCAGAAAGGGTACAAATAATGAAGTTATGGAAGATTAAATATGAACAAAATGATTATACAGAAAGCGGGTTATTGGTTTTTATGCTGGGTTTGGGAAAAGATAAGGGGGATTTAGATGTGAAGGCCATGGAGTTAACAAACACTATGTTGTCGAAATGGGATGGAGCAGAATATGGAAAAATTTAGAGTGGAGAATGGAAAGGTAAGGTAATGTGGTAACAGGTTTCTCTGGGCATAGTTGCTGAGAGATTCCTGACTCCGTGTAAGGAAAAGTCACAGTGCATCACATCACAATTTTATTCCATCAACATATCATCATTCTTATTTAAATCCCATTAACATGATCTGTTTGACATTAAATAATACCGTTACTTTGTACTTTAATGTCAAATAAAATTCATTAGTGATATTTAAATAAGAAGGATGCTATATTAATGCATTGTTAGTTGCATGATAAGGGTGATTTAAGGCCTTCCCGGGCAGTTTACAAATTGAAATAGAAAATATAATAAAAGACATATTGAAAATTTCAAATCACTTCAGTTAATTTCATATTTGCTGTGTTGATAAAATTGTGTATATATAAAAGACATCTTTTCCTACAGATTCACATTATTGAAGAGGAGAGTTTTGATTATGAAGCATTTTATCTTGCTGTGGTTGCTGCTGAGATGGTTATTGACCTCATCGAACAATCTGCATCAGTGAGTAAACTATTTAATTTATTGTTAATCGTTTTAATATTTCAATTAAAATATATATATGAAAAACAAAAAACACAAGTTAAAAACTTGCATACGCTTGTATTTATGACAATAGATGGCGTTATACCAAAAACACCTTCAAGCGTTTGTTTACATAAACGTCAGAGCGAGTATTTCACTATCTCTGACGTTTATGTAAACAAACGCTTGAAGGTGTTTTTGGTATAACGCCATCTATTGTCATATATATATATAACTCTTTCCTTAATTTAAATATAAAAAAGTAAATAGTGAAGTTACACTATGCTGGAAATATGAATTTATTTAAAATTACAGCTTAGCACTGCTTTCGATTAGGTTGGTAATATTCATAGAACTAATATGGGTTTATAGAATTTATAAGTTAAATAATTTAAATATACCTTTATAACTGAAATACAAGCTTATTATATATCTGTATCAATATATGTAATATAATGGGTATATGAGCACAGACTTTCACACGACCCACTCACCACTCTATCTCATAACACTGATACACTTGAACACCTATGTCGAAAAGATAAATAATCGCCAATATACGTATTTCATGCTAAACCAGCAATCGTCAGTTGATCCAGATTACTATCTCCACACATATATGCTATAAGTGCTCAGATATATATTAAGATAGCCAAACCTCATACTTTAATGGACAGTCTTCAATCTACTCCATACTCCAACTGTCTATCCAATTAAAAATCTGATGATGAAATGCTCAAAGGCCACCCTGAGGCCAAGTTTCTCATCACATCCATGTTGATCTAAAGTCAATCTGACTCCTCAGGACGGGACATAATCCATTTGATATATATACAAGAGATGGGCAAAAATCTCTACTATGTAATAACTGCAAATACAGGCTTATTATATATCTATATCAATATATGTGATATATAGGGTATATGAGCACAGACTTTCACACGACCCACCACTCACCACTCTATCCCATAACACTGATACACTTAAACACTTATTGCTTATATTTGTAGAGATAATCTGGATCAACTGATGATTGCTGGTTTAGCATGAAATACGTATATTGATGACTTATCTTTTTGATATATGTGTTCAAGTGTATCAGTGTTATGAGATAGAGTGAAGAGTGGTGGGTCATGTGAAATTCTGTGCTCATATACCCTATATATTACATATACCATTTATGTGAGAATGCAATGCATGAATCTTTCTTTTTTATTGTATTGATGTTATTTGCAATAAGTTACTTCTCTTTATATTTTCTTTTTCAATCATTGCTCCCAGTGTGTATGACTTTGATATTAAGTGGATCAAAATTGGGCCAAATTCAATTTCATGTTCTAAAAATATACTTAATATTGGGATCTGTTTTAGTGCATTTTTATATATATTTATGTTGCACTAGTCTTGTAGCACAATTTATTTAATATTAATATATTAAATAAAACTCTTAGAAAATTCTATGCATCTTTAAATACCAGGAACATTAATAACAATATTAATGCGTTGATCAGCCCTCCTTTTGTACTGTGCATATCTAAAACGATGAAAACAATCTGCTCAAATGAATTCAATATTAGTTTTAGAAACACTCCTAATTTTAATCAAATGTTGAACAATACTAAAGACAAATTATATTCAGACTAAGCTCTTCAAATGGTTTTTAAAATTAAATGCAATGAACCAACATGTAATACAATTTACTATGGTGAGCCATGCCAGTTGAGCTACAAGATCATCACCACACAAATATATATATATATAATCACTAGATGGAGCTTTACCAATAGCTCCTAACAAATTTTGTTTACATAAATGCCGAGAGAGATAGAATTCAATAGAATTCAATATCTTTTTCGTTGTCTCCCACCTCTGGATCATGGTTTCGAGCTAGTTGGCTCACGTCAGTGAAGAGTTGGAAAACTAAAAACTAGATCTAAATACTAAGTCTAAAATCAGCATTTATCAAACACGTTTCTATCAGTTTGAAAGCATGAAATTTCTCAGACATGTAATGTCTTCAAATCCAGCTTAACAAACTAGATAGCTATATGGGTCTGAAATCAGTTCAGTGTCACCATATAGAAAAAGCCTCTGCAATATATATCATTGCAAAAATCTTCAAGAGTACATTTATGATAAACAAAACAAGTTATAAATTTCGTAACTTGCTTTTAGCTTGCATTTTATGATCACTAATAAAGCTCCATCTAGTGATCATAAAATGCAAGCTAAAAGCAAGTTACGAAATGTATAACTTGTTTTGTTTATCATATATATACAAACATGCTAAAACAGACTCCAATATTAAGTCTATATTTTTAGAACATGAAATCGAGTTTGCCACAATTTCGATCCACTTAAAATTAGAGTTGTTTGGGCTGAGAGAAATGATCGAAAAAGAAAATATAAAGAGACATGATTTATTGCAAGTAACATCAATACAGTAAATAAAAAATACTCATGTTCTGCATTGTCATGTAAATGATATATTTAAAAAGTTTAACTTATAAATTCTATATATATAAAGTTATATTAGTTCTAAGAATATGATGGACCTAGTCAAAAGCAGTGCTAAGCTGTAAAATTTTAAGAATAAATAATATTTCCAGCATAGTGTACCATCACTATTTATATTGTAACCTTCCAGGTTGGCACCAGAAAGAAATGTGGGAAGGTCACATTTGTGCTAACAATGGCTAAATGTAATTAGTTGAGAAAAATGAATTGTGATATAATTTAATATTTAAAATTGAGTTTTTAGGAAAACTAAACTTAAGTTGTGATGTAATTTGCTAGTTAAAATTAGGATTTTAACAAAATTAAAATTTTAAATGGGTATATTGATTGGTGGAGTTTTGGACTATATGTTTAGTGGTAGATGTTTGTGTATAGTAGAGGATTTACATGTCATAATAGGCAGATGCATAAATATATTATTAATTAGAATTTTCTTTTCTATATTTTATTTATAAGTTACTGATTATATATTGTCTTAGAATCCTATGTTTTAAAAATGATAAAGATTATTTGTAATAGTAAATAACATTTCTAAAATTAATAATTAGTATTTAATATTTTTTTATTACTATGTTTATTATATTCAAACATTTTATTGTTAAAATTTTTATAAATAATATTTCTGGCAAGCTTCCAAAGTTGATTGTCATAGAAACACAGAGGGCATGAGTTAAGAGAGAAAAAGATTTAAAAAAAAAAACTTGAAGTAAGTAAAAAAAGCTCTAAGGAAGAAAATGTAAAAAAAAACTTAAAAGAATCAATAACTCTCTAAAAGTATTACAAATATTAAAAAAACATCGTAAGGATTCTAATGATATGTTTATGGAAAATTTCTATTATACTACTGGAGTAATAAAACCATGAAGAGATAGACCCAGAGGGGAAATCAGCTCCAAATTTCTGTCAAACGATGGTTCAAGTTCACTACCTTTAAAAATACCTGGATGTCACATAAGATAAGTAATGATTATTTATTTTAAGGTATTGCCAAAAGTAAATAATAACTTAAAATGACAAAATTATTTAAAGTAAAGCTGGATAAATTTTTCTTGTTAAACGCTAGAACCAAATGCTTAATATTCAATTCTAATCATTTTCTAGCAATCTTCTGCAAATTAAAATTTAAAATGAAAAACTTTATCTACTTAATTTTATATCAAGAAGATAATTTTCTACTGTATAACTTTGCTATTCACATATATATAGTGAAATAATTTCAATGCATGCAAATGTCATTTTTTAACGCCCATCACGGAATTCTAGGATAAAACAAAAACTCTTATCATTCTTAACAAGTTATGCTTAACAATCGGATAGACATTTTTTTTATGTTATAATTTACTATTATCTTTGAAATTAATATGTATGTTTCTTTCAACTTTCAAATTTTTTTTTTTTTAAAAAAACTTAACATGTAATAATGGGATAGTGACAAATGTTTTTTTTTTTGATTACAATAGATGTACAACCTATTTTTTTTTTTTCGTTTTTCTTTTAAAAGAACAAAACAATGTAACTTCTTACATATTATAATATAACATATTTTGTATGATCTAGAAAATATACTATAGGTGATTATATATATATTCGAGTATGTGCGTGATGCTATAAATTATTATTATTATTATTATTTTTTAATTGTATTTATTATGCTTAATTTTGCTAATGAAATTTATTTAAAAAAATAAAGAATTAAAACCTTATCTGTTATAAGTTGATGGTAGAAATGGTCAGAGATGAGTAGGTTATTTAGATTGGGTTTGGAGATATTAATTAACCCTCACGTATATAAGTATAAGGATAAGTGTTTGGTTAGTGTTTTTCCATGCTTGTCTTTCGTTTTGTATAGTTAGTGTTAGATTGTATACATTGATTATAACAGATATGTGTTGCATAAATTTTTATCATATCTATAAAAGATAATTGATTTATGGCATCATTCAAGATCTATAAATAATCTAATAAAATATGTTTCAGAAATACATTATATTCACAATATAATCAAACGCACATATTCGAAAATATATGATTAACATATTAAATAGTAGTCAATTTTGATTTTACCTTAGAAGAGATGTAATTGGTTATCAAGGTGTATAAACAATATATTTTTTTAGTTATTGTTTGTTTTTGATTTTATTTTAATAAATGTTATATTGAATAAATAGCCCATATGAATTGCTTGGTTATATATATGTTCGATTCTCCATTTCCACACACACACATTTGGTTAACATATCATAGTTATAGAAGATATAAGTTTGTCAATATAAGTCAAGTCTTACTTAATTTGTCTGGTGGTAATAAATCTCAGTATTACAATGCTAATAATATATTTTACTTTGCTTAGAATAGGTGGTGTTTTGGATAAAGAGATACCCAATCCTCATCATTGTCTATACCGTAATAAATGTAATAATTGTCAATTTTGCAACAGTTTTAATATTGAATAGATGCTCTGAACATATTTAAATTAACCTTATAGTATTATTGTTTATAGACGTTTTATCATCCTTATTGGCCTCATATATAAAGACCATATCCTATAATCTCAACTGAGCTAAGCCATAGAATAATTACAATATAAAACCTTTTAAATAAGTTTAAATATAATTTATAGTTATAAATTTTATTCTATTTTGCATAGAATTGGCGCCTGGGCAATTATAAATATAATAAAGTAAATAAGTGAAGAAGATGGAGGTTATAGGAAGGGTTAAAAGTGACTGCCCAACTGGGGCTTGATATATTTATGGGTTAGAAAAGTGGCGCACAACGTGAATGGCTCGATATATATACTGAGGCATGATATGCGATTGGGTTAAAGTGGCCGCCCAATCATGGGGCCTGATATATTTAGGGTAAAGTGCTTCCCAATCATGGAGCCCTGTTTAATTAAGTCTCATAGTCTGATATATTTATGGTTAAGTGGTGGCATGCAATGTGGATGGCCTGATATACATGGGTTAAGTACTCGATATATTTATGGGTTAAATGGTTGCACAATGATTGGTGATCGATTCATCTTTGTTCATATGTGTATTTTGTTCTTTATTAGAGATTATATATTATACATTTTATTATGAATGACACACAATGTGGCAGCATGATTAGTTAATGATAGTGGAGTGGAATAACAGCCAGTATGTTGGATTTGATGATGATTATTGTAGATAGGGGTTAAGTGGATGCCCAACTGGGACCTCGACATTTATGGGTTAAATGCTAGATATACGATTGGGTTAAATGGATGTCCAATCATGGGATCTTGATTATTTAAGTCTCATATCTTGTAGAGTGTTTATATTTTTGTTGATATATATTGGCATATATCTGAGATGAGAAGTAATCCATTGCCATTAGAATTACTTTATTCCTGTTTTAAGTATACAGTAATTGCAAAATTGGTTCCAAAATAAAATCAAGTTGGCAGTTTTCTTATTCAAAGATTTTTTTTTATATTAATCTGGAAGATTAATAGAGATGTTTGATAAAATGGAAATAGGAATAAATGGAGCATTAATTAGAGTTTGAAATAAGCCCATACCTGAAAGATGTGTAATAGATATATGAATGTCAGATGTATAGTTTAAAAAAAAAAACATTTTTTTTAGGTGAAATAAATAAATACAGCCATGAGACAGCTTAGTTTCAATTATAAAGCTATGTAAATATCACAATTTATAGTAAATGTTAAAGTTGATAAGCATATATATATATATATATATATATATATATATATATATATATATATTGCTTATCAATTAAATATAGTACTGATGCTAGATAAACATAGAATCATTGATAGTATTAAATTATAAAGTGTTAATATTGTTCATATTTGGAACACTTCTGTTATAGAAAGTCTATAATTTTGAAGGTTAGATAACATACTTGATTGTTGGAGTTTTGTTGGTTGTGTTGCAAGTTTTTGGTGATGGATGGAGAAATTTTGTTATTGTCTTAAGTATATGGTATATTCATGTCACTGGTGACTGATGGTTCTCATTCACTGCTCCAACCCAAATTATGATATCAGTTGTTAATTATCATGAAGCAGTTAACAGTAGTCCTGCCATGATTTTGCCTCTAAGACTCCAGAGAGAGCAAGGCATAGTTCTTTCTAATATATATGTAATATTTGTCTCTAAGACTCCAAAAGATGAGCAAGACAATATTTTATAAATAGCCCCTAAGACTTGGATGTAAGCAGGGCATTGTGATAGTGTTTGTAGTAGAATATTATGGTTTGTGGTAGCTTAGAGTGGTTAAAGTGAGATGATCATCAGAGTGTTCATGGAGCATTGTCTGTTTTAAGAGCAGTGATGGAGTTCTTCTATCCATCTCAAAATTGTGAACTGCTGATAATTATTTTGGCTGTCAGTATTTGTTGGATCTTTAGAAGAATGGATGAATATATATAACTTGAATATATAGCTCATTCTTAAACGGCTATTTTCTATATTCTTATGCAAAGATTGGCATTTACCATGTTTAAGTAAAAATTGTATATCAGTTGTGCTGGTTATAATATTTGAAGTAAAAATTGTATATCAGTTGTGCTGGTTATAATATTTGAATGCACCCAATACACCATAAAGATAAATGAATATGTTTAAATTATTTTGGTCTTTTGTCAGTTGTTTGAATTGGTGTAGTTTGCAATATAACTATAGTGGATCATATAAAATTTAATTTATAATTCCAGCTATGTTTAGATTAATGTTATCTAGTTAAAGCTTAATGTCTTCTTGCCTATGTGTGTGTGGAAAATCGAACATTATATGGGAAAATAAAATTGTGGAAATTTTATGTCATTTTAGGTAGTGATGATGAATTTGAATTGTTGATTTGGTGGAGGTTGGAGCTGGTAAACCTTATTTTCTTAAGTAATATTAATAAATTTTTAAGAGATTATAAAATGGAAGAGTTTAGCTTATACGATAGTTTGGGTGGGTCTCAAGAGACACCATCTCCAGACATTGTTGTGATGTCCCCTGATCTTGAATCAGGAAATGAAGCTATAGATATGTCCTATGGAGAGTCTAGTAAGATGAGAGATAATATTTGTAAAACCATGGATGATGATATGCCGATGTGGGCCAAATCGTTTTTTGCAAAATTAGAGTCTAGATGAGTAAAAGATAGAGAAAGGTCAGAAGAGATGTTTGCAGAACTAATGTCTGGTCAAGTAAGATTAGAGTCTGGTTGAGTAGAATATAGAAAATTTTTAAATAAGATGTTAGTAGAATTAAAATCAGAATTAAAAGAAGAACTAAAGTCTGGACGAATAGAAGATAGAGAAAAGTCAGAAGAGATGTTTGTAGAATTGAAGTCAGAACTAAAAGAAATAAAATTGAATCAAGATAAGTCAGAGGAGATGATAGTTGAAATAAAGTCAGAAATGTCGGAGATAAAATTAGAAGTGAAACTAGAGACAAAGCTAGAAGCAAGGTTAGAAATACCCAAAATGAAGCTAGAAATGCAAGAGAATATTAATGACCAAGTTATGCAGATTAATAAGAATGTTAGTTTAGCCAGTGATGAAATAAATGTATACAAAGAACTTAGAGAAATAGTTAATCAGGATTCAAAATTAGGTAAAAATGGAGATATAGACATGCTCAAAGATTTCAAGAAGAATCTTGATAAAAAGAAAGAAATTAGTAAATCAATGAAGACAAAAATAATTTCCTTAGACATGAAATATCTAGAAATTTTGGAGAATGAATTGCTAAAGGTTACTGATATCACCAGTAATAAGTTTAGAAATAAAAATGAAAATTATATTCCAAAGTGTGTTCTTGATTATTTAGAACATAAGGTGAAGGTGAATGTTTTCAAAAAAATATTTTATGGAGATACTAAACATGTAATATGTAGTATGAAATGTTTAATAGAAAGTGTTAGTCATGCTAGAGAGGTTGGTAAGGTGAAAATAAAATGTAAAATTAAGAATACAAAGAAATTTGATTTAAATTTTCTTAGAAAAGTTAGCAATCCGGAAAGAGATTTAGGCAAAGACAAAGTAAAGCTTAAACATAAAAGTAAGAAGAAAACTAAAGTAGATTTTATGAAAGAGATAATTAATCACAATGAACATATGAAGAAAATTCAAGTAAAGTTCAAAGAAATGAGTAAAGAGAAGGTTAAGATAAGTTATCTTAATAAAGGTGTAGATTGTATAAGAGATATTGGGAAAGCAAAGCTCAAATTTAAATTAATAAATGAAAAGATAGTTAATTTAAATCTTGACAGAAAGATTGTTGATGAAGAAAAAGAAATTGGAAAGGCTAAGATCAAACTCAAAGGAATAAAGGAAGAAGTATTTAATATAAATCATCTTAAGAAAGTTAGAAATAAAGTGAGATATATTAAAAAGGCTAGAGTTAAATCCAACAAAGTAAAAATGAAATCTCTTAGAGATAAACTTGTCAGAAGAAAGGAAATAAAGAATAATCGAGCAAGGTTTAAAGTTACTTATAATGCTCAGTTTGATTCCATATCCTGCAAGACATGATTAATAAAAATTATCTATATTGTTCAATATAGAATGTAGTTATTTTTTTCTCATTACTTATTTAATGTTTCTTAAATATAATAGGAACAAGTGTTTGTAAAAGCATTAATTGTTTTATGTTTATTCGATAGACATAGTTTTCTAATTGAGGAATGATCTTAATGTAAAATTTGATGTGCTATTAATATTGATTGTTGTTTGTCCAATTCATTTTTCTTTCATAAGGGGGAAGGATTGTAACCTTCCAGGTTGGCACCAGAAAGAAATGTGGGAAGGTCACATTTGTGCTAACAATGGCTAAAGGTAATTAGTTGAGAAAAATGAATTGTGATATAATTTAATATTTAAAATTGAGTTTTTAGGAAAACTAAACTTAAATTGTGATGTAATTTGCTAGTTAAAATTAGGATTTTAACAAAATTAAAATTTTAAATGGGCATATTGATTGGTGGAGTTTTGGACTATATGTTTAGTGGTAGATGTTTGTGTATAGTAGAGGATTTACATGTCATAATAGGCAGATGCATAAATATATTAATTAGAATTTTCTTTTCTATATTTTATTTATAAGTTACTGATTATATATTGTCTTAGAATCCTATGTTTTAAAAATGATAAAGATTATTTGTAATAGTAAATAACATTTTAAAATTAATAATTAGTATTTAATATTTTTTATATTACTATGTTTATTATATTCAAACATTTTACTGTTAAAATTTTTATAAATAATATTTCCGGCAAGCTTCCAAAGTTGATTGTCATAGAAACACAGAGGGCATGAGTTAAGAGAGAAAAAGATTTAAAAAAAAAAACTTGAAGAAAGTAAAAAAAGCTCTAAGGAAGAAAATGTAAAAAAAAACTTAAAAGAATCAATAATTCTCTAAAAGTATTACAAATATTAAAAAAACATCGCAAGGATTCTAATGATATGTTTATGGAAAATTTCTATTATACTACTGGAGTAATAAAACCATGAAGAGATAGACCCAGAGGGGAAATCAGCTCCAAATTTCTGTCAAACGATGGTTCAAGTTCACTACCTTTAAAAATACCTGGATGTCACATAAGATAAGTAATTATAATTTATTTTAAAATATTGCCAAAAGTAAATAATATTAAAATGACAAAATTATTTAAAGTAAAACTGGATAAATTTTTCTTGTTAAACAATAGAACCAAACGCTTAATATTCAATTCTAATCATTTTCTAGCAATCTTCTGCAAATTAAAATTTAAAATGAAAAACTTTATCTACTTAATTTTATATCAAGAAGATAATTTTCTACTGTATAACTTTGCTATTCATGTATATATAGTGAAATAATTTCAATGCATGCAAATGTCATTTTTTAATGCCCGTCACGGAATTCTAGGATAAAACAAAAACTCTTATCATTCTTAACAAGTTATGCTTAACAATCAGAGACCTTTTTTTTATGTTATAATTTACTATTATCTTTGAAATTAATATGTATGTTTCTTTCAACTTTCAATTTTTTTTAAAAAAAAAAAAAAAACTTAACATGTAATAATGGGATAGTGACAAATATTTTTTTTTTGATTACAATAGATGTACAACCTATTTTTTTTTTTTGTCGTTTTTCTTTTAAAAGAACAAAACAATGTAACTTCTTATATATTATAATATGATAACATATTTTGTATGATCTAGAAAATATACTATAGGTGATTATATATATATATTCGAGTGTGTGCGTGATGCTATAAATTATTATTATTATTTTTTAATTGTATTTATTATGCTTAATTTTGCTAATGAAATTTATTTAAAAAAATAAAGAATTAAAACCTTATCTGTTATAAGTTGATGGTAGAAATGGTCAGAGATGAGTAGGTTATTTAGATTGGGTTTGGAGATATTAATTAACCCTCACATATATAAGTATAAGGATAAGTGTTTGGTTAGTGTTTTTCCATGCTTGTCTTTCGTTTTGTATAGTTAGTGTTAGATTGTATACATTGATTATAACAGATATGTGTTGCATAAATTTTTATCATATATATAAAAGATGATTGATTTATGGCATCATTCAAGATCTATAAATAATCTAATAAAATATGTTTCAGAAATACATTATATTTACAATATAATCAGATGCACATATTCGAAAATACATGATTAACATATTAAATAGTAGTCAATTTTGATTTTACCTTAGAAGAGATGTAATTGGTTATCAAGGTGTATAAACAATATATTTTTTTAGTTATTGTTTATTTTTGATTTTATTTTAGTAAATGTTATATTGAATAAATAGCCCATATGAATTGCTTGGTTATATATACGTTCAATTCTCCATTTCCACACACACACATCTGGTTAACATATCATAGTTATAGAAGATATAAGTTTGTCAATATAAGTCAAGTATTATTTAATTTGTCTGGTGGTAATAAATCTCAGTATTACAATGCTAATAATATATTTTACTTTGCTTAGAATAGGTGGTGATTTGGATAAAAAGATACCCAATCCTCATCATTGTCTATACCATAATAAATGTAATAATTGTCAATTTTGCAAGTTTTAATATTGAATAGATGCTCTGAACATATTTTAATTAACCTTATAGTATTATTGTTTATAGATGTTTTATCATCCTTATTGGCCTCATATATAAAGACCATATCCTATAATCTCAACTGAGCTAAGCCATAGAATAATTACAATGTAAAACCTTTTAAATAAGTTTAAATATAATTTATAGTTATAAATTTTATTCTATTTTGCATAGAATTGGCGCCTGGGCAATTATAAATATAATAAAGTAAATAAGTGAAGAAGATGGAGGTTATAGGAAGGGTTAAAATATATATAGTAAAATAAACCTGTATGAGTCATAGAACAAAAGAATGTAATTATACAAAAAAACACAATTTATTTATTTCTATAAAGTTTCAATATACAAATTAACAAAGCGTATGACACACTTGTAATGTGAAGCTATCAAGATACACAGAAATTATTACACACTAAGTGCTTTCGAGACCTTTTGCCTCATATTCATAGCGGTACTGTGAGCTGCTTCATTCTGCAGCTCACAGTACTGCTATGAATATGAGGCAAAAGGCCTCGAAAGTGCTTAGCGTGTAATAATTTCTGTATATCTTGATAGCTTCACATTCAAGTGTGTCATACGCTTTGTTAATTTTGTATATTAAATTATCGAATGAGAAGTTTTAAAATCTTTAATATTTTATAAAGTTTCAATGAAAAGTCAAAATTACAAATCCAGCATATTTTGATTATAGAGTAACAGGGTAAATATTTTAAACCACAAGAAGGCAAAACAAAGAATTAAAGTATGTGTTTAACATTAACGGAGACTTCCATATTTTGATAACATGCACAACATATATACGCTATTATGATTTTGTGAATGACTTGTTTAAACAAATATAAATTTGTCTAAACCTAATCAGCGATTAAATTATTTATTTCGAAGAAAGAAAAAAAAAACATAGATCCATTCAATATTAGATTATTTGATGAAATGCTATTGTAAAGATTCGTGAAAATCAATTTGTTTTATTTTGTCTTGCCACATTATAAATTTATAATTTGTAATTTTTTTTTTGTTATTTGCTTAAATTAATTATTATAATTTAATACTTCTTCCTTCTACTTATCCATCCATTTATTTATACAAAGAAGAGAATCATAGTTGTTGCGAAGCTTGAAACTTTGTGGTAAATGTATCAGATAGTCAGATGTAAGATGATGGTGATTATGTCATCAGTTTTGTTGTTACACCAATGAATGGTGATTAAATATCAACCAATAGAAAATGAGTTGTTAGAATTTCTTTATTCTTATATAAGAGAAATAAAGATGAGATCTAGAAAGTTGAGATTTAGCTTATCCCTGAGATTAATTATTCAGCATCTCTAGAGAATATAATAATAGTTCTTTATCTTTTCATAAAATTATGATACATTTTTCAGTTCAATTGGAACTTGATGTCACCTCTCAAAAAAATTACATTATTTTTGATACATGTGTTCTTATAGAGTCACTATTTAGAAATACATTATAAAATCATGTTTTTCATATTCCTTTTACAGAAAGTGTGGATAAGATATCATCTATTATCATCAGTATCAACTTTTATCACCACCGAACATAATGTTACTATATATATATATATATATATATATATATATATATATATATATTGTAATGGTATGGAGAGAAGAGAGAGCTAAACATGGGGGGTTAACACATTATCATCTCCATAAAATATCTCATATAAAATGCAAATAAAATAAGAAGTGAATATGAATGAATAAACATAAGTCACATCTCCCGCATTACATGGAGAAGATTATATAAACATTAATTTGGATGCACAGACTTAATTGCTAATTCAACAGAATATAACAATAAAAAATAATGCTAGGATACAGAAATATGCTGATCATCATCGATTCTCCGACCACATAGTATTATTAATGTACTGGTTAACTATAACCTTGTTTTCTAATAAAATAAAATGTAATGCATGGCCTTTAAAAGATATACCCTTGCATCATCCAGAGTTATAATCTGGATATCCAAACACCAACATAAACTCCTAATCTCTATAAATAACCATGATACTCTAATCTCATTGCACCTTTTAGTTTAAGTCAATAAACATCACATGATCACCATTTCTTATGCTTGCCTGTTTCAATAACTTTTCAGTTTAACAACCAAACCCATCTGTGTTGGAGTCAAACCCTATTAAAATATTCATTTTAATAGATAAACATATAAACCTTACTACCATGGCTGGGTGCGCAGCATTATATATGCACATATGAATAAATGCTGTACACATAGGCAAGTAAGTGTTACAGTGAATATGTGATTTAAATTGTATATTTTATAAGGAAATGATTTATGCTATAATTTTAAATAAAAATATCAATTTATTAAGTTTTTTTTAATATAAATTTGTATGTGGATGTATGATTCACCTTATATGATAATATATAGAGCGTGGCATGATTTAGTTTTGTAAAAAAAGAGTAAAAAAAGCTTTTAGTTATATTAATTAAAAATAAAATAATGAATCAAAATAGATTAGATGTTATAAATTTTATAATTAGGGCAAATGTATGCTAAAAATAGCATGCCAGTGGAAACTCAACAAAAGATACATTCACAGGTAATCATATTTAGTTAGGTGGTAAAGAATTTCATCTTACTAATGGATTAATTCACCCAAGGGCATGAAGACTGTTAGATAAGAAATTAAATTAAAGATTATGTATTTTCCCCATACTGGAAAAAGTCGATCAAGCCAGGCACAAACTAGAAAGTAAAACCTCAGGACTCATACGGCATGTGCGATCGATCCAAACATTTTAGTGATAAGAGATATAGACAGTATAAAAGGACAATTTTTTTCATTTTTAAGTTTGGGTTATGGAGTCCATTATTTAGAAGAATGGGGTGATCTTTGAAAGTACCTGGCTGGAGAAAGGTGACAATGACTTTTAATCCACAGAAGAATGGTATGTAGACTGCAAGAAGATGCCCCCAACAACCGAAGCCAGCAATGTAGACCATCCAGAAACAGCCTACTGCCATAATGAAGAAGATGCTATGCCCAACCCAAGAATGAATTACCTGATGCCTGAAGATCCAGCACCTATCTGTCCAGCAAATAAACTGGTAATATAAAACCAAATAACCGCAGAGTTGTATAAATCAGTATTTAAACTATCTAAACTCACCTTCGGGGTGTTAATTGCTTATAGAAATTATCAGAATGTAATTTATTAACCTTTAACTAAAATTGTAATTAAGTAATAAATCATTCTTCAAACAAATGATTCCTACCTAAATTCTACTTAAATTGTAAAACTTCACTTTTGTAAATTAATTATAACTTGACCTAATTTTCCTTTATATATATCACTGTGGTTGTGCCTATAATCTTTCTTTATTATTTATCTTTATTCTTATGTATTTTATATGTCAATACTTAGAAACAGTGAGTATATTACTTTCAATAAATTTTAAGGAAGATATAATTAAAATTATCTTCATGTAATTATTATCTAAGTGTCATTAAATCAAGCACACTGTTTTAAAAATCCTATATTTGCAATAATAAATGAATCGCTCTACGTTCGTCATTATTAGTTATTATTTAAAATGAATATACATGGTGGCTTGCTCTTAAAACTCATCTACAATTTTGTATGCACTGGTCTTTGGGATTATGAAAGTATATTAGTTATTTTTAAGCATTCCATCAAATATACTTTTACCCCTCCCCCCTTTGTCTATAATACTCATACATATAAATTGGAACAAGCAAACAAGATTTACTAAATCTTATGCCTTTTTCAGACACTTAATTATCAAGTAATAATTAGAATTGATTTGTAATAGGGAGACTGGTCAAGCTATTGTTCTGGTGTATATATATAATATTAAATATGTTCTACTTTCTTCAACATTGACGTTGAAAAACAAATCAAAAATTTAAATTAGAATCATAAAATTTTTGACATTCCTTTTTTAATTAATTTTTTTTTTTTTTGCCAAAAAAAAACAAAATAATCATATTAATTAAACTGATTTGATAAACATTATATTTCCTTTTGGGGTGAGAGATAAAGAGAAAATAAAGAAAAAAAATCTGCATAATTAAAGTAAAATTTTAACAAAACATTGAGATATTTTCTTTTTCTTTTAAAATTTATCAGATTAAAAAAATTATCTGTTCTATCTCTCTCAAATGTTAAAATTAAAACTACTAAATAATTTACTGAAGAGAAAGTTTTTTTTTCTCTTTATACATTATTTTATTCAAAACTAAAATTTAATACTAGTAAATAGACAAAATTATAGAAGAGAGAAAACTATCTGCTTTTAGTTTTCTCTCTTTTACCAACATTTATAAATTATATTACACATTAAAATATTCATTTTATGTTTTTAAAAAATGCTTGACAATTATTTAAAGAAAATTGTCTAGAATCTCCATTTATCAAATGGGAAGAAAAGTTTAACATTTAATTGAATAAAGACCCATTATTGTTAATATATATAACAGTCAAATATTCAGTATAAAAAGTATTTGTCCCCAAGGTTGTTATAGATATGTATTTAATATAACAATCAATCTAAATAAGATTGAAACACACAACTAATTATATAATTAAATAATTATAAATATAATTAGTTTCAATCTTATTTAGATTACTATATTATTGCTAGTGTTTAATACAGCAATGTAGCCAAATGACTACAATATAGAAGGAAATGGAAATGACTTCCTTTTCCATATGCTCAATAACATTCAATTACCTTTAACTGTAAGAAAGTCTGCAATTATAAAATGCTATCTCAGAATTTATAAAGATGAATTATCTAACTAGAGATATTAATAACAGTCAATTTTAAATCAATGTAAGATATAAAAATGATTCAATTTAATAATATCATTACAACATAGAATTATTTCAACTTATTTTAACATCCATATCAGTAAATAAAAGATCAGTTATATAATAATAAACACAGCACTATTGAATTATTTTTAAGAAAATGGAAACAATCTTATATATATATATTGTACCAAGGTACATCGTGACCGAATGTATAATATTCTTTAAGAGTAAAAATGTTTAGTAAATTTCGTCTTTAAAAATAAAATGGAAAAAATTACAGTAAAATAAATAATGATTTAATATTACTTTTAATTAATTCATAATAAAAGTAATAAAAAAATGGAGTTTGTTTTGTCGTATAATAAAAGGATTAAATGTGTGCATGTATAAAAATTTTGAATGAATAAAAGAAACAGAAGCCCATTCGGAGCAAAGTTAAATGTACAATGAATCCGCAAGATAAGAAGCACTGGTCAATAAAAAAAAATGAACTTGGTATTGTTAAAACATTCTATTTCAATATTCTATTTTTTTCATTCCATTTAAAAATATTTCAAAATATTTATTGAATCAAAATTCATAGGTTCATTCAAAATCATTCAATTCAAAATTAATCAATTTTAGTCAAAATAAAAATTTAGAATCAAAGAATCAAAAAAAACTGTAGAAGTTATTCACACAAAATGATGCACTGCTGAACCCATCGTATTGTGCAGCCGGATGAAGCCTTCTCTGCAGCACCATCAGCAGATAGTTCGAAGGACAAATCATGTTCAAGTGAAGTCGAAGGAACAATGGAGGGTTCATGCTGAGATCTGCAAGTGTTATATAACATCGTAAATTAAGGAAAGATTTACATGGAGTTTAGCGCTAACCGGTTAGAACAAACATTCTACAAAAGCTACATTTTGTCATACTCACTTCAAATCAGATTTTGTCCTAGGTAATATTTCATTTTCCCATTCTCTAATTCTTGATCTTTAAGCCATGATAAATAAATAAATAAAAACTTTTAACTTTACGAACTAGTATCTTGAAAATATAAATTATATTGGCTCCATTGTTCAACTTTTTATTCAGAATCATTAATTGTGTGTATGTGTGAATTTTAATTCAATATGTTCTGTATATTTTTAATTATTTATAATGTACTAAAATATTTATTTAAATGAAAAGAGTGTGCGTGGTTGTATTATAAAACAAAATGATTATTTAAAGAAAAAAAAGTGATATTTAAACTGTCATTGGAATATTTATGTTGATAGATGAGCATACACATTTATGCTGAGATAATATGTTTAATAAAGTGGGAATTGAAAGATTTAATTGTTATCGAGAACTGATTAAGTTAAAACTAAAAGAGTAGGGAGTATTTTTTTAAAAAAATAAGGATTTGTTTTGAATGATGTCAAAGTTTTATCGCACGGTAAATCTTTATTATTAAAAATAGAATTTTAGATTGGGTGGAGATTTTTAAGACACTACAATTCAATGGGCTAGCTGGGGTTTAAAGTACTAGATTCATTACTGGTCAAGCAAACATGTTAATTACTCCATGATTAACTGGCACTTAAAGGGAATACTTCAAAATAAATAACATGTTTGTTTGGCCAGTGTTTTAGTTTAGTAGCCAAGTGTTTATATTATTGGTAGCTTGCTGCCAATGATACTGATCTCTACCTGAGGACCAGAAACTTTCAGAGATAGATAGCTTGTTAATGAGGGAAGAATAAAAATATATTTCTATTGTTATATTATAAAATAAAGATGGGCGGTTTAATATATATATATTGCTTCAACAAAAAACCACAAGAACTATTCTAGGTTAATGGAGAAAACTTGCTTAGTCTCATAGGAATTGCCAATTAGTCATAATTGAGTTTCCTTGTAACATCAAAAGGGAAAGGTTATCTCTGTCTACATGGATATAAATTCATTATTTCTATTCTTTATTATAATAAAAATCCATAAAAATATTTAATTCAACATATATATATTAAAGCAAATAATCTGAAGCTGCTCAGATTATGCTTCATGAGTATTAACACTCACTGAACCATCTAACAGGGTTCAAAGTCTATCTCTTCATGCTTTACCCATATTTGCTACTTACCCATAATTTTTTTTCATTTCAATATTAATCCCATTTTAATAGAAATAATTTAATGATTTGGAAAAGAAAGTGAATCATTAGAGTTGTTGATATCCAACGAGAGCTAGATTTAATTATAATATACACACTTTTAATGTACCAATAACATAATTAGTTGGCAAATATGTATGTAAAGTTTTATATATTTTATTAATCATGGTGGCACAAGATAAGTCAATCAGATTGGAAGTTTGTAGAAACAGTACTATAAAATTTAAAACAATAAAAGGGGGGGGAAGAAATTAATTAGTGTAAGCCAAATAAATCAAAAATGCCATGAACAAAAGTCACTTTTCCATTAACATACAATTAATCAATCTAAGAGATCTTTACAAATCCTAAAATAGAATGTTAAACAATTGTTTAAGAATTTTTCAGACCGATCGCATTATCTTAAATTCCTTATGAAACAAAGATGGGCTTGCTATAGAAAATTAGCTATTATGCAAAATTATACATCGCTTCACGCCACAAGTTCGAAGTGCATTGCAACATTCCAATGGATTGTTGGACTGAATAAATAGTGCAAAAATTTGATTGATTGATTATTTATTCTTTTGGCTTTTCAACTTCTTATTTGATTGATTTCATGCCGCTCGTTACCTTAGATATGATTGAGGAGTAAAACCATCTTGCCTTTCCTTTTGGCTATTCCTGAGCCACTCTCTATTGAAATGCTTCTTAAACTTAAATGAAACTTTAAACTATTTCACTGTGCCCCGAACCTGATCTGGAAAAGTATGAAAGCTGCTGTTAATTACAAATCACATCAAAAAATATAAGGAACTGTTACATCAGAATGGAGTCAAGAAAGTATTATGAAGGTAATAGTGCCGCCTCACACTTATCTTCTATATCTTATATATCTTAACTGTAACTAAATTTAATGTAAACTAAATATAAATTCTGATAAAAGTAACTTACCTATGTAATAATATTTAATCCACCTTGCACGATTCTTTATAAAACTAATTAATCCACCTTGCACGATTCTTTAAATGGTGTGGCATTGATTTTCAATATAATTATATGTATTTCTTTTTGTTTCATTCAAATAATATGCCATTAATTTATTCCCCAACTCTGCAAATGTGTTTAAATTTAGCTAATTCTCCTGTCATTTAAAAAAAAGGAGCGTCATTTAATTAATTAAGTTGTTTATTATAAAGTTGTACATTTGTAGGGTTGGAAAGTTTTAAAATGTGATTTTTCTTATTGCAGTTTGATGGAGGGGGAAAACATTTCCCATTTTAATATTAAAAAAAAAGTAAATGATTTAAGATCGCAGATTTGGGGAAATTAAAAAGTAAAGATTATATATGTATTTCTTGTTATTTTTATGTTTAAAAATCACCTAAATTAATATTCATATATCGTATAATGATCCTCCAAATATTCTCAGCCTTGCAAATAAGTAAATTAATGGTATTAAAAATTTTGTTTATCACTTTGTGTTCAAATGTTAAAATTGGTGTAGGGTGGGGGGAAATTGAGTTCTATATTTTAAATTTAATAAAAGAAAAGAATACTAAAGGGAGAAATCAATCTTTTATTTCAAAATACATGTCATAATGTTTGTTAATTCAGTTTAAAGAATTTGATCATACTGTCAAAATTGGGAATAACTAATACCTTGGGTTAAATTTAAGCATCAGAAATAACTGTTTTATATATATTGTCCAAGCATTGATAATGTCAGTCTATTTCCTAATTGTGTGCTATTCGTCCAAAGTAGGCATGAGAAAGACCCGAACCATTTATTCGTCGCTTCCAATCAATAATAGAGAAATAGATCCTGGATCCTGGGCCTGCTTTATAATGGGATTTTTGCACCATCAGTGTGATCCCAGGCAAGCTGAATATTTCTTCATTCTGGTGACTGATTTCCGTAAATTTGGAGTGTGGCAAGTCAGTATCATATAATGCGAAAAAAATAGCACTTCCATTCACTACTCTCATAAGCACACCATCATGTCTCGTAAATGGATTTCTTTAATATAAAAATAGCCCACACTTTAGCACCATCATTACTCTATCTTATTCTTTCTTTATTAAAACCTGCCTATACCATTCCAAAGTTTGACAGTGTCATCACCTGAGGCTGAAGTATATGTATTTAAATGTTACAGCTAAATTCTATCTTTAAAGTTTAGAAATTAATGTGCTAGTATCCAATTCTGGATAATTAAACTGCTCAGTATATCCTTCCCTCACATTTCATCTGAAATATCAAATCTTTATAATGTCCTAATGCAATTTATTAATTGCGTGTACAAAGTGTTGATAATCTATTCCCCAGGTTAAGTGATTGTTCATAAAACTTATATATATTTGGTTGTAACATTAGGCTGATAATTATTAGCATGCTTTTCAATTACTGTAATCCCTGTTTGCTCCATTAATGCAATAATAAAGAATTATTGGTATACCAATAAAAACGCACTATTAATAAATGTATTAAATAAAGTTATATCTGTTTTAATATCTGTTTTAATATACCTATAAAACCGCACTGTTAATAAATGTATTAAATAAAATTATATCTGGTTAAATATATGTATAACCCTATGAAATATGTAAACATAAATGTGGTAATGCGAGGTTAATATTCATATTTAAATGTAATATATATCTATTAACGCATAATATGCATATTATTAAATATATTTAAAATCTTACTCTGGAATCATTGCCTATACTATTGATTATGCTTTCCCATACACATATATCTATGCACATTAGGTTTATACATAGCCTGAAGACAAACAATTTATTATCAATAACTATTATATAGATCTGCCAATTGCCTAATTAGAGTCTTTTTGTTTTATCACTGAGCTGCTGGCCAGAAATAATTGAATATGAGTATTGCTGATCATAAGTAAATACACGTAGGTTTGAACCTGTAGGGCAGAGTTAGAGAGTGTCCTGACTTATGTATCTTGTACATGATCTAATTCAAGGTACTCAGGCTAGAATTCCAGGTCTGGTTGAATGAATTATGCAAACTCACTGATAGTGGTATTTTTATTTCCTTGGTTTGGCATGCCATTGTAGGGCTTCGATTAAATACTCACATACCTGAATTATAAATATGTGTGTGTGGAGTTGAATATAAAATGTAGATTTTTTTTAACGTTTTAAAATGTAACCATTCCCTGTTGACATGGTGTCCAGTAACTTACCAATATAAATCTTGCCAACGGGTAGTGGATTAAACCAATGAAATATGTGAGGCAATGATTTATCAAGAGTAAACTATATAAAGAAACATGATTTCAGTTTTACATAAGGTACAATTAAATTGAGAGAAACTGCAAACCTCTTGTGCTCATTAGTATCTAACAGCCAATCAGATCATAAATACAAGACAGAGAATTTAACAAGAAAAGGGCAATCCACCCTATTCTTTACTTGTTTTTCTATATATCCAATCCAGTCTAAAGTACTTAGATCTGAAAGCGTGAATATTAAATATCTTCAAATCTAAGTACTTTAGATTGGCTTGGATATATAAAAAGGCAAGTAAAGAATAGGGTGGACCACCCTTTTCTTGTTAAACTCTCTGTCTTGTATTTACGATCTGATTTGCTGTTAGATACTAACGAGTGTGAGAGGTTTGCAGTTTCTCTCAATTTAATTTCAATACTGTGCACTTTATAAAATAAATATTATTTACATAAGGTACAATGAAAACATATAAAATAATTAATCAACCATATCTGTTCTAGGTGCAGAGGAAATAGAAAATAATGGCAAATTGTAAGTTAGTATATACAGAAATAGAGCAGGGTAGCAAAAATAGAAAGAAATAGAGGATCAACAAGGCACAGAAGGGTATTAAGAAAGAGAGTAGAAAAATAGTGAGAGAAGTGAGAGAACAGAGAGAGGAAGGTGTGAATCAATAAATAGAATAGTAAAAGAGTCAATAGGTTTATTTTCAGGAATTTCAAGAAACATGGAAAACACAGAAGAAATAAAAGCAAATGAAGACAAAAAGCCAAGAATCACTGAATTCCGGAGAAACCTAGCCCCAAGATGATGGTGTCTATGATGCAAAATGTGCAGCAAAGTCTAATTGAGGCAATGAATGGAATCATTGGAGAACCATCAAATCTGACACACCATATACAGATACAAAAGTTTCATGGAGAACCTAGAAGCTAAAGTTTAGCAATTTTTTTGTCAACCAGTAAGTGATGAGCAGGTGATGATGGCAATTCACTATCTTGAGAAAACTGCTAAAGACTGGTGGAGGTCAATCAAAGGAAAACTAAAAGCATTTAAGGAGTATGAAGAAGCGATCCTGAGGCAATATTGGAGTGAGATCACCAAATAGGAATTCTACACACAATAACAATGGAAAAATATGAGGAAAATAAAAAATGAGACATACATCCAGTTTTTCATACAGCAAGTAGCTCACATTAGAACTCTAACACCATTTAGATATTCCGATATCCATAATATCAGACTAATTCAATACAATATGTCAACCTGGTTGCAAGAAATGATGTTGATGAGCCACATCAGTGGCACAGAAGAAATGGTCAACTTCCTCACATCTGTGGAATGCAGGTACCATCCTACCAATGGAAGCCAGAGAAACAGTGATGGAAACAGCCAACAAAGGAATGAAGATTGTGCATGTAAAGAAGTAACCAAAATGGATAAAATGCAGTCCATAAAACAAGACTCATAAAAATATCAATCAGATCACAATTACACAGATCACAATTACAATACCATGATTACCCATGAACCAGAAGACACCATGAACACAATGACTGCCAGTGTATCACCAATTATAAATGTCAGCATAGGAGACTGGATGAACATGTCCCTACTGGACTCTGGTTACCAGGTCTCAATCATTGCCAAGTCATGGATGCAAAGATTCCAGGAACAAGAAGGTATGTACAAGCAATTACTGACCTGTCCAATACATATGATACTACCCAATGGAAAGAAAACAGTGAGTGACAATTATCAGGTCTGGATAGAGATGAAAATTACCCACAAACTGATTGATCACACCTTTCTAGTCATCCATGGGCTAATAGATGACATGGTGTTGGGATCTGATTTCTTGACACAGCATAATAGAATTATAGATTATCATAAAAGAATATGCCAGATCCAAGATGAACAAGTCACATTTGAAATTTCACACCTACTGGGACTAGCAATTGCTTCATAACTGGTGGATCCATCTCTACAAAGATTCAGGAGGCACAATGGACCAATTTCATGTCAAAAAGAAAGACCACATGCAAGTATTTTCCCACATCCCTGGCAAGATCCATGGATATACTCACAGAATACAAGTCTGGGAAGAGTCATACAATCAATAATGTACCTGATCCCATCCACCAGAACTGGGACATGAATGATGTTCATCCCCTGTAATAAAGGAAAATGGAGTCTACACCTATGCCTCAATGCCTGTCACTTAAACATGGCAATCCCTGAACGAGATGTGCCACCTCCAATGCAAGATGTATTTGTGCAACTAGTGATGTGCCACCTCGAATGGAAGATGTATTTGTGCAACTAGTGGGAAAAACCTACTTCTCTACATTAGACCTTACCACCAGTTACTGGTAAATGGCCTCGGATCCACCTGATTGAAAGTATATTGCTTTTCAGTACCAAGAGCACACTCACATATTCAAGAGTCCCATTTGGATTAATCAATAGTGGAGCAGGGCTGATGCGGTCACGACCTTTCAGAAGAAGTACAACATATGATATGTTATGTGGATATCGTAATAGCATCCACGAGTTTTGATGAACACATGAAGCATCTAGCCATGTTTTACCAAGAATGCATTAGGGAAAACATCACTATCAATATGGAAAAGTTGGTTTGCCATAACCAAAATCTCTTTCCTGGGCCACATCAACCAGCAATGGATCAAGGTGTAGCCTGAAAAAGTAGAGACTATTGAGAGGTTTCCCATATCCACTACCTGGAAACAAGTCAGATCCTTCCTAGGCCTCTTTAACTTCTATCCCAACATTGCCAGGGAAACAAACCACTTAAACAACTTATTATGCAAAGAAAGGAAGTGGGTGTGGACAGATGCCCATGAACAAGAAATGAAAACCATAAAGCATAAATTTCTCCAGACTGTGATACTCCATCATCGGGATTTGTGGCCCATTTTATGTCCAAACTGATAGCAGTAAAAGGGGTTTGCAGGTGATATTATTTCAAATTGGACCAGCTGGCAAGCTCTGGGTGCTATATTTTAGCAGTTAAGCTCTGAAGGATGCAGAAATTAATTACACCGCCATGGAGCAAACAATCCTCATGATTGTTTGGGCATACCAGAAATTTAAGCAGTTCCTCCTTGGATCTGAGGTTATCATCATTACTGATAACTGCTGCATTAAGTTCCTAAACAAGTTTCTTGAACACTGATTGACTAATTCGATGGGGTCTAGCCTTACAGAAATTCCAATATAAGGTTATTTGCTGTCCTGGACTGGATAACATTCTAGCCAATATCTTAATCTGGCATCCCACATCCATAGATCCACAGAATCCTGAGGTTGTTGATCATATGGTAGAAGTCATGATGACCATAAAAGAAACAGCCATTGAATCAGAACTGAAAATGTTGTGCTATTGGCAGGACTTGGAGCCCCAATATAGGTCAATTATTCAATGGATCCAAGAACCAAAGAGTCTGTCTGAAAACAAACCTAAATGGCATGCCCAATACCAATTGAAAGATGTGATCCTGCAAGTAAGAACTAATCACAAAGAGGATTTGTGGAGTATATCATTGCCTCATTGATTAAGGGCCCAAGTAATATCTCAAGTACATGAAACTATGTGGCATTATGGACCTTGGAAGACAGAAGAGGCTTTGAGATGCCAATTCTACTGGCCAAACATGTATGCACCGATCCTGACCACTTTAAGGAAGTGCATTACTTGCACCCAATGCAAATCTCCAAATCGATCCTATGCCAGTAAAATTAAACCTATCGTAGCTACCAGTCCTAACAAATTATTAGCCATTGACCACTATGGCCCATTACCAAAGTTCCAAAAATTCCAGTACCTGTTGGTGACTTATGACATTTTTTTTCAAAATATGTCCAGGCATATCTGGTATGAACAGCTGACTCTAAAGGGTGATCTGAGCACTCCAAAACCTAGTTTCCAAAAGTCAGAAAACCTGAGGTGATACTATCTGACCATGGATCATCCTTCACTTCTAAGAAATGGAAGCAGTGGATAACAAAATAGGTATCAGTCACCAACTCACCTCCATCTGTAACCCACAATCTGACCTGTATGAATGTGTCATGTGCAAGATCAACAGATTGTTTCACACTTGTCTTGCAACCAACCATAGAGAGCAGATAAATAATACTGAGGGGGATCATCAATTTTTATTAACAAATCAACAGGGTTTGCCCCTCAGTGACTTCACTACAGAAGCCATGCCCCCAGCTATTTAAAACTCCTTTACCCAAAAATGATCACATCAATCCCCGCCAAGACCAAAAGGATGCCCAGGTCCACTTGGCTCTTATACTTCACCACAACTTCCAAGGTGATAAAGTATGGTTACCAAATCAAAGAACTAGCAATACCACAAAAGGAATTTGGGAAGTTTTTCCTCTTGTACCAGGGCCCATTCCAAATAACAAAAAGATATGGGGAAATGCCTTCCTCTTGCAAGGGGACAGAGGGATTAAAGGAACATTCATTGCAAGGCACTTAAAGCCATATGTACCTTCCGACAGGAAAATAAAGGAACTCATAAGTAGCAAATGGATGCAAACCCTCAAAAAAAAAAACCGGAACACAACAGAGATTTGGGATCTCCACTGAAATAAAATAAAACACACCCATTACGAAATCTTAAAAATAAGAGTAATTAAAAAAATAAAATAAATAGGGAATACATCATGCCAAACAAATAATTTGCTATTAAGTATTCAACATTTATTCACATGGGGTTGTTTTAGTGACATCGCAGATATTTAAGACCATTTTTTATTAGATTTTTTTCTGAAAGTCTGAGAAATAGAAGCGGATAATCTGAAGCTCATATTACACTTCATGAGTGTTAACACTCATTGTACCATCTAACAGGGTTCAAAGTCTATCTCTCCATGCTTGTACAGACTCACTATTTACCCATAATTTTTTTTTTCACTTCAATATTAATACCGTTTTGATAAAAATATATTAATGATTTGGGAAAGAAAGTGAATCAATAAAGTCATGGACACACAATGAGAGAGAGATCTAATTACAATATACACACACTTTTAATGTACTAATCATGGTGGCACAAAATAAGGCAATCAGATTGGAAGTTTCTAGAAACAGTACTATAAAATTTAAAACAAAGAAAAAAGGAGGAAATTAATTAGTGTGAGTCAAGTAAATTCAATGCTATGAATAAAAGTCACTTTTCCATTAACATACAATTAAACTATCTAAGAGATCTTTACAAATTCCTAAAATAGAATGTAAAACAATCATTCAAGAATTTTTCAAACCAATCGCATTATCTTAAATTCCTTTTGAAACAAAGATGGGCTTGCTATAGAAAATTAGATTGTATAAAATTATACATCGCTTCAGGCTACAAGTTCGAAGTGCATTCGCACTTTTCCTTTTGGCCATTCCTGAGCCACTCTCTATTGAAATGCTTCTTAAACTTAAATGAAATCTTAAACTATTTCACTGTGCCCTGAAGCTGATCTGGAAAAGTATGCTACCTGCTGTTAATTTCAAACCACGTCAAAAAATATAAGAAACTGTTACATTAGAATGAAGTCAAGAAAGTATTATGAAGGTAATAGTGCCACCTCACACTTATCTTCTATATCTTATATATCTTAACTGTAACTAAATTTAATGTAAACTAAATATAAATTCTGATACAAGTAACTTACCTATGTAATAATATTTAATCCACCTTGCACAATTCTTTATAAAACTAATCATATAATTCTCTATTAGCCTCACAAAATAATATTTAATCCACCTTGCACAATTCTTTATAAAACTAATCATATAATTCTCTATTAGCCTCACAAAATTCTTATTTAAAATGGTGTGGCATTGATTTTCAATATAATTATGTGTATTTCTTTTTGTTTTGTTCAAATAATATGCCATTAATTTATTCCCCAACTCTGCAAATGTGTTTAAATTTAGTTAACTCTCCTGTCATTTAAAAAAAAGGAGTGTCATTTAATTAATTAAGTTGTTTATTATAAAGTTGTACATTTGTAGGATTGGAAGGTTTTAAAATGTGATTTTTCTTAGTATACTATTATTGCGGTTTGATGGAGAGGAAAACATTTTCCATATTAATAATAAAAAAAGTAAATGATTTAAGATAACAGATATGTATTTCATATGTTATTTTATGTTTAAAAATTGCCTAAATTAATATTCATATATCGTATAATGATCCTCCCAATATTCTCAACCTTGTAAATAAATAAATTAATAATATTAAAAATGTTGTTTATCACTTTGTGTTCAATTCAAAATAATGTTAAAGTTAGATGGCATAGGGAGGGGGAAGCGAGAAATCAATCTTTTATTTTAAAATAATGTGTCATAATGTTCGTTAATTCAGCTTAAATAATTTGAGCATACCATCAAAATTGGGAATAATTAATACCTTGGGTTAATTTTTAAGCATCAAAAATAATTGTTATATGTACATGGTCCAAGCATTACTAATGTCGGTCTATTTCCTAATTGTATGCTATTCGTCCAAAGTAGGCTTGAGAAAGACCCGAGCCATTTATTCGTCACTTCCAGTCCATGATAGGGGAATAGACCCTGGACCTGCTTTATAATGAGATTTTTGCACCATCAGTGCGATCCCATGCAAGCTGAATATTTTTTCATTCTAGTGATTGATTTCCATAAATTTGGAGTGTGGCAAGTCGGTCTCATATAATGCGAAACAAAAATCACACTTCCATTTGCTACTCTCATAAGCACACCATCATGTCTCGTAAATGGATTTCTTTAATATAAAAACAGTCTGCACATTAGCACTGCCATTACCCTATCTTATTCTTTCTTTATTAAACCCTGCCTATACATTTCATAATTTGACATTGTGATCACTTGAGGCTGAAGTATATGTATTTAAATGTTATTGCTAAATTAAAGTTATAAATTAATGTGCTAATATCCGATTCTGGATAATTAAAATGTTCAGTATACCCTTCTCTTATGTTCCATCTGAAATATCAAATCTTTATTGATGTGTAATGTCCCAATGCAATATACTAATTGCGTATACAAAATGTTGATAATCTATTCCCCAGGTTAAGTGATTGTTCATAAAACTTATATATATTTGGTTGTAACATTAGGCTGATAATAATTAGCATGCTTTTCAAATACTGTAATCCCTGTTTGCTCCATTAATGCAATAATAAAGAATTGTTGGCATACCAATAAAACCACACTATTAATAAAGGTATTAAATAAAATTATATCTGTCTAAACATATCTATGAAACCACACTGTCAATAAATGTATTAAATACAATTATATCTGGTTAAATATACGTATAAAACCGCACTGTTAATAAATGTATTAAATAAAATTATATCTGGTTAAATATACGTATAAGACTATGAAATATATAAATGTAAATGTGATAATGTGAGGCTAATATTCATATTTAAATGAAATATATATATCTATTAACACATAATATGCGTAGTTAAATATATTTAAAATCTTACTCTGTAGTCATTGTCTATGCCTGCAGTCCCCAACCTTTTTGCACTTAAGAGCACATTCTATAATACTGGCCAGGTGGCGGGCACCATTTATTTTTTCAATGTAAATTTATAGTTGGATATTGTTAATAATACACATAATGTACAAAAAATATTTATTTCAAAAATAGAAATTTAACATTTGATTACAATATAATACAATAATTTATAAGAAATTTTAAAAATTAAATTTATTTGTATCAGATAAATATTTTTTTATCATGTTTGGATAGCAGAAGGCACATGTATGATGGTCTGCGGGCACCATGGTGCCCGCGGGCATAGGCTTGGGGACCTCTGGTCTATACTATTGATTATGCTTTTCCACACACATATATCTATGCACATTAGGTTTATATGTACCCTGAAGACATAAACAATTTATTATCGATAACTATTATATAAATCTGGCCAATTGCCTAATTAGAGTCTTTTTGTTTTACTGCTGAGCTGCAGGCCAGAAATAATTGAATATGACTTGTATCATTAGTATTGCTGATCATAAGTAAATACATGTAGGTTTGAACCTGTAGGGCAGAGTTAGAGAGTGTCCTGACTTATGTATCTTGTACATGATCTGACTCGAGGTACTCAGGCTAGAATTCCAGGTCTGGGTGTATGAATTACGCAAACTGACCTGTACAATATATATAAATAAACATATTGGAAAACCATGTAGAATATTAAAATGTATATTACTAATGTTTCCACAAAACCCAAGGCTCTCATTAAAATCATTACCTTTGTAGTTTACTTTTGTGACACATTTGATATTGATAACTTGCTTTACAAATTACCAAATTTTTTTCTGATAATATAGTACTTTCATTAACCATATTAGTTTGAGAATTTATTCACTAGTTATTGAATAAATTACTTAAGCTCCCTCTCTTCATTGTTCATCTTATTCTACAGCTAAAGTCCATGTTGTCCAATCTTAATTCTAACATTGGATTACTATTTATTCCAAATCTAAAAAAACATCATTATCAATACTGATCTTTTAAAAAGCAAACAGAAAACTGCCAAACTTTTTTCCCTCTTGGTTTGCTCCTCAAATACTTATAATTATTTTCCTTTTTTTTTTTTCATATGTCATAGCATCGGCCGGGACGCAAACCCACAACCGTCTGCAACCAACTACTTGCTTGCATGGCGGCTGCGATACCTCTCGGCTAACAACGCAAGACAATTATTTTCCTTTTTAAGATTATCATTAACTTTTTTTTTTTATCTTTAAGAATTTTTCTGTTTCTAAAGTCATCACATTATATTTTACTCTTTATAATATTTCCATTTTCCTTCAACTTCTCATTTTAAAGGCTCCATTTTTACTTTTTCTAAATATCCATATTTCTACTCCATATAAAGATACATCCAAATAAACTATTTAATATGCTGCTTTTGAGATATAATTTCAGTGGTCCATTGAATGATTTCATGTCTATATTAAAAAGCTTGCAGTCCATACAATCTTCATTTTAAGTTATTGCTACTTTCATCATTAATTAATCAATTTCCCTAATTAAATCACCAATGTGTTCACAAATTTCCTGCCCAATATTTGCCCTTAACTTTTTATCTCATTGTCTAACTGTATTGTTTTAATTTACTTGCATTCTAATCTCAAATGTTTGCCCAACTCCATAATTTATACAGGACATTTTCTTCAACTTATATCCACTATCTGCAAGCACAGCACTGTTTGATGGGTGACATCTGTTTTTCAGGCTGCTGATGACATCATAATTTTAACAGAAATATGCCTCCAGTAAAAATTAATTGATGTTCCCAACAAACATTGCACTTAAACAATAGTGAAAAATTTATATAGAGAATGTAAGATAAAATTAATGATATAATAATATCTGTATGAGCCGATCAAAAACATGTATCTTTATTGGGATCACAAGATGCTATCTAACCCAAGAATTCCATAATACATGTATTTTAGGTGAAACTACCTTTCTTAGTATAGCCAGAGATTCAAACATTTGATAAACATTGTGAGTTATCACTATGAATTTTATTTATGTCATTAGAAAAGAGGATGTATTCCTATTTGCATAGAATTGTAAACAGAATAGAAATAGTTTCTTTCATAGATAGTGTGTGTTTATGTTTGATGTCTTGATTGAAAAATATCACAAATCCATTGCTTAAAATCAAATGATAGTGGCTTAAAAATACATAAATAAGTCTTGTCAATAATTCTAGCATGCATGACAAGAGTTCATACTTCTGGTCCATCCAATGAAAATAGTATTACTTGAAATCCATATATAAAGGAGAAAGAAATCTTTTTTTTTTGCTTTAAATGGGTAGTAAAGATTCACATTTCTGATTGGTTTAAAAATAATTATTGATTCACTTTGTTGCTCATGCGTTCATAAGAAGTTTGAGCCATAGAAGTGACAGAGTTAGACCCTGGTCCCTGAATCTTGAATTGCAAAGTCCACTATTTTACTAATTGACTAAACTATATAGAGCAAAAAAGCAAATGGCTTTATTGTTTAGAAATTCATAATAAATTGGAACAGTCAAAACTGTAATATTAATAAATATATTTTGCTTCAAAGTGTAAAAAGAGTGGAATGTGGTTATTATATGTTAAACATTTAAACATATTACAAAAGGTTGAATAAAAGGAATTTTTCTAAAACCATTATTATCATTTATGATGGAAATAGTCCA
Source organism: Epiperipatus broadwayi (assembly GCA_028023455.1). Taxonomy (NCBI): domain Eukaryota; kingdom Metazoa; phylum Onychophora; class Udeonychophora; order Euonychophora; family Peripatidae; genus Epiperipatus; species Epiperipatus broadwayi. The sequence continues at coordinate 6,027,038 of JAQFVV010006260.1, read as the reverse complement.
ATGCGTAATTATTAATAGAGAAATATTTATTTTCTCAATTTAGTTTTGTACAATGGTAGATTCTGGAACTAATTTCCATGGATACCACCTAGTACTGTCACTTCTGGCTGGTGGAACTTCTTAAGAACTCCAAGCAATAAACTTTTTGATAATTATTATTTAGAAATTTAATTATATGTACGTTCTTTCCTACTTTTTGCCATCAAGGAGTCCCACACAATACATCTCTGGATAAATAAGTATTGGCATCATAATATGGATAAATTACTAATGCAGCTTTCTTATTTAACCTTTTGAGCATATTAAAATTAAAAGATACTAATTCAGTCTGAAAATTTTAAGATCCGACACATCCACTCTACTACGATGCCAATCTACTCACATTTTTATAATCGTCTGATTGCTCACATTTGGAAATTATTCTATGGCTAATAACACTGATAGAATAGTGGATTACAAAACTCAAGTTCAAGGGATTATTGCTGTCACTTTTCTGTACTTGAATTTTTTATGAATTCCTGAACAATAAAACAATTAATTATTTAATTACTCTATTATTAATTAGAACATTTTAAGTGAAGATAACAATTTATAATAGTTTAGGTTTAAATAATTGTGTTATTTTTAATATTAAAAAAATCTTCTTTTTTTTTCAGAATAGTGAGACATTTAGCAAATTTGTTGCTCAGAGAAGAGCTAGCAAATTTGATGAAAAAATGGTGGACAGTTTAGCGAGAAAGATTATAACTAAAGCTGTAATGGAAGCCAAAGACCTTGATGTAATACAGAAAAAAGATTTATCTCAAGTGAAAGTATTTGAAGAAGATGAAGACAGAATATTAGCTGAACAACAAACTGTATTAGAAGAAATTGAAAAGGATATTAATAATTTGAGGCTTGAAAAAGATAAAATTAGAAGAAAAAAACAAAAAATTGAAAATCAGCAAAAGGTAACTGAAGAAAAGATAAATGAATTGGAGAACCTTTTAAGTAAATTATTAGAGGATGGCGTCGAAGGCATTGAATTACAAAATGTTATGGCAGAAATAAATAGGCTGAATTTAGAAAAAGAAAAACTTGATAAAGCAATGAAAAGTCTGGAACTTCAAGAAAATATTATTGATGAAAACATATCTAAATTAGAAAGAAGAGGTTCTGAGATATTACAAGAAATTGGTGAATTTTCTGACCTAGATGAAATTGAAATAAAACTATCCAAGTCTAAATTAAAAAGACAAGAAATTGAAGCAGAAAAAGAAATTGAAGCAGTAGAAGAAATTGAAGCAGCAAAAGAAATTGGAATAGTAAAAGAAATGGAATTCCAAAAGGAAGAAGAGAAAGAGGCAGAATTAGAAAAAGAAAAAAAAACAATTGAAGAAATAAAAGCAGAATTAAAGGAAATAGGATTAGAAGAACAAGAATATGAAACAAAATTAGAAATGGTTAAATTAAAAAAAGAAGATGAAGAAAAAACCTTGGAAGAAAAACAAATTGAAGAAGAGAAAAAAGTATTAGAAACAGTAAGACTAGAAGAACAAAAACATGAAGCTGAAATAGGGGGTTTAGAAACAATTATACATTTATTAAAAAAAGAAAGTGTTGAAGTAGTTGAGATAGAAGATGTTGAAGCAGATATGGAAAAACTTAGATTAAAAAAAGAAGAAATTGATAGAGAAAAACTTAAATTGGAAGAAAAAGTTGAAATTCAAGAGCGAGAAAAGAAACTAGAAGCGGAAAAAGAAAGACAAATTGAAGAAGGAAAAAAAGAATTAGAAAAGCTAAAACTAGAAGAACTAAAACATGAAGAAGAAATAAGTGAATTAGAAAAAATGATACATAAATTGGAAGAAGAAGGTGCTGAAGAAAGTGAGTTAGAAACCTTTAAATCAAAACTGGAAATACATAAAATAAAAAAAGAAGAAATTGGTAGGAAAGCCATTGAATTAGAAGAAGACATTGATGAAAAGATTAAATTAAAAACCATCACATTTGATGTTAGCTCAGTTCATAAAGCAGCTGTTTCCATGGAAAAAGAATTACTAGAAAAAGATATAATAGTGGAACAAAAAGAATATTTGTATGACAAAATAAAGATTGAAAAAGAATCTACAATCAAAAGGCCAGAGGAGATGGTATTAGAAGGAGAAAAAGCAGCTGTTGAAATGCTGAGAATTTCTGGTGAAGAGATTCAAGAAAAGGTAATTATGCCTGATAAAGATTTAGTCTCTTGGGAGAGAAAAGTACCAAGAATTTATGTAGTGGAGTCATTATCTAAAGAGATTATTGAGGAAGTATATTCTGGTATCGTATGTGAATCTTTATCTACTTGGGCAATTGATGAAGCTTTTAGAATTCTTTCACAAGAAGATATGTTCATTGACAAAATTTCTAAAAAAACTATTAGTGCAGCTATGGAGGAAGTCTTTTATGAGGATGTGAAAAAAATATCCACTCATGCTATTGATGAGGCTTTGCTAGATACTTTAGGTGAAAAACAGGTTTTCTCTATTTCTATAGTATCCTCAATGAATGACCTGGCAAAAGATATTACCATGTTGCTTTTGAAAAGAGCAATGCGGGATTTGAATCTCGAGTTTATCAGCAGAATAGCAAAGGAAATAGCAAAAACAACATCTAAAAGAGCATTAGATGAAGAAGTAATGAAAACTGAGAAACAGCTCTCTGATGAGTTTTTACCTGGTGAAGATTCATTTGCCGATGAAAAATCTTTGTCTTATTCTGAAAAAACCTCTAAATTATCTGAAAAATTGTCTAAAATATCTGACAGACCTGGTGAAGATTCATTTGCTGATGAAAAATCTTGGTCTTATTCTGTAAGAACCTCTGAATTATCTGAAAAATTGTCTAAAATATCTGGCAGAACTTCACCTGATTTTGAGTCTGAAATTTCTCCTTCTGAAAAAATATCTAAAAAATCTTCAACAGAAATTCAAGAATTATCAGAAATAGAATCTTCAGTGAAAATTGAAATACAATCGCCATCTAGTGAGATACTACCTGATGTTTTCACTGGTGAAGAATTACTTAGTGAAAAATATTTATCTGATGTTTCTGTGAAATCTAAAAGATCACCATCTGAGAAATCTCATACAACATCTCCTGAAATAATGACCCCTAAGTCTTCTAAAAAATCTTCTGAAGATGGGTCTTCTAAAAAATCTTCCAAAGACAGATTTTCAGTGGAGTCTGCTCAAGATGCAGGTCAAGCTAGGCTTTCAGCAAAGTATGTTGAGATATCACCTGCCAAGTCTTCTAAAATACCTTCTGAAGGTAGATCTTCAGTGAAATCTACTCAAGATGCAGTTCAAGATCATTTAACTATAAGAAGTATAGCGAAATTATTAACAGAGAAAATAATGCATGTTTTATTAGAAGATGCAGATATTGATCGTTATCATCTTAGAACAAAATACATAACAATTGATGATTCCAATGCTCCACCAGTAGCAAAACTAATTGCGCATGATATAATGGAAGTTGTACATGAAGACTTGGATGCAAAATGGGACCAAAAAAAATATGCCTATGCTGCAAAAAAGGAAGATGACATTGAATTAAAATTGAAACTTTCTATTTCATCATCACAGTCAAGTGGCACAGTGGTTATGATTGACACTCCAAAGGAGAAAACCATTTACAAAGAAAAGCCAACAGCTTTGAAAGATGATTTTTTTGAAAAAGTATTTGAAAAATCAAAAAAAGGAAAAAAGACTAAAATGAGTAAAACAGGACAAAGGAAGCTTCAATCACCAAAATTTGGTAAAGAATTTACAAAAAGAGCGAAAACTGTTGAACAATCTCAAGAAAAACTTCAAACAGATCGTAAAACAGAACAAAGGCCCATTCTGAGAGATCAACAGATGCAAGCAAAAATTAAATCAAGTCATAAATTAAAGCAAATGCCCAGTCCAACAGACCAGCAGATAGAAATAAGATTTAAAGCAGATCAGAAATTAGAAAAAGAACTTCCTGAAACAATACAAAAGGCACAAGCAAAGCTTGGATCAGATCAGGAACCTTTGCCTCCTCAAATACTAAAAGAGATACAAAAAAAACTTAAAACTGATCAGAAATCCATACAAAAGCCTACAACTTCTCAGAAGACAAAATATAAATTAAAGGTGGAAAAAGTGTTGCAAACATCAACAGCAGATGAAATAACAGATGCCAAAACAAGTTTAGATGAAATCAAAAAGGAAGGTGAATTAAAAAAAGATGATAAAATCAAACTAACCCATGAGTTGAGAAGGTCTTTGAGTGGTGAAATGAAGATTCCCCAACAAGATAAAAGTCTGTTAAAAGATTTTTATGGTGCTCAAGTTAAGTTATTAAGAAAACCAAAAATGAGTATAGATCCCAGGTGGCTGCTTATGGCAAAGATGAGTGTTAAAGGAGAAGAAAGAGTACAACCACTGACCAGACATGCATTCCAAGAAATAAAAAAAAAAGAGGAAATCACGCAACAAACACAAGTTCAAATTATTAGAAAAAATATTGATGTTAGTATATTTTGCTGCTGGCTTCCTATACTTAAAGTTAAACGCCAACAAACTTTCCGAGTAACGGATGTTTCACTCTTTCAACAAGAGCCTAAAATACAACCAGAATACATCCCATTTGGGTCAAACCTTACTGAAAGTGATTTTTCAAGAAAATATACAATTCCCCATTTTAGTCATGTGACCGTATCTAAAAATTTTGAGACTACTGATTTCACGAAAAAAGGCATTCTTAATAAAAGTGTCACTTTTGAGAAAAAGTTGTCTAATAATTCAGATAAAACTCAACTATCAAATAGCTCTACTAATTCTAGTCCTGAGCAAATGCATCAAATTCATCAACCTCCCCTGTCTAAATTTACCAATCTTAGAGACGATGAAAAATCTGAAATATCAACTGAAAATGTTATGATTTCACCTGGCCATAAGAACACTACTGCACAGTTAAAAAGTGTCACTTTTGAAAAAAAGTTGTCTAATAATTCAGATAAAACTCAACTATCAAATAGTTTTACTAACTCTAGTACTGAGCAAATGCCTCAAATTCATCAACCTCCCCCATCTAAATTTACCAATCTTAGAGAATCTGAAATATCAACTGAAAATGTTATGACTTCAAATGGCTACAAAAACACTACTGCACAGTTAAAATCAAACATGTCTAAATCACCACAGCAGTCGAATCAAACATTATTCAATGACAATAAAAAACATTTTAAAATCCAAAAAATAAAGAATGAAAAAGAATGCTTAGGATCTGATAAAGATTTACAACTAATGAGCGAAGCAACTCCCAAACATCTAATATTGAATAATGTACAGGATAAATATTTTGAGGGAAAATTTAGCAAAATAAATCCATCTTTAATTGCAGTCAATACCGATCAAAAATGTGATAATTATTCTGAAAGACTAAATCAATCAGTACCAAACAGCCACATCAGTAAAACTTCTATTAAGATTTTTTCAAACATTGAACAAAATAAAGTCATACCATTTACACATACATCAAATGATGAAATTATTACCGTAACTATAGGTTTAGCAAAAACAGGAATTAAACATAAACGAAATATTATTCCTTCAAAACATAAAGTAGAAAATTCTTTAAAAGACAATATTATGATAGATGTTAAAAATAAAAGCAATCTAACCCAAGATGAAAGTAAAAGTTTTCAACCAATAACCAAATATCCAATTGAAGAATATAATGATGTTTCTCAAGGCAAAATGTTATACTCAGATCATAAGAATACTAAACAATTTAAGTCTCCCATATTTACAGAGACTGAAGAAAACAAAGAATTGTTGACAAAATTAGATACATCTTCTAAATTATTCCAATCCACATTTAAAAAGATAGGATCTTTAAAACCACCTGATAATCCAAAACCTGTGTATTATAATGATATGATGAGAATAAGAAGATATCGTTCATCTACTAATGTCTTGAGAAATTCATCAGTTAATAATTTAATACAACCTTCAATTACAAGAGTAGAATCAATAAAACCTCCAGATATTCCTAAACCTAAATATTATAATAATATCCAAAAAATGCGTAAATATAGACCATTGTCAATCAATCCATTAAATAAATCCCCAGTGAAAATAAATCTATCTGTTAGAAAAATAAAATCATCTTTAACACTAGACAATAAGGTTGTATATAAAACTAGGACAAATGAATGTTCAAACATAACAGTTACAAAATCTTCAACTAGGGAACCGGAAGCAACAGAGACTTTGGAATTTGAATCATTTACTGATGATGTAGCTGTAAATAAAAGAATTGTAAGCTCCAATGAAGAAGCAGGAGATGATTTGAACGATTTTGATGAATCTTTACCTCTTCATTCTCTAACAGCAGGTAGTGATCACAGTACAAGCAAACCTTCCATTCTTCAAACTCTAACATCTGAACATTTACAGGATATATGTTTAGAAGAAATTGAGAAAAGAATGAAAGAAATACATGGAATCTGTCTGGAACACCTGACAGCTTCTTATGAATTAGACAGTTCCTTTATCAGTGCAAGACAAAGTGTAAATGATATTCATTTTCTTCAAATGCAAAAATTTGACTATTCTAAATCAAAAATCACAAGGCAATCAACAAATTTAAAAGCTATAACAAATAAGAAATGTAAATTATTACCCAATCATTTAACAAAAACATACAATGTTGAAGGAAGGATTCTAAAAAAATGTGATCTTACATCTATTGAACCGAAGCAAAATTTACTATTTGATTCGAATGCTGAAAATAATTTTCTGGGCTCATATCAATTAGATCAAAATAATGGCGAGTCTCAGAGTCATTTTCAAAATTTAATTCAAATTTCAGATTTAAAAAGAAGTAATGTATATGAAGATTTGAAAGAATGCATGTTAGAGCAGTCATTAAATTTGACATGTGATGATATCTTTAGCAATGTGCAGGATTGGTTTCAAGATGACTATTACTTTCAGTCACGAGAAATTGTTCAAAAATATGGAAATGAGGGTAATCAGCCATATGCTGCACCATTGTTTTGTTTGACTCCAGAAATTGGCTTTGATACTCAAAACACATCATTAGCTTTGTCCAGTATGTCTCTAGTTAATGACATTTTAACAAATAAATGTGCATCTATTAAGCCAAGGCAAAGTCTTCTATTTGATGTGAATGGTGAAAACAATTTTCTGTGTTCATATCAAATGAATAAAAATACTGATGAATTCCGTCATTTTCATGATTTAATTCAACTTTCATACTTAAAAATAAGTGACGTATTTGATGGTTTGAAAGACCATGTGTTACAGCCTTCTATAAATTTAACATATGAAGATATTTTTAGTGATGTCCAAAAATGGTTTCAAGATGATTATGGTTTTCAATCACAAGATATATTTCAAAAATATATAAAACCAAATAATGAGGGCATTCAGACAAACATTGCACTGTTATCTCGTTTGCTTCCACAAGTGAATGTTGAAACTCAAAATACACTAACTTCATCCAGTATATCTCTATTTAATGACATTTTAAACTCTAATGATGGACTTGGTGATTCAGAGACTAATAGAACCTTCCATAGTCATAGCAATGTGTCACTTTTGAACAATTTTAAATATGAAAATTTCAAGCCAGAAAATATTTTTATTTTTAATTTGGAAAGCCAAGATATTTCCAATATAACTTCTACATCAGATATCAAGTCATCATCTCAAAATTCCTTAAATAAACAAGTGGTATCTTTCAATGAGCAGTGTCAAGATTTAAAGTCCAGTATTATGAAGAGTAACGTTAATCGCATGACATCACCTGAATCATCTTATAATCCATCAAAAACCAGCTCTCCAACAGAAACAAGGACACTGTTAGAAGCTAAGGTTGTGTTAATTAAGGAAATAGCAAAGCATCTGGTTCAAAATGTCATTGAAAGACAACCAGATGATGAAATACATAGCTATTTATCTGCAAGTAAAGATATGTCCATAACTGCATGGTTATCCTCTTGCAAACATAAATCTGTTGAAGAAAATGCTGGTAATTTAGATAAAGATGAGATAGTTAAATCATTGTATGGCAATCGTAAGATACGTAGCTTGTCTCAGCAAGAAGTTAATTATAAAAAAAACAGCTCAAATTATAAGAACATGTCTGATACCAATCTTTTAGCATTTGACACAACATTAAATCAGTCAAAAAATGTTTCACTATTAACTAAGAAAGGTAAGGTTGTATATGTTTCTGGTCAAACACCCTATGAAATGGATACCCTACTGCATGATCTGTCAATACAAAACATTCAAAATGACTTTCTGAGTGAACAAAATTTTAATGCAGAAGAAATAAATCTTAAAGAAACTATTTCACCATATCTCAGTGAAACAGACTTTAAAAATGTACTCTTACCATTAGATATTCCACTAAAACCTTTAAATTTGACCACTCTTCTATTATCAAACTCCTTGGAGTCCATAACTTCTCATAGCTGTATTACCCAGCATGCACTTCAGCAAAATGAATACTCATTTACAACTTCTAATGAAGATACATTGAATAATCTATCCTTAATTTGTGAACCAAAAGATTTTAATAGTAATTATTTTGAAAAAGCTTCAGAAAAGGGCAATTCAACAGACTTTCTACTTTGCAAAAATATGCAACCATTAAATGATTCAGAAAAATTCTCTTATATCACTATCTCTGACGTTATCTTAACAAGCGAGTCAAATAAAACATCTGCGAATACAAAAAAGCACCACCCAATCAATGATTTGCCAAAATCTATATCCAAATCAGCATCTGATAGTTCTTTATATAAACATCCAAATTTACTTAGGCATATTAATAAAAAAAGGGAAATTCTGGAGAGCAATCAGATACTAACAGAATATTGTCATACTAAACAAACAATTAACCCTTCTTTTAATGTGACATCATTAAAGCAGCAAAAATCAATTCCACTGGAAGAATGGCAGTTGGCATCCACGAATGATTATCAAACAATGATTGAAACAAATGATAATGATGAGTATAATAGTATCCAAGATTTTTTTGAAAAATCTTTTGAATTATTGTTGACTGCAAACCAAGAAGCCATTAGTAAGTCAACAGAGACTTCAATGAGAATAAATTATGCATTGACTGATTTATTAGCAGATATATTGAGCTCTAAAAGTGGTGAGAATATCATTCCCCTTCCATTTCATTTGTTACAAGATGAAACTTCCGTTGAAAATAGTCAAAAAAGTACCACATTTTCAAACTCAGGTGTTGGTGATGAAAAAGCAAAGTTATCTATGACTCCTCATTACGAGTCAGAGAATTCTCTTACTGAGCAAGTAATCCTAGACAAGTCTTATTCAACTAATCTTACTCATGGAAGACAAATGCTTCCTTATGATTTATCTTCTTTGTCAGATGATTCATCAAATAATAGTATATTTCTTCATAATATCTTTAGCTCGCTGAACAATCAAAAATTAACCGAAGACATTTTTCCAAGTATACTAAAATACCAATCAGTCAATACTTCTACTCACACAAGTTTTCCTTCTGAATCAATACATTTAACAGAGAATGAGCACCTTCAATCACTGCAAGCATTGAGGACATGCGAAAGTAATCATGATTTAAATCTAATTCACCCCTCACCATGTATTTTACAGAAATTGATTTCTAAATCACAAAATAATTTAACATCAAATAACAATTCATTCCATCGGGTACAAAGTGATTCAATATTGGACTATAAATATTCCAAAAAACTTATTTATAAATTTTCAAAAAAACACTTTAGATCAGCAACTACTGACCTTAGAACACATTGCTCTAATGTAACTGGTGTGCCAGAGATTTCAACAGGTAACTCCAGTACTATGTTTCATAGCTTAGACAGCAATGTGATCAAACAGTCAATCAAACCAGAACAAATTCCAAAGAAGACAACCCAAATAGGACAGGATTTTTTGGATGAAAATATTGGCAAATTGGAACAAAGTTGTATGTTGAATGACTCTTCACAAAAGAGTTCTGCTAGAAGTGATTTTAATTCAGAAAGTGAGCAGTTGATATGGTGGAATGAACTCTGCAATTTAAAATTTGATCATGAAATAATCAGCATTCAGCCACAAACAACCAAACAATATGATGAATGCATTCTAAAAAAGAATTATGAAGTGATACCTCAAGTACGCAAAGATCTAGTGGCTATACCTTCTAGTGGTTTTCAAACTCCCAATGATCCAGTGATATCCAGTGGTTCCCAAACTCATTTTCTAGATACTTGTAATGGCCCAGTGATATCAAGTGATTCTCAAACTCGGTCTTTTCATATATATGGTGATCCAGTGACATTATCCAGTGATTTTCAAACACAACCTGTATGTGTATGTGATATCCCAATGATATCCAGTGATTTTCAAACACAACCTGTATGTGTATGTGATAGCCCAATGATATCCAGTGGTTCTCAAACTCACTCTCTAAATATATATGGTGGCACAGTGACATCATTGATTGGTTCTCAAGACTATTCTCTGAATGCTTCCAATTCCTCCATGACTTCATCCCATAAGTCTTACACCCATGCTCTGGATACATGTGACTTCTCTCCATTTTCATCTGGATATTCTCAATCTTATTCTCTAGATGAATATGATTCATCCACAATATTATCCAGTAGCTCTCAAGCCCATACCCTGGATGAAAGTAATCCCTCCATATCTTCATCTACGAATTTTCAATTTCATCATATAAATGCATGCCATTACTCCATAGCTTCATCCAATAATTCTCAAATTCATACCCAGGATGAATGTTATCTTTCTATGTCTTCATCCAGAGATACTCAACTGCAGTCTCTAGATCAAGCTTCATCTAAAATCCATCATTTAGATATTTCTGATCCCTCTGTGATTTTATCTAAAGATTCTCAAACCCATCTTTCTAAAATGTGTGATTCCTCGGTGATTTCTTCTCGTGATCACTCTATAGCTTTATCCAGAGATTATCAAACCGATCTTGATGTTTGTGATTCCTCTATCACTTCAATCAGAGATTCTCAAACTCATCCTCTAGATGTTTGTGATCTCTCCATGGCTTCATCCACAGATTCTCAATTACATCTACATTTTAAGAATTTGTCCAGTCATGATCCTTCCATGGTTTCATCTACAGATTCTCAACCCCATCTTCTAGATGTTGGTGGTCCCTCTATGATTTCATCCATAGCTCCTCAGACCTATATTTTAGATGAATATGATCCCTCTCTGACTTCATTCAGAGATTCTCCATCTCATTTTTTAAATGTTTGTGATCCCTCCATGACTTCATTCAGAGCTTCTCAAACTCATCTTTTAAATGTTTGTGATTCATTTACAACTTCATCCAGAGATTCTCAAACCAACCTTCCAGATATTTGTAATTTTTCCAAGAATCCATCCAGAGATTCTGAAACTCATGCATGTGATACCTCAATTACTTCAGTCAGAGATTTTCAACTCCATCTTCCAGATGTTTGTGATCCCTTTCTGGCTTCATCCAGAGATTCCCAAACTCTTCTTCTAGATGTTTATGATCCCTCCATGGCTTCATTTAGAGATTCTCAAACCCATCTTGTAGATGTTTGTGATCCTTCCATGGCTTCATCCAGAGAATCTTTTACAGCTTCATCCACAGATTCTCAAGTTGATCTTTTGGATGTTTGTGATTCCTCTTCATTCAAAGATTCTCAAGTCCATATTCTAGATGTTTGTGATCCTTTCGTGTCTTCATCCAAAACTCCTCAGACCCATCTTTTAGATGATTGTGATCCCTCCATGACTTCATTTAGAGATTCTCAAACTCATCTTCTAGATGTTTATGATCTTTCCATGTCTTCATTTAGAGATTCTCATTCTTTAAATACATGTGATTCTATTGTGACTTTATCTAGTGTTTATCAAACTAAAACATTAGATATATATGATTCCCCCAGGTGTTCTCAATTTTATCTCTTAGATGACCCTGATTCCCCTGTGACTTCATGTGTTTCTCAAGTCCATACTCTAGATGATGTCAATTCCTCTGTTATTTCATCTGTTGGTTCTCAGCATTCCTCTGTTATTTCATCTGTTGGTTCTCAGATCCACCCTCAAGTTGCATCGGATCTTCTCATGGTTTCTTCTAATAATCCTAAAGTATGCACTGTACATGCATATGATCATCCAGTAGCTTCATCTAGTGATTCTAAAGTCTACATTCTGCAGGAATACAATTATCCAACAATATCATCGAGTGAATTTCAAAACCCTTCTGGTGAATGTGATCATGCTGTGATATTGCCCAGAATTTCTCAAGGATACTCTCTAAATGAATGTATTGCAGGTCCTAAAAATTATAAAGAAATAATCCCAAATCATGTTTCCAAAAGTACTGCCTCTAACAATATATTGTTTGCTTCAGGAGATGTATTTCCCAAAACTGTCCAGAATAAGAGATCCAAAAATTCATCAAAAAACAAATTAAACTTTAATACGCAAGCACAAACAGAACTTCAGTCAGAAACAGAACATGATCCTTCTATCTCTCATGTTTGTTCATTGAAAAAAGAATACTATTTGGAAAACAAACAATTGGGTGAATCCCTAAATCAGATAGTCATCTCACCAATTTCTGTCTTCCCATTGATGCCTGATAACTGTTCTGCAAATTCTCAAAATGAAAGTCATTTGACGTCAGATGCTACTGTAAATGAAAAGAAGACAAGCACTTTATCAGAATTATTTTCTTCACTTTCAGCTGAAGATGAAACTTGCAATTTATTTCCATGGGATGAAGATGATGATTACACAAAACTTATGGTAAGATATTTTTATTTATTTTGAATACATATATATATTTCATTGCTCTTTCATTTATTTATTATATGGTCAGGGGCTTAGGAGATCCCACAATGTTCCAATAATAGGCTAAGACCAACAGAGCCCTAAACAGTTTAGATCAGTCGTATTTGTGATAGACTTGAGAGTCAAAGTTTCCTGAACCAAAGCTCAACCTATCACATCTAATGTTTGAATATCAGATTGAGTAATTTTTTTCCCTCAGTTGAAATAATCCAGTACCTCTAGTTCTTAACTTTATGACTCTTACCACTTAATTAAATTACTCAGAGCAATAGAAATGCACTCCTTAGGAGAACTGAAATGAGACATTGTCTGAACACAGAATGGGGGAATCAGAGGCCTCCAGATATGCCAAAATATCTTTTCATTCAGGTTATTCTAATAAAATACACAAACACAAACAGTTATTAAATAGCAACAAATATTCAGTTTTTTTTATATAGGGTACATGAGCACAGACTTTCACATGACCCACCATTCTCCATACTATCTTATAATATTGAACACATATGTTGAAAAGATAAATAATCACCAATATATGTATTTCATGCTAAACCAGCAATTATCAATTGGTCCAGATTACCATTTCCACACATTCATGCTATAAGTGATCAGACATATATTAAGATAATCAATCCTCATACTTTAATGGACAGGCATCTACTCCACACTCCAACCGTCCATTCAATTAAAAATCTGATGATGGAATGCTCAAAGGTCACCATGAGACTGAGATTCTTGTCACACCCATGTTGACCTAAGGTCAATCTGACCCCTCATGTACAGGACATAATCCATTTTAATACATATACAAGCGATGGGCACACATCTCTACTATGTAATAACTGAAACCCACAGGCTTATTATATACCTGTGTGTTTCGGTTATTACATAGTAAAGATGTCTGCCCATCCCTTTTATATGTATTAAAATGGATTGTGTTCTGTACATGAGGGGTCAGATTGACCTTAGGTCAACATGGGTGTGACAAGAATCTCGGCCTCAGGGTGGCCTTTGAGCATTCCATCATCAGATTTTCAATTGGATGGACAGTTGAAGAGTTGGAGTGTGGAATAGATTGAAGCCTGTCCATTAAAGTATGAGGTTTGGCTATCTTAATATATATCTGAGCACTTATAGCATATATGTGTAGAGATGATAATCTGGACCAACTGATGACTGCTGGTTTAGCATAAAATACTTATATTGGTGATTATTTCTCTTTTCAAAATATATGTGTTCAAGTGTATCAGTGTTATGAGATAAGTGGGTCATGTGAAAGTCTGTGCTCATATACCCTATCTATTACATAGATAAACACAGGTATATAATAAGCCTGTGTGTTGGTTATTTCAGTTTTTTTGTAAAAATTGTGCTTGTAAATTACATTTTTAAATTAAATCAGGAAATGTAAGTAATAAGTAAAGATGTAATGTTTCAATTATTTATAGTTGTTAATAATATTATCATTCTCATAAAATAATACATGCATATTATGCACATAAAATATAAACAGGGATATATATATATTGAACCAAAAGTCCTGACTGCAGATATAAAAATTACATCACCACAACTCTCACATTTAAACATATCAATAGAATATCATTAATATGTTGGCAAGATAACATTGCAATTACACTGTTCAATCTAGTACCTAATTATAGCATTCCCTTGACAACAGTTTGTAGATATTCTATTTGTTTGCTTAAGAATAAGAACTGGTATAATGGAAACATATATATATACGTATCTACACATATTCAATCTAGTATATACTTATAACATTTTCTTTAAAAACGTCCAGCAATATTTTATACACTATTTATTCTTTTCCATATTATAAATATAAAATCAATTAAAAAATAATGAAAGATATTAAGATGAAATAAACGTTTTATATATTGATATCTAACTTATTCCATATACAATATACTATTTTATAATGTTTCTACATTCAAAAATATAAAATCCCCACAAAATTGTCAAAAAAATAACAAAATGAAGCCTAATACAGGAATTTGCACCAATTTCTTTTACAAAAAAAAAAAAGTATATTTGAAATACAGGCACTCTTCATATACCTGGAGCCTAATTGTAAATATAAGGGATTTGAACTCAGACCTTCAAGCACCTTTCAACTATCCACACCATCTCATATCACTGATACACATGATCACACTCATGTAGTGTGAGAGATGATAATCTGGACCAACTGATGAGTGCTGGTTCAACACGAAATATGTATATTAGTGATTATTGATCTTTTTTACATGTATATCAGTGGTTTGAGATAGTGTGGATAGTTGAAAGGTGCTTGAAAGTCTGAGTTCAAATCCCTATATTTAAAAAATATATATAAATTTTCTTATTAGTTAATTTTTAATCAAAATGATGTTTCTTAAAATTATGATTAGTTGATTTCTTCACTTCTAACTTCCTTCTCATATCCATTTTAGCATGACTTGAGTTTATGTAAAATTAAAGCAACAACACCTGTTTCCAGATCCACTGTGTTGAGCTCTGCATTGTGGTGGCAGACCCTAGACTATAAGGTTCTTGAATCAATTTCTGTTATGTCATTTCCAGCAATTCAACTTTTTGTGAACTTCTGAAGAATAAAGCTATTCAGTTACTTTTATATATAACTGTCTAAGTTAGTTTTCATAAAAGAGGAGATGTCTTACATAATGAAGATTATCTCTAAAACTGTCTAAGGAAGATAACATTAATTGCCTTCATCAGGAAAATACAAGCGGAAAAAAATTCAACAGAAAGCTACATTACAAAGATTTTGATATTTTTTCAAAAAGAAAAATTAAAAGTTAAAAAATATAGCAAGAGCAAAATATTAAATAAACAAATTAAAGTCTTAACATGTGACATGTGAGAATATGCACATTTCACAATCAGTTTGTGTACCATTAAATACTCATCTTTAATATGACTTTAATGTTCAATTGTAATCAGAGTCATTGTGAGAACAGCTACTAATGAATCATCTTTAAAGTTTTAGCAAATTTGATGATCTATTCAGTTGACTTCAAAAAAACTTGTACTGTATACTCTGAAAATATTAATAATGCTTATCGATTTCTTTTCTTACATATATAAGAGACCAACAGCCAGTTACTGGTGAAAGAACTCATTGTATTGAGAGACAACAAGGAAATTAATTGCATTTTAGAACCAGTTACAGATCCTCTTGGAAGAAAATTTTATTTCACCAGCAAAACATCATCTCCAATTCTGTCACCTTGTGTCAGCAGAGATCAAGATGTTTGCTGGTATTTTAATAATACTAGAGTATAGATATTTACAGTTTAGAGTGTAGATATTTACAGTTATTAAAAAACTGAGGACAATGGTGTTAGATCTGTATGTTTTATGGAAGTAATTTGTCTTAGATTCAAAACATTAAGATGTTTTTGAAATTTGGCCTGATAACTTGATAATAACAAAACGATTATATGATGACTAACTGGAGGAAATATCCTTTACTCCAAAAAAAAAGCAAGTGATTTAGATCCAGATCCAAAATCTTCCTGATATCATAAGCTAGAACTATTCTGGGAATATGAGTAGGAGAGCATCTTGTCTTAGATTCAAAACATTAAGGTGTTTTTGAAATGTGGGCTGATAACTTAATAATAACAAAAGGATTATATGATGATTGCTGGAGGAAATATGCTTTATCTTCCAAAATAAGCCTAGTGATTTAGATCCAGATTCAAAATCTTCCTGATAGAAATCATAAGCTAGAACTAGTCTGAGAATATGAGTAGGAGAGCATCTGACATCTATTGATTATTCAAGCTTACACTAGGTGGCAGAATTGGAGGAGAATCATGTTTCTACTTAAGTAAGTTTATCCACTTTGTATTGGCATACTCAGATTCTTCAATAATAAACTTCTATTCAAATTATAGCCCCCCCCCCAACATGGTATTAATATATCAGCAATTCAATAATAAAAGGTTTAAATTACTGTTTAAAAAATGGTATTATTGTGAAAACCTTAATGCTTCCATTTTCACACAAAAAGTGAATATTTGACATATAAGGACATTCAGCCAGTTGGAATTAGTGATCAATCTCTCTTATTGTTAGTCAGTTATGTAATGGTCTCTGAGCTTATTTCAAAACTTCAGCTGATCACTTTATCCAACTACCTCATGTTTGAGCACCAGAAACTGCACGCAGATGGAAGTCCAAAATAATTATCTAAACTCATTTTGTCACTACTGGTACTTAAACATCATATAAACTTATGCAAAACTGACCATATTATGTTTTATTAATTTATAATCTTTTAACATTGATTTGAATTAGTTAGGACTTCAGTTCTTCAATATGCTACCATGTCTTTTAACCTCATATGGGTTCATCTTCATTTCATTCTCTTAATTTTTTTGATAATATTAGAAACTTTTGTTCGAGTTCTCACCATTATGTTTTGCTTTTTGTTTATCCTATTGCACATGTCATTGTAATATACTGCCTACCAACCAAAGCATTATATGATTTAGCTTGTGTTTAAAATTGGCAATAATAACAATAATCCACTGTATTTTAATCAGCTAGCATAAGTAATCATCAGATGTGTGACATCAATGCTAGATCACTCCTCAGAGTAATTTTTGATTATCAGTTTGGTTTAACATAATCATAAATGATCTTCCAGAAAAAAGATGCAGGAAAATCACTGATAATTGCCTTGGCTTAAAAAATATCCTTTCCAGAAATAGGAATCTTCGTTAATAAGAACTTGAATAGCTTGGTCTTTTTCAAAGACACAGACCACATTCCTAAATTGATGTAGACAGTATGTTCAAACTTTTCATTTAAATTATAGAAAAAATGTCATATAATTTAAATATTATCTTTTACAAAAATACATCTAAATCCAATCTTATCAATACTTCTTTATAACATTGAACCATAGCTTAACTTATATCTATTAGCGAATGTAGTTAAGATTTAAAAATTATATTGAGGATTATTTTGTAGAGCTGGTTGATACTACTTGGGATTGTGAAGCAAAGAGTCCAATGACAGCTTCCTTAGCAGTAATGAAATGAATACTACTACTGAATACTATATATGTGCAAAGAGGCAAAACTCCATATAGTAGCGCCACTAAGTGTAAGTCAGAGTAATCAATGTATGCAGGAAGGTTTGTGTATAAAATCCCTATCTAATGCCTACTCATGTTCCCAGGCTAGTTTCTAGTTTGTGGCTTTCGTCCGTGAGGAGCCTTGCATCCGAGAACACTGCACCTAGATCTTAAAGTTTTGCCTCTGTGGAAACAGCTTGTGTAAGCATAAAGAATGGTGATCATGTGATGCTATGTATGTGCTTGAAAAAAGGCTGCTTGCACTATATGTTTGGATATGCAATTAAATGTTACTATGAGAAACATTCTGTCTTTTTGTAATGGTTTCCTACTCTTTCATCTATTCCTCTGCCAAATATTAGAAGTAGGTTTACAGATAATCTATAAAAAAAAAAAGTAATGCAAATTTATGAATAATATGAGACATAATTTAACCACAATCAACTTATGTTAAGATCTTCTATGTGGATGGTCACTCAAGAATCTATAACAAAGGATTATACCTAAAAATGGAGTTTCTTGATTCCGAACAAATTTTTTTTTTCTGCATAAAGTAAAAACATTGAACCTGATCATAAATATTACTGGAGTCTCATCAAAAAATTCATGATAATTCATGGTTATAGCCTTCATTTATTTCATAAATGGAAATTGACAACCGCTGACTTACATAAATGTGGTCAAACACAACAAATACTTATTTTCAGAACAGTTTCTTTTATCAGTCACTTTTCCTTTCTTTGCTTCATTTATCAATTTTTCTCTCATTCAACCAAGAAATTTCTCTGATTTCTTAAGATGATTCCCAAATAGTTATACCTATTCACCACACTTAACTTTATATCCTCCAATAAAAATTCTTTGTCTTCTTTTTCCCCAGTATTAACCATCATTACTTTTGATTTTTATTCACTAAATTTAATCCCTTGCACGTCTTCAGCATAACTTTCATATCTTTCCTTCTTTCTGTACAAGAAGACATTATCCACAAATAAAAGATCCAATAATGTACATATTTGCTTGCCACCTATTAATGGTATCTCTACCCCTCTTCCTAGTCATTTTATTGTTTTCTCCATTTCTCACATACAACAAAAACAAAGTAGGTGACATAGGACATCTTTGTCTTAGTCCCACTCCATTTTTAACTTTAACTGATTCTATATTTCCTAATTGATACGTACAGTAATTATTTTCATATAATCTCTTAATAATATCCACTAAAGCTCCATCCATTCCCAAATTTACTAAACTTACCCATAATCTATTTCTATTTACTCCATCATATGCCTTCCCTATATCTATAAAAACCATAAGTTGTGTAACTACAAATAAACTATCTCCTATATGCCTATCCAATTGAAAACCTCCTTGCATTTCTCCCACTATATTATTTTCTTCCATCCATTTTGCGACCCTTCCAGCCACCATATATGCAAAAACTTTATATAACACTGACATTACCACTATCGGTCTATAATTATTTAACTTTCTATGATCCTTTCCTTTACTCTCTTGTATTACTCAAACTATCCAGAAAATCTCTGTGACATCTTATTAAAATATGATAAGAGTTTTAATTTTGCCTTATGTCCTAAATTCATTACCATCTCTGCTGCCCATCCATCTAAACCTCTTGCCTTTCCACCTTTCAATTTCTTCCCTGCCTCATTCAGTTCATTTTCTGTAAACCTAATATTTCCATTACTATATGCTTTTATGTTTGTTATCACTCTGTCCTTCACATCTAACATCTTTTCTATATCCATTACATACTTATTTAAGATTGTCTCTAATTCTTCTCTAGAGCTACACTCTATTCCCTCATCATCTAGTAATACTATTTCTCTCTCCCCTACATTCCTTCTTTTAATGTATTTCCAAAATTTTTTACTCCCATCTCTTCCACTTTTATTAATATCCTCCAACAATTTACTATTCAATTTCATTCTCTCTATATAATTATCTATTTTAGCCAACTTCTTTTTTAAAATACTTTTCCCATTTAACATTAACATCTTTTTCACTTTCTTTGTTCTTAATAGCACACTTATATTCTCTGCATGCTTTTTTCCTCTCTTTTACACTTTTACTAACTCTCACTTTTCTATTACTTTTATTCTTCTGAATATTCTCACCTAAAACCCTATTTGCCACTTTTTCTACTTCACCACACCAGTCCTTATATTCATCCCCAACCAACTCTTCCATGATTTCTTCAACTTTTATTTTATATTCTTCTAACTTATTCTTATCATTCATTCTCCATCCACATCTTTCACTATCCTTTCTACTTTTATTACTATTTTCCATCACATTACTAACCATTTCTATTATAAAGAAATTATGATCACTATTACATACTCTCTCTTCATTATCAAACACTTTAATTTTCTGTACTTTATTCATTCCCTCTTTCTCTACATACATAATCTATTGTGTGAAATATATTATTTCTAGACCATGTGTATTGTCCCTCATAAATATTTGACAAATTTCCAATGCTCAAATTCACTCTCTGACAAAAATTCCTTCAAAAGCTGTCCATTCTTGTTATTTACATCAATTTCTTCAATATGCCCATTCATATCCCCTATAACCATTATTCTCTTCCCCTTTTCTTTGAAACTCTGTATATCCTTAACTAGGCATTCATATATGCTACTGTTCCATTCCATTATAGTTTGACTATCTCCAGTGGCTATATACACTATAGCCACCATCCATTCTTGTCTTTCTAAATTTATCTCAAACCACAAATGTTTTTGACATTTAACAATATTTAAATATTTTTTGACTTAATTCCTATACCACCATCCCTTGTTTCTTTTTCTTTACCAAGTCTTCCAATATAGGTTCTTCTTCTCTTAGATGTGTTTCCACTACTGCTAGTACTTCAAGCTCATCATTTTTAATGCTTTGTTTAATTCCAGCCACTTTTCTGGTATCCTACCACCTTGCATATTCAAATATCCAATTTTAACAATTTCTTCTTTTCTAACTACTCTTTTATAAATTCTTTTGACTCTTTCTTCTCCATTACATTTATAAATAATTTGCTTACCATTAATTTTACAGACCCATTCCCTCTTCACATCTACATTTATATCTAAATCAGCTACCCTTTGATTATTTCTTACATCCCATCCATTTTTCTTCTTTCTGATAACACTGCAATTTAAAACCCCACCCCTTTATAAGTTTCCCAAACTATATTCTTTATAAATCAAACTCCCTAAAACTTCACTTCCTTGTTTTGCTAAGTGCAATCCATCTTTACTATATAACTCCCTCTTACTAATAAAAAAATCCCACACATCCACAAACATAACATCATTTCTCTCACATAATTTTTTCAATCTCTCATTTATAGAACATGCCCTATCTAACATATACCTTTTGTCAAATCTTGGTAATAATCCAACTATTCCTACTCTTCCTTTAATCTTACTCAAATTCCTAATCAATTCTATGTACTCATCCATTACTCTCTCTGATGGCTCTGACAAATTATTTATCCCTACCATAACATACACATCTCTGCTTCCTTGTTTCTTTACCTTATCTGTAAATCCCTAATTCTAATTCCAGGCAGATGTATTCTTACATACCTGTTTCTATTTTCCCTTGCAATTAAATCTCCACATTCTTTAATTAGCGAATCTCCTATCAATACTGTCTCATGTTTTATTTTCCCTACTTCATCCGTAACATTCTCTTCCACCTTCTGGGCTTCCTTATCATTCCTATTCAATAATTCCTTTTATCTGCTCATAGTTCATCTCTAACAATTTTAATTTTGGTTCTACATCTTTCACCTCTTCCTCTACCTGAATTATTCTTTGGCTAACCATCTCTATTGCACTACCTATTTTTTCATCCATATTTCTTGTCACTCCATTAAAAACATACTCTATCCTATCTTCCTCAACTACATTTTGCTCCATTTCTCCTGACTTTCTCTTTAAGCTATCTAAACTTAGAAATCACTTTTTCACCTCTTTTATCACATTTACACACTATCTATGTAACCATAAACCTGTTACATTCTTCCTAGTCTTATTTAAGCATATCAAATGATAAACCTCATCACATACAGCACACTCTACCACAGGACGCCTAATTTCTTTCTGACCATGCAATCCATATTCCTTATTTTTCAAGTCCTTATTCCATATTTAACTTTATGCTTCCTCTCCTACTATTCAAACCCCTTTATACAAAAGGAGACAAACTTTACTTTCTTTCAATGGTGATCCATAAACACATGTTCCCCAACCTAAGGCCTCAAAATGTTATCTTCTTTCTCAAATAAATCACTTCCTTTCTTAAATTAAAAAATTCTTTAGTAGCAAAATTACTAAAAACCAACTAATTTTATGTATAACTTAGTTATAAAGCCTCCTTACAATAACACCTCAACAACAAAATTTTTTTTACTTCTATATTTAAAATGGCATAACAAAACACTTTCCAAACATTATCAATATTATTCCCAATCTTTCCAATCCAATTAAAACTATATCTCTTGGACCCCAATTTGGTCTCCATGTCTATACAATAAGCACACAATTTTTGCAGCAATAGCTTTTTTTGATGAAAATCACTAATATATATATTTATAAACTTTTAACTTATCTTGCAGAACACAGCAGCCACATCTGCACAGCAAATTCATTTCTATTCTTCTACCACCTGATGTAAGCCTGAGTAATCACTAGAGCCTATTAGTTAATCAGGCATAGACTAGAGGGCAGGAATGGACTAGGAAAATTAAATTTTCTACAATGGTATATAGTTTTTTTTGCACACTTCCTGCCATTTCTATCATTAGTAACCTTGATATCTTTATTTCTTATTAAAACAACTTTATATATTTGAAACTTTTATTCTCTTTTATAGCTTGACAGGTAAAATGGAGTTACTTGCTGGATATATGTCTGCATTCCTTCTAACCCTGAGTCCAAGCACTCATTGATAAAGACCAGAAACTATCCTGAGCATTTAAATACTAAGGATAGAGATTTTATATCCATCTGAAAATCACTGATTACTCTTTCACTAGATGGCACTAGAGTGGAGAACTACTTGGCTTATCATATTGTTTAAGCTGAGAATTTTATGATGTGCTATTATTAAAACATATTTATATGGGCATGAATTTACTGATTCAAAAAATGAATGATTTTTTTTTTGTGTGCCATACAATACTAATAATTAAATAAATTCTTAGAAATGAAAAGATCTCTTTGTCTAATGACAAATGAAACAAACACTCATTACTACAAACAGAAGATATATCAAAACATTAAACTATGTATATTCTATTCCAAAGATATATATTTGAGATATTCATCTCAGAGTCCATAATAATAATGTTGTATTATTACAATCCTTTTTATATTTATATTCATTATACATTATTGCTCTGTATACTTGATGTAATGGTTGTATGACAATTCTGGAATCCAAAGTCTATGGATCATATTCCAGCAAGGGTCTTAAGCTAAGCTATTTGCTCTAATAGCCCATACTTTTTTGTCTTAAGGAATAGTTTTTCTTTTGTCTTGCGTTTAAACCCAAGATTTAAAAAAATCTTTGTGGATTATTAGAGCAAATAGTTCCACTTGAAGGGCTCTCAGTAGTAATTGATGATTATCCAGCAACACTATTATTAATATACTTTTCTAATTATTACACAGATATATCCACAATCATTCCTTTGTTTTTATATATATTAAGATGAATATTTGTAAACTTGTTTGTTACAGGTTGATGAACTTTTATCTTTTCCACTGACAGATGACAAGATTTCAAGCTTTTCTGATCAATTAGTAGATAGTAAAAAAGGGCGCTGCAGAAGCCATAATTCTATTTGAAAATTAATAAATTATTTTGATATCTAATCAAGTGCCTTCCTGTTTTATTTCCATTGTGATGTCATTTCTGGTCAATTTTCTCTAAATTTTAAAAAAAAAATGTTTAAATGTCTACAGTACTAATAATGCACAATTAAAAAAATTAAAATTGATATTTATATATTATTCTGTCACCCAAGCTTGCAGCCATTTTTTATAATTATATATTTTCAGGGCCCCACAAGTATTTATTTGTTTGTTTTTTTCCTCAATATTATTTTATCAATTATGTGTTACATGTTAAGTTTGGAAAATATTAACAAATTTTTTTATACATTCCATTCACAAGTTTTAATTAAATTTTAAAAAATAAATAAAATGTGTAAACTCTAACATCCTCTGAACATTGTCATGTTTTTTTTATGTTTGGTGTCTTCATTTTTTTATAAATTCCATTGACAAAATTTAATTTAATTTTTTTAAAAAAAAAAAAATGTGCAAGCACTAACATGCTCTGAACATTGTTGTGGTTTTTTACAATCAGTGTAACACTGTCATGGTTCTTTTACGTTCAGTGTCTTTGTTTTTTTCCGCAAAGAAGAAGATTCATTTGTGGCAATTTTTCAGGCTATTAGGGATTACAAGCCACTGACATAAATAATCCTTCTTTAACACATTTATTTTGTTTATATTCATAAATTGCTAACATCGATTGTCATAAATGTTGAAAAAAAATTACTTTAGATCTACTTTTTAAGATTCACAAACTAATTATGGTCATTATACATAATGTTTATTGCAGCTTAAATCATTAAATTTATTTTAATTACAATTGTCATACTTTGTGTAATTTCTTTTATTTCTATAATAATAATAAAAAAGAAAGGTAAATATTAAATACGACTGCTTCTTTTAAGTCATCTTATTTTAAAGATTAATATTTTTTAAACTTAAGAAGTAATTTCATAAAATAATATGGAGAAAAAATCATAAACAAATACTTATGGGCCCCTGAAAATGTATAATTAAAAACAATTGGGTGCCAAGTTTGGGTAATACGACATTTTCTTGACATTTAATGGTGAGTTTTTTAAATAATACGACATTTTCTTGACATTTAATGGTGAGTTTTCTAAATCAAATAATAAGTTTATGTTTTATTACTTTTATTTTAAACAATAAACAGTAATTTTTGTAATAACAGACATTAGATATCAGTGCAGGCCAAGGGTCATGTTCACATTGAACTCTCTATGCATTGTTTTTGCAAAGAAATGAAATGATATTATACAGAGAAATAATCACTTAGTAAAAATTATGAATAAGAATGATTTAATAATTATTCACTGAATACATATAAAATACAACTCAAACTTTATAATTCAAAACATTTTTTAATATTTGCAAAAAGTATTTGTATATATTGTAATGGTAACTGCTCTGTTAACAATTGGTAAAAATAAAATTAACCATAAAATTAAGAGCACAATATTCACAAATTAATTTTAGTTTAGGGAAATTATAAACATATAATGATCAACCATGTACATGGTGGAGTGAATATACATATTTTAATTGTCTAATTTAAAAAGTCACAGATAATGATCAGATTGAACACACATGAAAAGCAAGTCTTTGTGCAGATTCAATCATATTTCCTGAAATTCTACCTCCCCCCCCTACCTTAATACTATTATTAAATGATAAAATAAATAATCAACTTAGACTTCAGAGAAATAAATAAACAACAAAATTATTAATAACAACAATAATCTTAATTAACAAATAAAATGATAATAATAAAAAAATTGTATTTACATTTAAAATTGTATAAAGAGTATGTGAAAGAAAAAATCTTTGTGAATTTATAATAATTCACTGATATATATATATAGAGCTTGCAAAACAAGCTCTTAACAAGCTTTGTAGAATATCCCCAACCTCAGACCGTTTTCTGCTACTGGTGTCCTCAGTGAGGTGCTAGGATATTCAATCATTAGATTAAAAATACCAGAACAACCCAGCACTTTATCTTTGATAACTATTAAGTAGAAAATGTGAAATTTTCACACATCCATATGTCTTCGAATCCAGCTATCTAACTTAAATAGCCATATGGGACTGAACTAAGTTCAGATACACCATATATTAATAGCTTTAGCAATATAAAATTACCAAAGCCATCATAGCAAAAAATAAAATTACAAAAAAATCAAGTCAGATGTCACATGACCAGCTTGTATTTACAAATGTTATATAGAGAGCTCGTAAAACAAGCTTTTAACCAGCTTTGTAGAATATCTCCAATCTCAGACTGGTTTCTGCTACTTGAAAAAAAGTTTATAGGAAGTTCATTCAATTATCTTGATATCTCTGTGAGCTATTTGTGAAAATGGATTGAGATGGCTATCAGAGTCATTATTTTAAATGTCTGCAAAGGAATCTTCACATTTTAATTTTTTGTGATTTATTCCATCGTAGTTTTTCCTATAAGGTTAATCCAGATATTTTGAACATTAAAATTAAGTAGGTTTATAAATCAATTTATAGAAGATTATTTCCCTTTTATAATTCATTAGAGGCAAGTTTTCTTATATTGGAAATGTCACATATTTTTAGCTTCAACTTTAAATGGCGATTAATAGTCCGGCAGAATTGCAGTTAATTTTAAGGCATTCCTTTGTTTACAGCTCCATAGTCAGCTACATCATTGAAAAGATTAGTGAATGCATTCTGAAGTTTTACCTGAGACTGCATATTTACTTAAATAATCATTACAATTTGTATTGACTTCTGTTCAGTAAATGATGTGATGAAGAAGTAACAATTCCCATCTTTTGTGTAAAACAGACAATCAAAACCCCTCCCCCCCAGTCATTTTGAGACTGTTTTCTATAGCAATGTTGTTCTTAAAATGGTAATTTTATTTTAAAATAAAATTATAATACATTTTACTTTTTACAATTATCATTTTAAATCACTTTAAAATTTATCTCATATAAATGACTTCTACATTTTCTAGAATATATAATAATAAAAAATACCCATAAAAACTATACATGTAAACTCAGCCATGAGGTTACAATATATAATCTAATATCACTGTAATTACATATGTTTAAAAAAATCAGGATTAACATTAATTATATCATTTTTTCTAACAATATTTTTATTTTATTTAAATAAATATTTTGATATAAAATATGTTTAGAGTATTTGAAGTCATGACCAGGATCAATTAATATGGATTCCAATTGGATATTTTTTGTGAGACTCTTAACAATATTATTCTAACCTTTATAAATAAATATATATTTTTAATATAAAAAAATTAATAATTGAATAGTATAATTTAAATAAAGTATACATCATTTATATTGAATACAAAACAATGTTTAAAAACCATTTTCTATATTCTTATACGGAGAAGTCTTTTAAAATTGAATCTAAATTTAGGCGGCCATGTTTTTTGATTTTCAATAGTCAGGATCACAACTGTTTAGTCTATCTTGAGTGACAGTTGACCTTAAATAATTTTTTATTAGTTTTAACCTTGAAAATATCTTTTCTCTAGAAGTAACCTTCCCTGATATGGCTGAATATATCTAAAGAGCGATGAAAAGATTATAAAAAACTGTAGCTCTATCAGTTTCTACCAAAAATTGAAACATTTTAGGTTTTCCATAATATTCTAATTCAAAGAATATTGTTTAGAACTTCTATTCATCAACATATAGCCATCTAAATCCATCTGTACAAAATTATTAGATGACTCTTCTTGTATAGTTTTAATATTCATGTGCCACGTGCTTTTTTAGTTCATCTTTCTTCATTTTTTGAAATTTTTCAACCAAATAAATTCACTTGGTCAAATTGAATTTGTAATCATTGTTTTGCTTTATTTTGAATTATAATAAAAACATTCACTTTGAACAGTTCTGCAGAATTAGCAATTGGCTAATCACCAACTTCCTAACTATTTCTTTTTCTCAATCTTTTATTTTGCAATTCAGGAATTATCTGCAAATGTTTCTGTCTCATCCAATACTTGTTTGAACCCAGTATCCCTGTATTTGGTCAAGCAACATAATATTTTTTGAAATGAAGAAATATCTATGAAATCACTTTGAAATTTCTTATCTGGAAAATTAAATCATACCAAAAAATAGGGATACTATAAACTTGTAATCTATTATTGGTTTCTGGTGTTTTTGATATTTCAAGAAGTGCATCACTTCATCTACTTGATACTTTACTAGCTTAAGACTTTGAATGCGACATTCCCATCTTGTATCACAAAGAAACTTCATATTAAGACCTTTAGCATATTTACAAAAAAAATGATTATTACTTTCTTAATAATGACAATAAAACAAAGGCATTGAAACATATCAAAGAAAATTAATGCATCAGGTCAAGTTTTAATTATATCTAACAAATAATTATGACAGGATATAAAGCATGCTCTTGAATTTTCCTTTAAAAGTCTAGCCTGAATTCCACAAATTTTATTCTTCGTATTAGAACTATTATCATACCTTTGTCCCCTGATATTATTTATATTTAATCCTAGAGAATTAGCACAGTATATAATTTTCTCTAAAACTGCTTTTTACATTTATAAATTTAATCAACTATTCATAAACAGCAATGTTTGAACTGTTGTTGGATTTTACCATCAAGACATATCTAAATGCAAGAAGTATCTGCTCTTAATGGCTGATATCTGGACTATAGACAAGAATTACAGCAAAATACTTTCTGGATTTTATTTGATTTATAACCTGGTCCTGGATTTTATTTCCCATTAAATTAATTAATTTAATTTAAAACATTCTGTTTTTTACTGGCAATTCATTGATGATGGTTTTGAATTATTGGATCAAATTTCCCAAACAGTGCAATAATTCCTAAAAAGATTCTATTATGTGAATCACCTATGTTTTCAACTAATCCTGCATCCATTGATTACTCTGGCTTGCACTGAGTGGCACTACTGTATGGAGAGTTTTGCCTTTGTGTAATCCTTGAAATGCCAAGCTACATTTATATAGAAACTATATCACTGATAATAATCTTTCAAAAACTTAATATAATTGCAAATTATTTTTTTTTGATTCAGTAATTTCTACTGCGCTTTGCCTATACTTTCCACAGCTGAGTTTCTTTTGAAGTTCAGTATATTTTAACATTGCAACCAAATAATACTTTGATTTTTCATGTTTTGCCAGTCTGATTTGGGTATTCGGCTAATTATTGAATCCTAATGTGAACAAAGCAATCATTCAATCTTCATGGATAAGATGATAATAGAATTTTTTATTATTATTATTAGAATATATGATAATAGAAAGAAAATATTTTATAATTAGAATATATTAACCAGGAAAGATATATTATTCCACTATTTTGGAAAATTTCTCCTAAGATGACCTTTTGAAAAATGAGTTCAATTATTTTGGTGCTGAAATTTCATACATAAGAATTTTTGGAATTCTTTTTTTTACTTAAAAAAAATCTATTCTTTGCTGTCTCGTTCTCTCTGATCAAGTTATTTAGCAATTCATTAACTATTTTTTAATTCTCTGGCAAACCACACTGAATTACTTCCTTGATGTAAATATGTTTTTTCATAATTATAATCTATATCCACTTTAAAACAGGTAAAACTCATAGTTTTGTAGTTAAGTGGAGATAAAAGGTGGCTGCTAGAGAGTTGCATTAGATCCTAAGATCTAGATGCAGTGCTCAGATCCAAGGGTCCTCACTGAAGAAGGCCACAAGCCAGAAACTAGTCTGGGGATATTGGATGAGTAGGCACTAGATGGGGATTTTATGCACAAGCCTTCTGGCATCCATTGATAACTCTAGCTTGCTGTATGTGGCAATACGTATAGTGAGTTTTAGTAAGTTATAAGCAAGCATAAGAAATGGTGATCATGTGATGTTTATTGGCTTATATCCACTTTACTATCTTGAATATCTTTTCTGGTGACGTTTTCATTTATATTAATATTTTTATCTTTTTAATTGATCACTTCTAATTCTATGTCATCATTGTGAATCTTTAAAAATGTGTGCAAACAGGCTTTTTGCTTTTCAACTGTAATGTTTCTTATTTAATTTTCTTTTGGTACTACCAATTTCATATTTTCTGCCCACATCTTTTTCATTTTGAAATTCATGTGAAAAAGCAGAATGTTAAGATGTTTTTGCAAAGGCAGATAATAATTGGAAATAAATATTTTTGTTGATTTAAACTTTTTAAATTTCCATTCAAAATATTTTCATAATTTTTAAAAATATTTTAAAGTATTGAAAAGTTGTTGTGAGTAACGTAAATTAACAGTTTAGAGTTTTATATTTTTAAAATAATATTTAGGATATTATTAAAGCAATTAGTGGAATTAAAGCTTATTATTTTATGTACGATAATAATGAGGTTGGTATAGATAAATTTATTGAATTGTTCATCTTATAAAATATTTCAAAAAATTAAAACGTTACCTTGCTGTTGATATAATTCATATAAACGTAAATAATTTAATTCACAATTTAGTGAAATTATTTATTTATCCAACGGCATTTTTTTTTAAAGATAACACATGGAATCTTTATTTTTTGCGACTGCGCAGAAGACAACTTGATTTGGCAGACTATAGGTAACTGCCGATAATAATGTAAGAAAGTATTTGCATATGTATAGAAGTTTCCTATCATTATAATTTTTAAAATAAGTTATACATAAATTTAATACAATTTTTAATTGCATAAACATTGATAGATGCGGGGCTGATTGGACGCAATCGTTTCGTATACAACGCTGATTACATCCTTAAAGAAGTATCAAAAAAATTATTTAGTTAAATAAAGCTATAAAATGTAATAGTATAATCATGTTTAAAATTCCATTTCCATATTATCATATTACGTAAAATAACATTGTTGATTTATTAGTTGCGACACTTGAAGAAATGTTTTACTTACCAAAAGAAAATTTAGCAAATGAATTAAAGAATACTACATGCATACACAAAAAAGGAGTGCAAATTTAAATGTGAAAAATGCTATATTTGTGCATTAATTAAAGGACATCTAGTTTGCATTTGCAGAAAAAATGAAAAAGGCATGCCACACTTGAACTTTAAATCAGGGAACAGCAGATCTTGTAGAAAGTTTAAATGACTCTAACAATGACCTAATTATTTTGTATGTAACCATTTGTGAAATTAAAGTCAATATGTAGGATGATGGTGAAGCTGGATTATCAATTCTATCCCTGAAGAAGTGGAATACAATTAATGTTAAATCCAAGCAGAGAGTGAAATTGGATAAGACAAATATAGTGGTATAGATGTAAATGAAAACAGAATACAAATACATGGAAGATTCTGTTCTAGTGAAAGTAAATCAAAAACTAAAAGTTTTCCCACTGTTTATTGTAAAGAGAGACATTAGTCCACTGCTCTCTCTAAACTGGTTCCATCCATTAGGAATCTGTCTTTAAATTATTAAGAAGGTTATACTAGATAGATAGAATAAAGTTTCCTCAGCTGTTTAAACAGGAAATAGCTTAATTAAGAATGACACCAGTAGATGTGGAATTAGCTAAAGGTGCACAATCTAAGGTATGTAAACCACAGAAAGCTCCCTATGCTCTGAAGTCAAAGATTGAAGAGGCAATAAGATATGGTAAAAAAAAAAAAGGCATGCTATCACCTGTAGAAGACTAGATGGATTATGACTTAAACAGGATGGGACTATTTGCCTCTGTGAAGATTATTGAGTTACTATAAATAAGGATGCTTATCTCATACACAAAGTGCTAACATCTTTATAGAAAGCCTCATTCTCCATGAAGATAGATTTAAAATCTGCATTTCACCAGGTATCGATCACAGAAAAAGCTACAGAATTATTAATGTTATATATCCATGTCAGTCTGTTAAATTCAATAAATTGTTCTACATGATAACAGTGGTCCCAAACATCTTTCAAGCAAAGATGGATATGTTATTGCAAAACATAGGCAGAGTTATTCCCTACTTACTTGATATGCTTATTACTGCCCAGTTGAAAGAAGAGCTGGAAAAATGAATAATGGAATTGTGTTAAATAAAGTGGGAACTAAATTAAAGACTGCCAAGTGCATTTGGGCAACTTCAGAATGTTATATTCATATATAAAAGCAGTGTAGAAGTAGATAGAAAAAAGTACTCCAGAAGTAAAAGCAAATAATGTTTAATAGGAAAAGCGTTATTTTAAATCGGAAAGAAAAGAGGCAGTTTTTAAAAACATAAAGAATTTTAAGTAAGCTTTTGTGAAAGACTATATTTAAACATTGGTTTAAATAAACGAAAAAAGAAAATAAGTACAAACAAAGATTGACAAATGATCAAAGAAATAGATATGGAAACAATAATAGAATATCTGTTGGAGTGCACTAATGAAATTCAAAATGAAGGAATTAAATTAAGTATATCTGAAGGGAAAACAGGACTATATAAACTGCATCTTTAGGAGTGTGAGTGTCATCATCTCTTATTTCATTGCTGTGTGTATTTCCCAGTTGAAGGAGTGAATGGAGTTCAACAATTTTGTAAGTTTGATCAGCGAGGGAAGAGAATCCAGAGACTTGGATCTGAAGGTACAGAAAACTGACTAGGGTTTTACAGATCATAGGGCTCCCAAGGGTATAATAATATTAGGGAGTAAAACTTAATAGTAACAAAGTTTATAGAATATATTGAAAGAATGTAAATTTGCAGGAATGCAAGAGAACTGAGAACTTTAGCGGGTAGGAGTAAATGCTGAAATCATTTACAGCTAGTTATAGAGCTACAATTTTTTTGCAGATGACCATTTATCTTGTTTATATATTTATTGTAAATAAATCTTTCTCTAATTATTATTATTATAAATTTTGATTGTATGTTGTTTTTTTTCTTGCCTTTTGCAATTGTTGCAGGAAGGCAAATACACTACAAGAATGGTGCAGTCGTAAAATCGAACCTCTAATAGGGAAAGTAAGATTCTACAAGAATGGCACAGTCATAAAGTTGAATCTGCAATAGGGAAGATAAGATTCTACAAGATTAGCACAGTCATAAATTGGAACCTGTAATAGGGGAATTAAGATTATACAAGACTGGTGCAGTCATAAAATCAAACCTGTAATAGGGAAATTAAGATTATACAAGAATGGCAGTCTAGAAATCTGAATCTGTAATAGATGAATTAAGATTACAGAGAATTAGTACAGTCTATAGTAAAGCCTGACCTGTGAATAAGGTAAAATGTCATTTAAGACAAATTAATATCCCTAAATTTAATATTGAAAATGCCGTTTAATGGATTTTATGTAATACTCAACTGGAAAAAATTTTCAAGCTTAATAGAATAGGAAATAAAGATAGCGGCATTGTTGTGATGGCAGGGCATAAAGTAATAGAAATAATAAATAAACTGTTTGATGGGCCTAAGACAGCGAAGGTACTATTTGAAGAGATAGTAAAAAAAGTTAAACTATTTTAGTCTGAGGCAGTCTAGACATATAGCAAGGATGTCTGTGAAACAGAGGATGGGCAAAAGATGAAAAAATTAAAGGGTATGATATATTATGCCAGTTGCCAAAAGATTGAGATTATGGCAAGTTCATGGAACAAGTATTATTAGATCAATTATTGTGGTGAATGGTGGATGAAAGATTGAGGCAAATGTTGCTTACATAAAACAATTTATTATATGAAGTGGTGATCAAAATACAAATTGCATATGAGGCAATAATTTAACAAGCTCTTGTGTTTAGAAATAGAACAGAAGAAGGAAGAATGCCAATTTGCAAAACACAAAAGGCAACAGCTGAGAAAGGAAGTCTTAAACAGAGATAAATCAATAGGTTTAAAATGTTATTCCTATGAAAAAAATGGCCATCTATCGAAAAACGGTGAATTGAAAAGAGGAAGTTGTTTTAATTGTGGTTATAAAGGGCATTTGGCAGCAGTGTGCAGAAAAGCACATAAAAAAGAAAGTGTAAAAAAGACTTACCCAAACAGAAGGTAAATAGAAAGAGGCCAATATTAATAAGAGTATAACATTAACCTGGGAAAAAGGAATACATGCTTATGGTAAAAATATGCAGCACAGAGTTAGAAATGGAAATACCAGCAGTTCGGATATCTTGCTGTTACTGGCAAGTAAATGGAATGAAATATCAGAAGACCATAAAGAGGTAAAATTATTACAGAAGAGATCAGAGTAAAGAATGGGAATGGTGAATGCCCTGGTTTTATTTAGAGGCAAAACAAGGGTTTTGCCAATTTAAGTACTACATGGACAAATAAGTTCCATAATTGGTAGGGACAGGTTTGCAGAATTAGAAATAGAGGTTTCTATAGTGAAAAATATTTTTATAGAGCAGGAAATTTTTAAAATGTACCCGGAATTGTTTATGGAACATCTGGATTTAATCAAGACAAACCCAGTAGAAATTAATTTATGAAAATGCATAGTTAGTCATTTGTAAGCCATGAAAAATTCCATTCATGCAAAGATAGAAAATATAAGAAAAACTAAAGACTTTGGTGACTAGCAGAGTTTTAATTTTGGTGGAAGATGCAGAATGGGCCACGCTGATCATGATAATAAGTAAGCCGAATGAAAAAATCAGAATGTATGGTGATTACTGGGTAACAGTTATTAAAAAGAATGTACCCAGTACCTACTGTATGAGATGTTTTAGCAAGTTTGCCAAATTCAAAATATTTTGCTAAGTTAGATCTTAAGTCTGCCTATCATCAAATTAAGATAACAGAAAAAGCAGCAAAAATCTTAACTTTAACTATGCCTCCTTGCATTTCTCCCACAATATTTTGTCATCCTTCCCGCTACCATATATACAAAAACTTTCTATAACATTGATGTTAGCACTATCAGTCTATAATTGTTTAACTTTCTATAGTTCTTACCCTTTCCATTAAATATTTACTCTTGTATTATTCCAGCTATTGGAAAGTCTGTCTTCTGTGCGATCTTATTAAAACATGATAAATAGTACTTATTAGTTAGTTACACCATATTTATTATATGAAAACACTGTTAACTTCTTTATCAGTCCCTTTTTTTTCTTTGCTTCATTTATCCATTTTTTCTCCCATTCACCCAAGCAATTTCTCTGATTATTTAAGACTATTCCCAAATAGGCATACCTATTCACCACACTTAACTTTATATCCCCCAATAAAAATTTGTTTTTCATCTATTTTGTGATGCTTCCAGTCACCATATATGCGAAAACGTTATAGAACATTAACATTATTGCTATCAGTCCATACTTGCTTAACTTTCTATGATCCTTACCCTTCCCTTTAAATAGTAGCCTTACTCTTGTATTACTCCAACTATCTAGAAAATATTCTGTGCCATCTTATTAAAACATGATAATAGGTTTAATTTTGCCCTATGTCCTAAATCATTACCATCTCTGCTGCCCATCCATATAAACTACTTGCCTTTCTACTTTTCAATTTCTTCCCTGCCTCATTCAATTCATTTTCTGTAAACCTAATATTTCCATTACTATATGCTTTTATGTTTATCATTTTGTCCTTCACATCTAACATCTTTTCTATATCCATTACATACTTGTTTAAGATTGTCACAATTCTTCTCTAAAGTTACACTCTATTCCCTCATCATCTAGTAATGCTATTTTTCTCTCCCCTACATTCCTTTTTTTAAATTATTTTCTAAATTTTTTTACTTCCATCTCTTCCACTTTTATTAATATTCTCCAATAATTTACTATTTAATTTCATTCTCTCTCTATAATTATCTATTTTAACCAACTTCTTTTTTTCCCATTTAACATTAACATCTTTCTCACTTCCTTCATTCTTAAGAGCACACATATTCTCTGGATGCTTTTTCCTTTCTCTTTTACACTTACTAATTCTCACTTTTCTATTACTTTTATTCTTCTAAATATTCTCACCTAAAACCCTATTTGCCACTTTTTCCACTTCACCACACCAATCCTTATATTCATCCCCAACCAACTCTTCCATGATTTCTTCAACTTTTATTTTATATTCTTTTAACTTATTCTTATCATTCATTCTCCATCCACCTCTTTCACTATCCTTTCTACTTTTATATCTTTCATCACATTACTAACCATTTCTCTTCTTTAAAAAATTATAATCACTATTACATACTCTCTCTTCAATATCACTTTCATTTTCCATACTTTATTAATTCCCTCATTTTCTTCTAGTTAATAAATAATCTATTATGTGAAATATATAAATAAATAAACAAAAAACTCTTAAAAACTTGCTTTTTATATAACTATAATCATCAATAAAAAAATCCAATGCTTTGACTATTTTATATAGTCTTTTTCAAGGGGCACTAAAAAATATATATATAATAATAAATATCACATATTCCAAAAAAAAATTTTATAATAAAAATTACAAAATATATTCGCAATCAAAAATTCACCTTATCTCATTCCCCTTTCCTATTGCAAACAATCACAACATAATCACAAAAAAACCTTTTTTAAATAAAAAAATATATATATACTTTAAAACATTCAATTAATAACCTATTATTTTATTTTCTCTTTTTCCATTAACATTCTATTTAACTTTGGTTTTATTTCATTAATATACATACCTTCCTTTATCATTCTTTCATTGTATAACTTTACACATTCCAAAGGCTTTATTTCAAAATCCCCATGCTTAAATTTATTCAGGTGAATGTAAACAGCAGAAATTATCACCTAAATGCTGTTTTAATCTAGTTTTTAATTTATTATTTACTAGTCCCAACATATGTCATTTCT
The DNA here is from genome assembly GCA_028023455.1 of Epiperipatus broadwayi. Lineage (NCBI taxonomy): Eukaryota > Metazoa > Onychophora > Udeonychophora > Euonychophora > Peripatidae > Epiperipatus > Epiperipatus broadwayi. The sequence goes on along the minus strand of JAQFVV010006260.1, from coordinate 5,990,315 downwards.
ACATTCTAAAACAATCCAAACATTTTATCAAATAAACTGAATTCATAACCTCTAACCTATTATAATCCCCATTATTATTAATTATAAAAATCTAAACTTGCTTTCTTTTTATAAACTGGATAAATTGAAACATTATATTTCCTATTAATAATTTTAACTAATTTCCTAACTCTAATATATAAATCTTTAGATATATTGAAACAAATATAAATAACTTTTTCTCTATTCCTATCCCTATCTAATCCCATTCTATTTTTTATTTCATTCATATTTTTATTAGAACATAAATGTTCAACTACACCACTAGAATAATCATTCAAAAAACATTCATTCCTAATAATATCAACCTCATTCTTAAACAAATTACTATTTGAACATAACTTAATTGCTCTAACAATTTTATTATTAACAATATTAATTTTGCTATGATTATCAATATCTGAAAACCAATTATTTGACAATCCAAAAAATATTTTTTTTCTAAACACAGATGTTTACCATTCTGACCAATTTAATGTATTCTTTTTCCATAGTAAACTTTATTTTTTTCTATTCTATCATTAATATAATTCAAAAAATTATCTGCATTTCTTTTATTACCATTAAAAACCATAAAATAGTCATCAACATATCTAACTTAAAAACTGGTTTATTCCTATTATAATTAAAAAATTGCTCTTCAAACCTATACATATTCCTGCCAAAAAAAACCACTTAGACTATTACCCATACTTATACCCCCTTTTTTCTTATAACATCCATCCCCATATTTAAAAATAAAGTTCCTACAACAAATCACTAATATCTCATATAAAAGAAAACCCTCAATTTTTAATTTTACCCCTTTATCCTTTCTATATAATCCATAATATTACAAATAGTAACCTCTGGATCATTTCTGCTGTTTACATTCACATGAATAAATATAAGCATGGGGATTTTGAAATAAATCCTTTGGAATGTGTTAAGTTACACAATAAAAGAATGATAAAGGAAGGTATGTACATTAATGAAATAAAACCAGAGTTAAATAAAACATAAATGGAAAAAGAGAAAAGAAAATAATAGGTTATTAATTGAATGTTTTAAAAGATATATATATAGATTTTTTTTATTTAAAAAAGGTTTTTTGTGATTATGTTGATTGTTTGCAATAGGAAAGGGGAGTGAGATAAGATGAATTTTTGATTGTGAATATATTTTGTAATTTTTATTTTAAAAAAAAATTTTTTTTTTTTTTTGGAATATGTGATATTTATTATTATATATATATATTTTTAGTGTGCCTTGAAAAAGACTATATAAAATAGTCAAAACGTTGGATTTTTTATTGATGATTACAGTATAGTCATATAAAAAGCAAGTTTTTAAAAGGAGCTTGTTTGTTTATTTATTTATTTATGTTGGTTATTTATTAACTATTTTGAAAGGAAGAACTGTGTCGTTGATATATTATATTCTATTATGTGAAATATATTATTTCTAGAGCATGTGTATTGTCCCTCGTAAATGTGATAAATTCCTAATGCTCAAATTCACTCTGACAAAAATTCTTCAAAAGCTATCCATTCTTGTTATCTACATCATCAATTTCTTCAATATACTACTCCATATCCCTATAATCATTATTCTCTTCCACCTTTTTTTTTTAATTATATCCTCAACTAGGCATTCATATATGCTACTGTTCCACTTCATTATCATTTGAATATCTCCAGTGGTTATATGCACTATAGCCACCATCCATTCATGTCTTCCCAACTTTATCTCAAACCACAAATGTTCTTGACATTTAACAGTATTTAAATATTTTTTTGACATAACTCCTATACCACCATCCCCTTTTTTTTTTAATTATCTATTTATACCCTGTCACACAAAGTCATTCATTATAGGTTCTTTTTCTTCCATTAGATGTGTTTCTACTACTGCTAGTACCTCAAGCTCTTTATTTTTAACTGATTTGTTTAATTCCAGCCATACTGTTTTAAAAATTCTTTCTTCTCCATTACATTTATAAATAACTTGCTTACCATTAATTTTACAGACCCATTCCCTCTCCACATCTACATCTAAATCAAGCTACACTTTATTTTTTACATCCTGTCCATTCTTCTTTTTTTCTGATAGCACTGCAATTTAAAACCCCATTCCCCTTTATAAGTTTCCTGAAATATATTCTTTATAAATCAAACACTCCCTTGTTTTGCTAAATGCAATCCATCTTCATGATACAACTCCTTCTTACTAATAAAAAAATCCCGCACATCCACAAACATATTTCTCTCACACAATTTTTTCAACCTCTCATTTATAGAACATGCCCTATCTAACATATATCTATTTTGAATCTTTTATAATAATCCAACTATTCCTACACTTCCTTTAATCTTATTCAAATTAATAATCAATTCTATATACTCATCCATTACTCGCTCCAATGTTTCTGACAAATTATTTGTCCCTACCATAAAATACACATCTCTATTTCCTTGTTTCTTTACTTCTTGAGCTTAAAACTCTTTTACTGCTGCTGTTCATGATACAAACAAAAGTTGAGATCTCCGCAGTCTAATGTAGCTGAACTATTATGATGGCAAGGAAGTGTATATATTATCAGGTCTTTTATTTGTTGAAAATATGTTCTTGTGCACAGAAAGTCAGGAAGATATGGAAGTTACACTGAAGACATGAAAGGGTGGGTAAATAGATGGGGATTAAATTTAGTGAAGTTAAATCAAAAGTAATGATGATAAATTCTGGGAAAAGAGAAGAGAAATAATTTTTATTGGGGAATATAAAGTTAAATGTGGTGAATAGGTATAACTATTTGAGCGTTATCTTAAGTAATCAATAACATAGATTAAGGCTATAACCTAAAGACTATGTACCTAGATATTTAGATAATGAGTATGCATTTAACAAATTATTAATTACAACCTTAAGTAATCGAATTGCTTGGACGAATGGGAAAAAAAATTGATAAATGAAGCAAAAAAAAGGGACCGATAAAAAATTAACAGTGTTTTCATGTAATAAATACGATGTAGCTAGAATTGTATGGAAGGGAGTGTCAGTAGCAGGGTTAACTTATGGTAACGATGTGTTAGTAAAGGGATATTAGATGACTTAGAAAGAGTACAAAAAAAGGAAAAGACATACATTAGATGCAGATGTGTGGACAGCAAAGGAGGCAATTCAAGGAGATATGGGATGGTTAAGTTTTTATATGAGATGCAAAAAGCGAATTGGTAGATTGCAATTTATGAATAAGAGAATAGCCAAAATAGTATTTAATTGCTTATTAGTAAAGGACAGGCAACAAGAAGAATGAGAAAGGTAGTATGGTATGCAGAAAATTTAGACAAAGACTTTATGTCAGTATACTTATACAAAAGGTGGGATGATTTTGTTAGGAGAATTGTTGAGTGTTATAGTGGCAAGAAATGGGATAGAAGAATAGATGCATTAATAAAAAATGAGTTGGACAACTAATATGGAGAATAAAAAAAGTTTAAATAAATATAGATGTATAAAAAAAAGTAGTTTACTGTTTAAGGCTCGAACAGGATCATTAGCAACAAGGGAAAAATATGGGTGATTTACTCTGCAAGTTATGTAAAGAAAGCATGGAAAATATTAGGCATCTGTTAATTGAATGTAGATACTTACAAGCAGAAATGGTACAAATAATGAAACTGTTGGAGAATAAATATAAACAAAGTGATTATACAGAAAGTGGGTTCTTGGTTTTTATGCTGCGTTTGGAAAAAGATAAGGAGGATCTAGATATAAGGCAATAGAGTGGACAAAGATAATGCTGTGAAAATGGAATGGAACAGGATAGAAAGAATATGGGAAAAACTTAAGGTGGGGAATGGAAAGGGAAGGGAACTAACAAGTTTCTCTGGGCATAGTGGTGGGAGATTCCTAACTCTGATACAGCACTACTTAATTTTATATTCTTGTTACACTACAATTTTCAGTCTTTTATGTATTGATAATTAATATATGTAATTATCATTACGGACATCTTTCTTTTTCCATTTTATACAACGCAAATATGTTATTTTCTTCAAATAATTTTATTTCATCATAGTTTCAACTGTTTAACAGTCATATATAAATATTTTGTAGCTCTGAAGATAAAGTTGAAACCATAAAGAAATAAAATTATTTCAAGAAAATATGTTTGCATTGTATAAAGAAAGGTGTGGGGGAGTAAATTATAATCATTTTTATTAACACAGGCAAAACTCTCCATATAGTAGTACCACTCAGTGCCAGCCAGAGTAATCAATGGATGCCAGAAGGCTTGTGCATAAAATCTCCATCTAATGCCTACTTATCCAATATTCTCAGACTAGTTTCTGGCTTGTGGTCTTCATCATCCATCCATTACTCTGGCTTGCACTGAGTGGCAATACATATAGAGAGTTTTGCCTGTTGGTGATCGTGTGATCATTTTTATTCATAATTATAATCATTTGCACTAAATATATGAATCTATGATGTTATTTCTACTAGAGATCAACCTAAGTGAGTAATCAGTAGAATAGATAAGCTTTTTCCACAAGAAAATCAGACTATATCTTCTGCTTTTTCACACACATATATTCTTATTTGAATATGATCTATAGTTAAAATGGACACTTACTAAGAAATTCTTCACTATGTCTCTAAGTGGTTAAATTTTTAGAATAAAAGTATGTTGAAATATCGCAGTTTAATTAAACAGTATCTTCTAATTATTTTTGAAGTTTTTTGGCTTTTTCTCTAACATGGTAATAATTTTTATCTATCTGAAAAAAATCTCTTCTACCAACAATAAACAAACAGTTTATTCTTATTAATTTTTTCCCTCCATTGAAAATAGCAAAATAAATTAGAATCATAATAGAATTCAATTTTTTTTTAATAATTGAATTTTTATTTTTCAATTAAAACATAAAAAAAATTATCTACACATTTCTTGTAAACAATTTTTAAAAAAATATTTATACAAATGGAATGTATATAAACACAAGATATATAAACATAAGTGTACTCCGACAAAATTCACAGTAACTAAACAAAGAAAAGGTATATCAAATGAGAATTAACTTCTCTGGAAATATGCCTCTCAGAGGCAGAAGAAATTGTTACTTTAAAAACATTTTAAGAGAATAATGGTAATGAATGCAAGATTCGAATATAAAGCTCTGCTGCTCCTTCCTGTTTGTGAGGCATCAGGATATGTCGGACTGTGGGTGATCACTTCTCTTGTATGATTGTCCTGAAAAATATAGATATGATTTTTACAACTAATATAATATATAGTCATGCAAATTAAAAAATAATTCAATTTACAACAAATAATCAGGTTTAAGTAATAATAATAAAGGAAACAAATATATCCGGATTAATGAAAATTGGAAAGCAAACATATATCCCAAAACAATGAATAAAAAATTGAAAATGAGTTATATGATGTGAAACAAATGCTCCTAGAATAATAAGTGTATTGGTTAAACAGTTTTTAATAAATGTATGTTATCCATTAGTGTTAAATGTAAATGTCTATCTCATTTTTTGTTTGAAGTGTACTTATATGTAGAACGGAAACTTAGACAATTAGAAAAAAGATGAAAGAAAATATTGGAAGTATTTGACATATGGATTTGAAAGAAAAATAGAATAACTTTGGAAAGGTATAATTAGCAAAGAAGTTCAAAGAATGTTGTCGTGCAAGTCAAAATACATGCATGTCAATGATTTGAATAATTCATTGAAGTTTAAAATGTTGCTAATACATTTCATTATTGTGGATAATTCTACCTGATGTCACCAGGTGAGAACTTGTCCTATAGAATGTGTACATTTTTGAGCAGTGGATACTGTCATTTACATTATCTGGTAAAATCGATCTGAAGACAAGATATCACATGATCACCATTTCTTACGCTTGCTCATAACTGTCATTAGAACAGGCAAAACTCTCCATACAGTAGTACCATTCAGTGCCAACTAGAATAATCAATGAATGACAGAAGGCTTGTGCATAAAATTCCTATCTAGTGTCTACTCATCCAATATCCCCAGACTAGTTTCTGGCTTGTGGCCCTCAACAGTGCTCTCAGATCCAAGATTCCTTACTGACAATGGTCACAAGCCAGAAACTAGTCTGGGGATATTGGATGAGTAGGCACTACATAGGGATTTTATGCACAAGCCTTCAGGCATCCATTGATTACTCTAGCTTGCACTGAGTGGCACTACTGTATGGAGATTTTTGCCTGTTCTAAGACAGAAGATATTTATGTTTGTATATTGTCATATCAAATATATAGTTTCACAACTGAAAACACAGGTATTTACTATATTTGTAATGATATTAAAAATATAAAAAGTCATTTAAATTTAAGGCTTTTGTTTTTTTCTATAAAAGAAACTGAACAAAGCTAATCATGTCTAAGAGCACTACAATATTATAGCAATTTTCACCATGAACATTTCACAAAACTCAACGATTTGATTCCACTTAAGAACTGATCTCGATAAAATTTCTTATGTCATTTGAATGATTTCATAAGTAGAAAACATGATTGGAAGTAACATCATTAACTCTACATATTTTAAACACTGGATATGAAATAAATTTTGCCTTTATCAGGATGTAATTCCCCAGAATGACTAGAAGGCAAACAGAAAAGTCATTGAAATTTTAAGAAGACTTGAGTTCGTTAATAATCAGGACAGAATGTCAAAGCTTCTTTCCATAATTTTTTTTTTATAAAACATATCAATTAAAAATAAAAACTGTGGATATTAACATCTGTCACCTCCTCCATTCTTCTTTTAATATATTTTTTTTTAAATTTTGTTCTTAATGAAATAATATCTGAATCACATAGCAGGTAGTATACTAGTAATATAGCTCCAACATCATTTAACTGAACTTTTAAGACAAAGGCAGATGAAATCTCATATAAATAGTGATAGAATGGTAGTAATAAGAACCAATGTTATGCACAGAAAACCCCAAACACTATTTATAAATATACACACTTTCAATAACATGTTTAAGAAAAAGCTACATTTTATAGGTATGTATATATATTATGAATGAGAGCATTGAAAGGTCCTCTATTAGTTTATCATTTGACTAAAATATTATATAATAGCCAAATCGTGAAGTATGATAATATAAGGCTCACAAAACCAGTTTCAGAAAAACTTCCTTCATCAGCTGTACCAGGATACCATATCACTGATTATCAATCAAAATAGACTGGATTTTGTTGATATAAACTATTCTTCATAGTGATGCAATTTCCCATCAATAAATGTTTTAAAAGCATAGATGGTTCATAGCCAACATTTACTGATTATGCTTAAAGCGATAGTATATTAGTGTAAGCATAAAGGTGATTCTGGAGGGCTTGGATATATCTAAAGAAAGGAAGTTTCCTCCAATCAGCCTTATAAGTCTTCTATTTTCAAGTTATTATATGACATCCAAATATCTTACTTAAATATTCAGTTAGTACAGGTTACGTATATGCTATTATTGATACTATTATAAGACATAGCTTTGTAAAATATTGTTTGTGTATGTGTATATATATATATACACAAATATTAAGCATTAAATCATCCCACATGGTTAAGAAATCCAGTACTGCCTTCTGTGAACTAATATATAAAATATATTAGAGTTCGTATTTCAAAATAGCCAGATCAAAATGATACCACTTTGAACTGTCTGCTATATGATGTTATATATTGAAATATGAACAAACTCAAACAAGAACTTGAAATTTAGCAAACAACGATCTTAAATTTTTGCTACAAACAAACATGTTTTACTATTATTATATAAAGACAAACTAAACTTTAGTAATTTTAGTCTTTAAATCACCTAACACAAATGTAAAGCAAAATTTAGGATTGTTGTTTGCTAAATTTCAAGTTCTTTGTTTGAGTTTGTTTGTATTTCAATATATAACATCAGATAGCAGACAGGTCACAGTGGTATCATTTTGATCTGGCTATTTTGAAATACAAACTCTAATGTACTTTATATATTAGTTCACAGAGGGCAGTACTGGATTTCTTAACCATGTGAGGTGATTTAATGCTTAATATTTGTATATATTTATTTCAGTATAGTGTTATGCACTGAAATTATATATATATAACATTCAAATATAATTGAAATAAATACCAGATCATATTGATATAATCTTTTGTAAGAATGGTTTGGTAAAGTGTTGCAAGCATCAACACTCAAATTGTTAGGTTTTATTTGATAACAAAAGATCTCTTCTCTTAGCCATTAGACTTTATATTTAATAACAAATTAAGATATCAACATATAGAAATGAATTTAATTATATTTCAACTACTCGTAATAATAACAATTTTGACATTACTTTATTTCCTAAAAATTATATTATTTTTGTGATTAAAAACACAATTAATTTTATTTTCACAAATTTATTAATATAAGATCTAATGACTAATAGAAAAGAATCTCCTTTCATTGGCAATAAAATAATATGTGTGTTAACACTATAAGACTTTACTATGAAATTTTTATGAAGATTTTATATGATCTAGTGTTTATTTCAAGTATGAATATATCTGCATATATCAACATATAAAATTACATATTGCAGTATTATTGACTTATGGTCTCAATCATATCTTAACATTATTTCTAAAGATATTTGCTCCCCAACCCCCTTATTCAAGAATTCAATACAAGTTTTACTTGAAACCAAATTAATTATAAACCATAGGAATGCTTGTATGAACAGGTTTACATGAATATATGTTGAACGCTGAACATGGGTTAACAACTGGATCTACAGTTGATACATAGTGGAATGATCTCTAAATGAAAGTTAATAGCAAATAAACAGTACATAATCAAGAATATTCCCTGCTGTAGACTATGGTATTGGCTTATTGACATATCATTAAACAGGACACTACTGAACATGGTGATATTGATGGTAAAAGAGATCGCAAATGTTTCGGAGAAAAGTAATTATTTGTTCTTTCAAAACAACTGCTATTCATGCTAAGTCATTTCAACCATTTTAAACACTAAAATTATTGACTCAAATTTGAGGATGCTTTTATTATTGAAATATGAAATTCTCTTAAGAAAATATTATGGATTCCAAGTAAATCTGTTACTGAGCTCGTTGAAAAGGATCTGATTGGTTCTGATTATGATTCTATTATTTAATTAGGATATTTTTATTAGCTTAACTTTAACAAAATATTAAAAAAAAACTTGTAAGTTATAAAGGTAGCTTACAATCCTAAAAAAAAAAAACATTAAACCACATCACCGAGTCAAGCTTATCAAACCTTATGCATAACCAATAAGTTCTTGAACATATGCTTTTTTTTTTTTGCATAGATATATACACTATCAATATTTGCGTCATTAAATTATGAGATAGTAAATATCGCAACAAACTAATTTTTTTTAAAAAGAAATCCAATTTGAAAGACTAGAAATAAATGCTTTAAAAGAATCCTACAAATGGATATGTATACTAATAACTAACTAACTGTGTATTGTATGTCACAAATCAAACAATACAATAGCGTGGAGATAGACAAAGCAAGCATAGTGATGACCCAAGGTCAAGTTGACCTTTAGGTAACCAAGGGTGGAAAACAAAATTCCATTATGCAATAGTTCTAATCAACCACTATGTAATTTACATAACAATAAGTAACGACGGCAAATTAGGATGAAATGCAAAATATAATATGCCAAATACTGGAAACAATCTGACCTTGTTTTTTTTTAAAAAACTAAGTTTTATACAAAAACAAAGGGAGTTTATAACCATCGTCTATTAAAATAATGCATTAACAATAAAAAGTCAACACCATGAGAGCAAATTTTCGAATAATAAAGAAATTGGATGACACATTCTAAAATACTCACTTTTCTTTACCAATTCAATAACGTAAGACTAGAAAAAAGTACCATCAGCAATCAAAAGTAAATGCATAAATCTGTGCAGTTTGACAAAATAATTATATTGTTTTCAAACTGATTAAAAAGAAATAATGAAATCATTTGTGCACAAGCGGAAAAGAATAAAACATCGCCAGCTGATAAAAAATAATAATAATTTGTTTTGCATATAAAGCTACCAAATGCTAATCTGCAATGAAATAAAATGTATGTATATTAGAAAGTGCTGTACAATGTATTCTGGCTAAATTATCGGTGCCATAGGGATCGAATGCCACTAATTCTAACCATGGAAGCATGATGACCTCATTCGCCTACTCTTATAAAGTCTAAAGAAACATCCATCATCCTATATCAAATGTCTACATGTTAATCAAGAGAAATATTGACAGTTGACAGGAAAAGTTGAGGCAATATTGTTACAAGTATGTTTAGATAAAAATTCCAGTGAAGAATCAACTTTTATCTAAGAAGACTCGTATGGAAATTATAAACTATACGTATGAAGGACATTGTTGTCAAACTCATGGATAACAATCAAAATGATTTTATGGAAATCTTAATTTTGTTATGTTTCATTACTATGTATATATTTGTTTATTTTTATTTCTACGCTCGGAAACCAAAATGGCTACATTTTGGAAGTCGATTATTAGTATAAGCAGAAGCAAAAAGGGGGGAGGGGAGGTAGGTTTATTTGAATATTTTTCTTTTGTTATAAATAAAATTTAGATCAGCTTATCCTCCTTAACAACTTGACAATGATAATCATAATGTGGGATAAAAGGTAAGATTTTTAATATTATCCTACATTAAATGCTCGCACTTTTACAGGACAGAGTTTATGTTATTTGTTTATTGTTAATTAATAACTGTTATATGTTCATTTTTTCTTTTTTCGATATGAATGATTAATCTTCATCCATGATCTTTCTATCTAAAGTAGAGATTTACATATGGATGGAGAAGTCCCAAAGAATTGAGTATCATTAACATGGATTGGACGACGATGCTATGGTAAATGTACCAGTATAAAAACTTAAATTAGCTACTTAGCTTTGCGGTCATCTAAAACTTGATCATTTTTTTTTTTTTTTGCTTTGTAAATAATTGGTGCCAAGTCTTGAATTTCTACCACTGGGTCAGGCATAGAAATTTTAATTATATTCAGTATCAATATGGTAGAAATCCAACCTTGACACAGCCAATTAAATTGTATACTCTTGTTAAAATGTTTTGAAGTATTTTTTTTTTTGTTATTTTATTTCGTTACATAATAAAATTTTATAGCACTTATTTTAGTATTTTTTTTTTTGTTATTTTATTTCGTTACATAATAAAATTTTATAGCACTTATTTTTATCAAATTGGTCTCAAATTTATTAAAACAACCTCACATTCACTAATTAATATGTAGTTGGAAATATATTTGCACATATCTCATTCTATACATAATAATAGTGGAAAGTATTGGATAGGTATATAATCAATTGTAACCTATATAGAGGTACAGTAGTTGTTGGCTTATAGTTGAACCAAATGGGGGAGGGGACGAGATGTGGATGAATTAGCTGAAATTGTATCTAGGTTTAATGAGTAGACATATAACTAACCCATTGGAAGTAGATACAATAATAGGTTATGCATTGTATTGCATCAGCAATGGTTTCCTATGATAAGACCATAAGTCCAACCATAGTACGATGAGCTCCCCTTTCTCTTGTGGAAGTGACCAACCTGTTACATGTTGGACATGATATATACACCTCAAAAAGAGAACAGTTTGGCCCATTACAATATATTTCATTGAATTATTAATGGTTTTATTAAGTCCTTCAATTTTGCCACTGCAGTAAAAGACTCACCAAACATTAACAGTTATTAGCAAGCATAAGAAATGGTGATCATGTGATGTTTATTGGCTTAAAACCAATTCTGCCTAATAGGATAGTGATGGCTATGGTTATTAAAGAACCAAGATCACCAAAATGCATAGGTACTGAACTGAGTTCAGACCTATATGACTATATAAGCTAATGGGCTTGAATTTAAAATGCTACGGTATTTTCAGTTTAAGATTCATGGTCTTGTAGTTAAGTAGAGATAAAAGGTGCCTGCTGGAGGGTTGCATTAGATCCTAAGATCTAGCTGCAGTGCTCTCAGATCCAAGGCTCCTCACTGACAAAGGCCACAAGCCAGAAACTAGTCTGGGGATATTGGATGAGTAAGCACTAGATGGTGATTTTATGCACAAGCCTTCTGGCATCCATCGATTACTCTGGCTTGCATTGAGTGACAATATGTATAGAGAGTTTTGCCTGTTTTAATAACAGTTATAAGCAAACATAAGAAAAGGTGATCATGTGATGTTTATTGGCTTGAAATAAATTCTTTATCCAAATCTTCTGCATAATATACTACCTTTCTCACCTATCTTGTTGTTTGCCCTTTACTCATAACCCATTTAAATATTATTTTGGCTATTCTCTTATTATTCATAAATTGCAATCTACTAAACATTTTCATTTTGCTTTTTGCATCTCTCATATAAAACTTGACTATCCTATTTATCCTTGAATTGCCTCCTTTGCCATCCACACATCTGCATTTAAAGCATGTCTTCCTACTTCTCTCTGTACTTTTTCTAAGTTATCTAACACCCCTTTATTAACGCATAATGCATCATTACCTTATTTAACCCTGCTACTGCCACTCCCTTCCATACAATTTTTGCTACATCATATTTATTATATGAAAACACTGTTAACTTCTTTATCAATCCCTTTTTTTGATTTGCTTCATTTATCAATTTTTTCTCCCATTCGTCCAAGCAAACTTTCTCTGAAAAGCGCCATCTAGTATCTAATGACGTGTATTTAATTAATAGTTGAACTGCTCTCTAGCTGCCATATTCAATAACTTTTTACATTAAGAAGTGGCCTCTATTTCTTACTGTTAGATTGTTATATATAGAGTATTCAGAAACAACAACAGTCAGAGAGCAATATCAAATCAGCCTGCATATTTTTAAAATCACACAAAAAAATATAAAGGCTGATCCAAGACCACACCTCGGCTGCCACTGCTTCTGATAACTATATTAAAAAAATCTAAAGGGCTAAACAACTATTAATTAAATAGACTTGATAATTAAAACAGGCAACACTCTCCATACAGTAGTGCCACCCAGTGCAAGCCAGAATAATTAATGGATGCCAGAAGGCTTGTGCATAAAATTCCTATCTAGTGCCTATTCATCCAAAATCCCCAGACTGGTTTCTAGCTTGTAGCTTTCATCAGTGAGGAGTGTATTTAGAGTTTTGCCTGTTTTGATACATTATGAGCAAGCAAAAGAAATGATCATGTGATATTTAGACTTGATAATTATCATATATATATACACACACACACACTGTGTACACATTAATAGATGTCATAAAAGAATCTAACTATCATCTATAACAGAAGTGTTTCATTATGCAGTTTAATCATAACCGATGACTATATTTAAGTTCAACTAATCAGTCTTCATAATCACAAACCGAATTATTACTCCATGTTTAATTTTTAGTTTTAATTGAACAAAAAAATGGTCTTTTCATGTGTTCTGCTTGTTTTATGATTACACATATTCTGTTTTGTTCTATGGTTTTGATTTAATATTTTTTTGTTTTTCATCATAAAACAGCTGACCATGCTTTTGCAATGGAATAACCTCTCAATCCACTTAAAGACAAATCTTATTTTGCTTAAGAATCAGAACTCTTTAAGCATTTAGTTATACACAGATAATACCAAAAATTAAAATGAAATTATATCTTTTACTCATGAAAACCTTCACTTCACTATGTATATATAAAATGAAAATAAAGGCAGAATGTTTACATATTTAGCCATAAATGAAGTAAGTTTGTGGGTATAGTAGCAAAGTGTATGATAAAGAGAACTTGCCAAAAACTTAATCTCTTTTCTCCATAGAATTAACGGTTTTATATTAGGGTTTTCCATTCACAGTGATTCTCTAGAAATTTAAACTTTATGAATACCAAATATTCAGTATATATATTAATATGAAACTAAAGAAAAAAAAATTGTTATGTAATAATAACAGTTGATATGTTAAAGATTCAACAATATTCGAATGAATTTAAAGTAGAAATTTCAAATAATTTTAACATATTAAGAATTGAAGCTAATTTTCAATTGAGATAATGCAATATCTTCAGGAAAGAAGAAATATAAAAATAATACCATTAACCCATGTGGGAAAAAAATGAATATGTAAAATTCCGTAAAACTATATGGAAGAGTCAATGATATATAATTGTGAAATATCAGGGAAAGCTTTAGAAAAGAATAAAAGTCTGGAAGATACAAAACATTACCTTGACATTGGGAAAAAAATATTTCAGCAACCAGAACAAACGATGATAAACTAATTAAAAACAAAAATATCATAAACACACATACAAAAAACAACAACAAATTACATATTAATAAATAATAGCAACAAAAAAATTAGTTCATACAGTGACAGCAGCTATAATGCCACATATAAATGGAGAAGTGAAGAATGAAGACAACTTCAAAAGATATTGAATTCAATATAGATATTTTAAAATAAGCCGATGAAAAACTGTTAACAAAGTTACATAGAAAAATCAAATCACCAGATCATGTGCTCCATCTGCTGACATTCTCATTGACAGGATGAAAAGGCGTCTCTTTCCCTAAATTAGAATCACCATTTCCATTATGTTTATTCTTTGGTTCTTGAGATGACATTTTCGTTTTAATCCCACATCTAGTAAATGCAGTCCATGTTTTACAATAAGATACTTAAACTCAGAAATAATCAGGGCATTAGCCTCTCCAGATATCGTACATCACCTGGAGTCTTGTTCCTCTTCCTTCTCTTTGTAAACAGTTGGTTTCTTCTCTATGTGTTAAATGTACTTCTTTTTTTTTTTATTAATACATGTAAATTATTTTATATGCCTGTACTATCTATTTGTAAAGAAATATATTTTCTAAATTTTCTTATATATAATCTTTGAATATACTCAAAAAAAAATTAACTTTAAACAAAAAAAGTCTAAATGATAATAATATATACATATAACAAAAAAAAATATGTAAAAAATATTAAAAACTGCAAATCAACAAAGACTTTTTGTTATTTTTTTATCAGACATTGAGAATCTATTATAATCTCTGGAAATTTTAGATTTAAGCTTATTCAATCCTTAACCAGTGTTGCTCTATCCAAAGATCTATAGACTAGTTTTTACTGTATACCTTTCATCAGTGAATAGTTTTTTTGGATGTTTTGAACAATGCATTTTTAATTTTTTTCTAGCAACCATTTTTTATTTTTTGTTACACTATCAAGCTATGAGCCCGAATTAAAAAATTTCGTTAATTATTTCATTCCAAGTGTCTTCACTTGCATAATTATATAGATCTGAAATCAATTCAGTTTCTATATATTATGGTTATCTTAGTTTTTTATAACTTTAGGCACCTTTATTCTTTGTCCAGAATTGGTATAAAACTAATAAAAGATCACATGATCAAAATGTCTTCTTGATCATGTAATCTTTTATTAGTTTTATACCAATTCTGGACAAAGAATAAAGGTGCCTAGTGTTATAAAAAACTAAGATAACTATAATATATAGAAACTGAATCGGTTTTACATCTATATAATTATGCAAGTGAATACACTTGGAATGAAATAATCAGCAAAATTTTTTAATTCAGATTCATAGCTTGATAGTGTAACAAAAAATAAAAAATGGTTGCTAGAGAAAAAGTTCAACTACTTTTATGCCACCTAGTGTAAGTTTTAGTAATCAATTGATGGTAGTGCTTAATAAATCGATGTCTAATGATGTTTCATCCAAATATCTTCAAACTAGTTTTTAGCTTATGGAATTTTTTGGATTGTTTGAACATGGCATAAAAGAAGTGAGAATAGAGATATTTGTTAATAAATAGCAATGTGTAAGTTAATGTAGTGTAAAGTCTTGTGAATCATGTTATTACTGATGATGGTGATGATACAATAAATAATGTATTAATGTATATTTCATTTTTAAAATTTCATAAAGCGATACATCAAAATTTTAAGTCGAAAAATAAAATAAAAATTGTCAACTATTTACTTTATTTTAATCTTATGGCAGTAACGGCTTTTAGTCGAATCTCTTTCGTATTCTGATACAATCTGAATTAATTACTCATATATAAGTCTTAATAAAAACAAATATCCCCAAAGAAGATAAGATGGATATATTTTATGAATAAAAGAATTTTCACTTATTAATGTAAATTTTAGAGCAATACGCAAAATAGTAATTGCCTTAATTTAGTCTTATATGTAATACTATTCGACCACTTTATTAAACACCATATTCAGTTATATGATCAATGCTTTGGTGCACTTCATACATGTCACTTTTAAAAAATGATTGCCATGAAAGAAAGTTCCATTGTATATCAGTACTAGTAATTTTATATTCATCAAATATGCCTCGAACAGAGAACTATTCAATAATATGATTTACAAATATTGTTTTGACAAATTTTTTAGGCTAATCGGATAAATTAAAATAGTATAAAAGAAATTGTTTGTGTGACTTACAAAATCATGAGTAGTTTGATTCTGATCTGAGTAATCTTTTGTCATCTGAGGTTTGTCAGTTATATGATTTGATAAGGTCGTTACAGTTATTGGGATCCTTGTACAGATTCCAGTCTCATTCCACAATTCCTCAAAAAGATGGCTTTCATCTCTAATTCCAGTTATATTGCAAAATAATTTATCACTACACTTGAGTCTGTAGCGGTCACAAATTTCATTCTCACCCTAGAACAAATAAAAAATGCATAAGAAACGAAAAATGTCTGTAAAACTTAGCAATAATAATTTTGATAACATAACAAATCACCAATTGTCCAGTTTCAACAAAAACCAGCTTCCAGCTCTAGCACCTTGTGCAAGTCTGAGGAAATCAGGTATTGTTAGATATACATAAAATTCCTAAAGACAGGGATTTTATATGCATCTTATATTCACAGATTACTCAAGCTCTTATTAGGTGAAACTAAAGTCTGGGGCTGTTTTTGTCTTATCTAATAATAATAATGATTACTTGCAAGGAAATCAAGTCATACATCATATCTCAATTTAATAACATTGCACTACAAATGTTATATAATGAGCGTGAGTAGTTCTTAACAAGCTTTCCTGAATATCCCTATCGCCAGACCAGTTTCTAGCTGTTGGCTGTCATCAGGGAGATGCTAAGATATTCATACTTTTAAAGTATGCTTTTTAAGAGCTATTCACGTTCATTATATAATAATGATTACTATTTGAAAATGTATTCCCAATTTCTAAAAATTCTTAAAATACTGTTTGGTGACATTTGGATTTCTCAGTGGATTCAAACATGGGTGTGAAAGGCTTGATTCAAATCACCAGTGTTTGCAGTTTGATAAAATACTAAACTGTTATATTGAAGACTTTCTCTTTACATTCTGAGCACACAATTAACCAGTATAAACACTATAGTTATATCTCTTTAAAGCATATATACTAATATAATTTTAGAAGAATGTGTAGAGATTAATGAAAATAAAGCAAGGATTAATTCATGAGTTTTAAATTAATATTTACAAACTGATTTTTGAATAGAACTCGTCAATAATTTTTTTATTAAGAACGATTAGTTATTTATGTGAAATAATGGAAGAAACATATACCAAATATACCATGTTTGAGGCAATATCTTTATTAAATTATTTCACATTAATAACTTATTCTTAAATCTTTACTTATTAATATTTCTTAGACTCAAATATATATTTCAATTTTACATTGATGATAAAAATATATCTTAGTAATAAAAATCAATAAATGATTTTCAAAATTAAATTTCAACACATTTTTTTACATGATTCTTAAATAAGTTTAAATTTATTCACTATTACTTACACAAAACATCAGAAAAATAAAAACAAGCTCCACACCACATTTCGATTGATTAATTTTACTCAGGTAGCCTGGCTATTCACATATCGCAACACCATATTATTTTTATTTACCTAACAGCTATATTCAAATTATCAGTTTCACTTTTAAATTACGCATGAATTTTAGATAATATTATATTACATCACAAGGGATAAATAATGATATGATACAAGAATATATAAATAACCCAAACTATCTGAATTTTATTACTTCGATTAACATGCATTGTGGAAGTCATTACGGTTTTCTAATGTCTTAACTATATGTTATAATAAGAAACAATGAATGAGTATAATTTTAATTAAGAATTAAATATCCGTAAAGCTTTTTAGATCTTGTGATGAGATTAACTGGCAAGCTTTGAAAGAAATGAATAGATAATGGAACCCAGGTACAGTTAAAGAGATTAATAAAAATATATAATTTGAAGTAAAACTAGATTAAGAAGCAAAAATTGTATATATCATAAAGGCGATGAGAGAAAAAAAGCATTTAAGAATATTAGTTGAAAAATTGATAAAGAGAATGAATGAAGAAAAATTACAACCAAAATAAAACAAAATTTGCATTCATAAAATCTTGTTGAAATGTTGAATAAACAAAAAATAATAACTGAACGGTTTTATTGTTTGTAAATTCATAAGTAGTTTGAGTGCCAAAAGTTTCAATATAGGGATTAATCCAAAGAACGTAAGCTCCAGAAACTACCTCTAACACCACATCAACCATGCAGGTGACATAATAAACTATACAAAATGAGAAAACTGATTACAATTAATAATCTGCAATGAAAATGAATCATTTTGGTATGATGATATAAGTTGATATGTACATAACCCATATGATTATCACCAGGCACAACCAGACTGAAACCTGGAACCAGACTCGAGGAATAATCTCATTAATCATTTCAAGAAATCTGGTCATAATTTATTTTTACTAGCAATCATATACATCACCATAAACTAATCGCTTATGTATACGAACACCCATCACAGGTAAACGTTTATTATTAACCCCTTTTTAATGGAATAAACTACTAATAATAGTGGGATAATGCTAGGTTGATGTATTTAATAGTTGAAATAATAATTAATTTTAAATAATAATGTTAGTATTAGTTTTAAAAAAAAAATTTAATTCTAAGCCTTAATACAATCCAATGGAATGATTCAATCCATATTTTAAATCCCTACACCAATTATTGCCTTTCTCAACTTAAAGTCTCTTACAATAAATTATTACAAAACCTAAATCCAATATAACATTCCTGAGAGGTATATGTGAATTGCCTGGAATGACATAAAACCGGCAATATAAAAAGGGAAAATATTAGATACTGTCAAACTAAGAAAACACCAGGACACGAACTAGCAAAATTAATTAATCTAGATGTAGAGATTAAATGACTTAACACTGTTAACAAGATTCAGCCCTCTTTCAAAAAATGGCCTGGGCACACATTTCAAAATGGTATTAACTAATAATAATACTAGATCTCCTTCCAATATAAAATTTATTTAGAAAACTAGCGAATCTATAAGAGATCTTTAATACTCACAATACTATAAAGTAACTATAATCTGCCTTAAAGGATAGATCGAATCTAACTCCACTGAACTATATAATGACTAAATAGTAATAATAACCAAAGTCATAATAAACATATAAAAATATATAAACAAATTATAAATACAAAAGAACAAATTACATATAGGTTAATACTTATTTATGTGATCTTCATTGTTTCTAAGCTACTGCACTGACAGTCTTATTTTAAAGAAATCATAAATTTAATTACACATTATAAGATAGTTCACATTCACCCAGTTCTTTGGTGAAGTCCAACGCACACGACAAGCATTGTTATGTCATGGGTTCAAAGCATTCATTTATCCAGATTTCAAATCATTCTACTGGATGGGATTATGCTTTTAACTGTAATCTGACATTACATGCAATTTATTATTTTCAAAAGTCCACAGTGACCACTAACATTATTCTCCAACTAGCTCACTGATGGTTCTTGGTGTTATGCTGCTGCAGATGTAGAGACAGCCATGGGAAAAAGGATTTCCCAAAAGGAATCATGGTTGATCTAGCTAAAACATGATGAAGTTTCTGCAAACAATGTAAAAAAAAAAGAATACTCTTGAAAACAACATTCCTTTTTATGTCTTTCCCAATATCTCCCTCTCTTTCACTTGGCATTTTCTTATTCTTTTACATTTTAGTTCTAATTTTAGCCACGCAGCATTTCTTTTGTTATTTTGGCTCCAGTTAATTTGATAAAATTTTCACATACATTTAACTCATTCAATTTTATAAAATTTCTTACATTCTTTACTTATTTTTTTTATAATGAAAGACATCTTACTCCCCCCTGAACCATTAACATACCAAAAATATAATTAATATTTTAAATAGATGTTGATAATGATATATATGTATTTAACATTAGCCATCTATTTTCGACATTTTATTTATTAATTAAATAAATTTTACATACAAACGTAACAAAAATAATAAAAACATTAAACAATTCAAAAAATGTTTCATCAGAAATTTAACATGGAGTTACCTTTCCACACATTTGACAACAATTGCATTCATCTGTGACAATTCCGTACGGACAGTTCAACACAGCCAAACACTTATCGACATCACAAGTAGGGCAATTTCCGCTAACAAGGATGCTAATGGAAAGAAATAAGTTAAACATAAATTACTGTCATACATATTTTACATCATAATAATAATTATAGATTTATGATTATATGTGTGTCTTCAATATTAATTTCTGTGAGCCAGATATATACTTTAATTTTACATTAAAGGTTAAATATATCTTCTTAATAATAAGAACAGTGCATAATATTCCCAAACTAAATTTTAAGATATTTTTTTACATATGTGCTATGTACAATAAAAAGCAAATATTGTTCAATCATGGCAGCCAATCATAAAAGATGGACCCCTTTTAATAATATATTCTACCAAATAAAACCTTATACAAATCATAACAAAAAGCTTTTTTATATTGTAAAAAAGAACAACAATTTTATCATTTGATAAGCAAAATTAAAATCATATATATATATTGAACTGTAATCTTGGGGTTTATACACTTTTATATACTGTATTTATAAGCATATACAATTAATTAAATCACACTTCAGTTTTCTACAACAAGAAATCATGTTAGAAAATTTGACTATATTTCCTGGTTAATCTATCCTTACGCATGTGACATATATATAAGGTTAGAGCAAAGTATGACTCGGAAGTTTTTTCCTTTATTTATTACTTAATGGACGGTGTCCGTAAAGCACCTCCCACATAATTAATGGAGGCAAAAATCCCCCCATTCTTACATCAGCTTTGATTTAGGAGGATTATTAATTAATCAAGAGTATTGGCATTTATAAATGAGAAACTCCCAAAGGAAGATTGCTATCTGGTACTGAGAGTCCATCTACTTTTGTTAAAATTATAAAATGAGTAAACAGTTCTTATTTATCTTATCAGAACTTTCCATGGATATATTTACTAGTACTAGATATAGGTATCTCATGGCCATGAATTTTTTTTCTGCAAGATCCATTCAGTACAGTTGAAGAAGAGTTTTATTAATTTGTTTGGGGTCTGATCCTTAAGTAGGCATGATATCAGGATTAAAACATTATATCAATCTCAGGTGAGGAGGAAGCATCAGTGACTACACCCATTTAGTAACACTTGATTAAGATCAAACCCATAGGTTATGAAAAACACACAGCAATACATTTTCCTAGGGCCTTTTAATAACAAATATTCATTTTCTTCATGATCCTCCAACAATTTTATTCAGAAATACCAATAAGCTAATGCACATGCGCTTTCTAGTTGTCACTATATAAATGAATACTCCCACTTTTTCAAACACTTTTTCCAAAGACTTTATCTTGTGTTTGAAAAAGTGGGAGTATTCATTTATATAGTGACAACTAGAAAGTGCATGTGCATTAGCTTATTGGTATTACAGTTTATAAAAAACATCGTGCTATATAAAATAAATGTCGTTTATTCAGAAATGAAAAAAAAAACCTGTTATTTCATAAGCAGCATTTTAATTAAGTACAGAATACTCTCTGTAGATCATCCTTTTCTTTTTATATCCTTCAGTCCAAGTCCATCGTACAGGTACTATATACACCTTTCTTTTTTTTTTTATCTTGTTCAGATTTAACTTCCTACCCCAACTTTCTTTTCTACCATTAATTTTCACATTTTTTTATTTACCCAAGTTCATCTCGGCAATGAGCTTCAATCAGCCATCTTCAATTTAGAGAGAAACGATTGTCACACCTCATATTTTCTTTTATTTACAGTTACTTGCATTCCAATTTACTTTTATCAAATTAAAATCTGACAGTACTTTTTTTTGTCACTAGCATAATTACCTAAAAATAATACCTATTGTTTATTAAATAAAACAAAATCTAATATTATATTAAAATTATATTTTTAAATATTAATTTTTTTATCAATCTTTTAGATTAATGCCAATATACATTGTACCCACAATAATGATACCAAACCTCCATGGCCAAGTGGAATAAAGGAGGTTCAGCCGACTTTATTCTCAAAAAAAATTTTCAAAATCCATTATTTTATTTCAGTTAATTATGCTTGCCTTTCCTACAGGGCTTACTAGCATGAGTTTATAATTACAATTACTATAAGCATTTCACGTAGGGTTTAAGCAACCAGACATTGTAAGTGCCCCTTTCCACTTTCATTAAACCACTAAACATCACATGATCACTATTTCTTTCCCCTCTTTCATTTGTTATAGTGAATGCATTTGGACCCTTTTGTTTGATGATTTGATAAGGACCCTCATACAAGTATTGAATTTTCTTAAAAATGATTTTCCAATCGACTAATAGGTGCAACACAGACCTATACCCAATTCCCTTTTCCTATATTTTCTTTGATTCATGCTCTGCTTCAACTTATATGTTGATTCTCATTGGTCTCCTATCCCATCAATATGCTTGGATATACTGTGCAGTTTAGTTTTGTGTAACCTAGGCACTGGGTGACCAAAATGCAATCTGATGGGTGCAAATCCAGTGAACTCAGTAGTAATTCAATTAATATAATTAATAACTGGAGAAAGTTCTTTTACCTATCCTCTACAGTTAGATGACAGATACACTCAGAATAACTGCCCTAATTCCCTTAAATTCATTCATATGGGTTGGATTGCAGTTTAGGTATAGAGAACAGGATATGTCTAATCCTCTCCATCCACTCACATCAATTGATGGAATCAAATGGAGTACCATGGTGTTATGATAGCCATGGATTTTCCTACTAAGGGAAAATGCTGTGATTCTAATACTTTTCTAGTATTCCAAGCATTTGCCTGAGACATAGGATACCCTGACATCAGTTTAGTAACATATGTGACTGATAGATATTTCATCCTTCAAAATGAAGGCAAAAGTCTATAAAAGTTAATTGATAATTCATTGGATTTTTAAGAGATAATCAGGTTTAATGGTCCATAAGATATATTTATAGATTTCATCCTTTGAGAAGTTTATAACCCTTTTAACGTGAACATAATCTTAGACCTCATCTTTGATCAGCAGAACCAGGTTTTCAAGAGTTTTTCCACTTTGTTGCTCTGTAATGTCCATTTAAACAGTGTGTGCATATAATTAGCCAATTCTGCAGATCCTCTGCCACCTCTAGTCTCCAATTATTCTCCTGTACATTGGTTAAGTATATTAGCACTCCTTATCTATATTGATATTATTCTTGCAGGTCTCTATTTTGATTACCTTCTTTCATTGCTTTACTATGCTTTCCCCTCTCCAAGTAACCAATAATTTCTCAATATCTAGAATCCTGACTTTGTCTCTTCAATAAATGTTTTAAATTTTCCTCCATTGATGCATCTTGCAGTCAAATACATATCTTCCATCTAGGTGACTTGAACTAGTGGGACCTGAATTATGACTTAATATATTAGACATTCATATCTGTAAAACGATTTAATATACTTCTCCTAAAAACGTAATAGCCTAAAAACGATTTACTCGCTGACGAAGAAGCTTCCAAATAAACAAAACAAATTTAGCTTAAAATTATTAAATGGGCCAAGCGCTTTCGAGGTTTGCCCTCATATTCGTCGGCCATGAATATGAGGGCAAACCTCGAAAGTGCTTGGCCCATTTAATAATTTTAAGCTAAATTTGTTTTGTTTATTAGGAAACTTCTTCGTCAGCGAGTAAATCGTTTTTAGGCTATATTAGACATTACATTTTACATTTTCAGATACTTTACAATATTGAACAGTATAATTAAATTTCTTGTAAGAACAAGCTCCATCAGATCAACTGGCTATTGGTCAAATAGCTGTAATTAAAAAATTCCAGGCTCTTGTGGTCCATAACAATGATCACCTCTGATCCAAGAGGAACTGCCAAAATCTCTGAAATGCTCACACCATGGCTAGTCCTTCTTTCTCAGTGATTGAATACTTTCAGGACCTTTCAGGGGTTTGCTAATCAAGTGCAGCACTCCTGGACTACCCCCCTCCTGAGTCTGTAAGAAGGTAGCTTCCAGTCCATATCCACTGCTGTCTGTTCACATGGCAAATGGTTTTTTAAATCGGGGTACACCAAAATCACTTGAAGAAATTTCTTTTTAATGCATTCAAACCCTTTACCCTATTCTGGTTTCCACTTCCAGGGCATGTTCTTGCACAATAATTGTAACAGTAGTTTTATGTCTGCTGAAAATTTTTTATAAAAATTTATTATAGAAAATTATACAACCTTAGAAATGATCTAACCTGCTTTTTCATACAGCACATGTGAAAATTTCTTATTGCTTGAATCTTCTCCAGGTGGGACTTAGGACTTAATATCCACCTTCTATTAAAATCACTTCTTCAGAGACTATATGGTTCTCCTGCAAGTTAATTTGGATATCTTGGAAAAACCATTTGTAAATGCTGGAGGTTTTCCATCACAAATGGTGACTAAGTTTTTAATGTCTGGTGATAATACCCAGTTCAAACACTTTTTGGCATTCTATTGAACTGATATGAAATCCTGATCAGCAGGATGTAATCTTATCTCTCAATCCTATCTGCCAATAACAGGAAGTCAAATCCAAAATCGAAAAAAAAAATTTTCTTTAAATTTGGTTAGCAACTCATTAATCGGTGGAGGAATATTATAGTCTGGCAAGATAGTTCTATTCAGTTGCCTAGCATTTAAACAAAATCTCACAGAACCATCCTCTTTTCTTACACTCACCAGAGGTCTGTTATATAGTGATGAAACATTGTATATTATTCCCCACTTCACCAATTGCAGTAACTGCTTCTCCATCTCCTCCCTATGCTGATGCAGTATCAGTTATGATCATTCCTAGTATGGTGTGCTGTCTGCAATTTTAATTCTATGCTCATACCCTTTAATTGAATATATCTGAAAAATTCAACCTATGCCAATAAAAATATCTTCTAGTCTCTTTCCATTCACCCCTCTTTTACTCATAGATTCTCTAATTATGGCATTCTCCTCCTGCAATTTTACCTTGCATTGTACATTACATACCTCAACAGATGGGCACAAATCTCGGGGACAGAAAAATCTCCCCTTCACAAATAACCTTATCAGAGCCTAATATTACGTGTAATATATGATGTATATACCGCTTCCCCACTTCTATCTACATACTCAAGACTTTTTGGTACCTAACTAAGCCTCTCTGCTGTCCGCTAATGTAACCTGCACTGATTTCATTGGTAGAGTTCAAATATCAGCATCTTCATTGATCATATATTCATACATAGCCTCATATATTCATACATAGCCTTGCACATCTCTGATATCTGACTGCCTGAATCAAACAGCACACATACTTTCATCTGGTTCATTCAAATTGGAATCCTGTGGCATTTCTGCAGTGAGAAATTTATGGTCTCTCCATCTCATTGACAAATTAAGTTTCTATTCTTTTTGTCATGGCTGAGCCTTTGATCTCATTTCTCTGCATCTTCTCCCAAATTAAATTAGCCCAATCTACTTCCTCATGCCTTGGTTATCTGGCTCCTTTGTTCTTTATAGCAACCTCTCTCTACTTTTATTTATATTCCTTTTGAAGGTCTTTATTCTCTCTTTCCTTTTCTACTGCTTGTTCTCCTACTTTTACATCCCTTTTCACTATTTTGGTCTCACCAAGACAACTTCTGTAACTATTTCCTTGATCTCATTCTTAAAATTCCTCATTTCACTCTTGACTTCATTCTACTGTATTATTAGCTCCCTGAATATTTTCCATATTTTTAGCATAATACCTTCTTTTACTTCTTTATTGCTGTCTTCTGACATTGTTTTATTAATTTTCTTGCCATTTCATATACTAATTCTTTTAAAAACAAATTTAATGTTCTCACTCTGCTTAACTGTTTATTTCAATTCAATATTACATTGTTGATCCCCCTTCACCCTGTTTTCACTTTTGTTCTTTGATTCTTTATCTCATCATCTATTTGCCTACTTCATCTATTTGCCTACTTTTACCCCCTAAAATATCTCAATTGCTTAAGCCCTTTTAAAACTGACAAACAACAAAAAAACAACATTTGAACCATCAATTACATATTATTATATAAATATACATCTATCTCAGGTTAAGAGTTTTATTTTATTAAGTCAAAGTCATTTCTTGGACATCATTGAACTTGATTTGAAATCTCACATTAGGAAGCGATTGTACCATTTTAGATAATCTTGGAGGTTTTATACACTATTTACAATTATATATGATTAATCAAACTATGCTTCCTTTTCTAAATTCAACAGGAAATAAGTGTTAGAAAACTTGACAATATTTCCAGGTTAATCTACCCCTACACAGCGACATATATAATGTCAGAGTGAACTTTGATTAGCTTATTTATTATTTCTGGGTATTGCTTGATATGGTGTCAGTAAAGCACCTGCCATGTAATCAATTAATGGGGGCTAAAATGTCCCAATTCTTGCATCACTTTGATTTATGGAGATGTATTAATTAATCATATGTATTGGCATTTATAAATGAGAAACTCTAAAAAGAAGATTGCTAACTGGCACTTAAAACATAAATTTAATAAACAATAAGCAAAGATTAGAATTGCAAATTTATTTATTAATTTACCCTATAAGAGGTCTGATCTCCAAGTAGGCATGGCATCAAAACCAAAATATTCTATCAACCTCAGGCAAAGAATGAAGCATCAGAGACTACACCTATTTAGCAATGCAACTGATTAAGATCAAACCCATAGGTAATGACAAATACTCTGCAATGCATTTTCCTATGGCCTTTTAATAACAAATACACCCTTCCCTTTCTTCAGGATCTTCCAATATATATATATCTGTGATGGTACAAAAAGATGGGATATCTATGAGGAGAAAAAGTAATATGAGAAAACAGGAATACATCATCATCCCATTGGATATTATAGTCAACGAATAAATATTGAAATCAAAACGCTAATAAAAATAATAGTTACAAGCATGAATAATCAACAGAAATTTTTTATGACTAGATCTAAGAGACTCAATATCAAAAGGTAGGCTACTTACCTAGTTTATGCCAAATGTAGGATATATATATAAAACAATTAATTTCAGGCACATACTTAAGTGCTCAAGTATATCATAATAAAAAAATGTTGGCTTTCTGATACATGATCATCATCAATGTGTATAGGCCAACTAAGAATAATTTTCTATTCTGTAAATAGAAAGTACAGTTTATGGATTTTAAAAGTAATCTTGACCAACACACATACCCCTAACAAACTGTAAATATTTATATTCTTATTGAAAACATTGAAACTTATATTATCATTTAATAAATGTAACTTTAATAAGCTTAATAATGGCTACTCTGACCTACTGTTTTAGGGTGAGTACTTTCTAATTGAGTTATTATAAATAGATAACGTCACACATTAAATATTTCCATATATATACAAACATGCATCAGTGTGCCCCAATGAAAAGATGACTGTTGCTTTCTTTAAATTTTCTTCAGTGCCATTTCAGAATCACATTTCAACATGGAAGTGTGCCTGTTTTATATGGTCGTATATCATCTTCAATGCACTGCTTGCTATCATGAATTTTTGTAAATCTTTGAGAACATAGACAATTTGGTGTTAAACAAAGACTTCATCAAGACAATAAAAAATACCCAAACATTGATGCTTTTACCATCAGCTGTCTTGTAGATTATATTAATGATCGAGTAATTTAACCAGTGCAGTGAATAAATTACTTTTCTCTATATAGTATTATAATCTAAGTGTTGTACATTGAATAATTATTAATTCTGAGTGCACATATCATTATTCACAGATTAGACTTTATTACAAGACTCCAGCTTAACAATAGCATACTGATGTGATGTACTGTAGCTTCTCCTTAAACGGACTCAAGAATCTCAGAACAATTATACTTTTTTTGTTATTACGGCTACGCCATCTATTGTAAGTTTTAGTAAATAATAGATGTTTGAGTCCAATTTGGAAATATTGGACAGAACAGCATAGGATAGTAATAACTATTACGTAGCATCTATTAGATAGTAAAGCATACTGTAGGCGGTGTAGCTGTAGTGAAAAAATAAACATGTTAACCTTATTAGAGTTATTTCAACAATTTGCAAAGAATACCCTTTTTCATATCAGCACTATGTATTAGCTAGACAAAAAGTGATCTAATTTTGCATACTATTATATAAGTAATACTCAAAGGAGTATCAATATTATACATCTAAGCCAATATACATCACATGACCACCACTTCTTATGCTTGTGTATAACTGTTGTTAAAACAGGCAAAACTCACTATACGTATTGCCACACACTGCAAGCTAGAGTAATCAATGGTTGCCAGAAGGCTTGTGCATAAAATCCCCATCTAGTGCCTACTCATCCAATATCCCCAGACTGGTTCCTGGCTTGTGGCCTTCGCCAGTGAGGAACCTTGGATCTGAGATCTAGGTGCAGTGCTCTCAGATCCAAGGCTCCTCACTGACGAAGGCTACAATCCAGAAACTAGTCTGGGGATATTGGATGAGTAGGCACTAGATGGTGATTTTATGCACAAGCCTTCTGGTATCCATTGATTACTCTAAATTGCTGTGTGTGGCAATACGTATAGTGAGTTTTGCCTGTTTTAATATTATACATTGTTATATATTTATAAGTCAATATTTAATCATTAGAATTTAAATATTATTTAAAAGTGTGAGCTGATTTTATTAAGATTGCATCTAATATAAAATTTTATTCCAAGTATCAATGTCTGATTGATCAAACTTAACACTATATGGGGAATTGACATGAGAAAAAGAATTTGCTACTGAACAATATTATGTAAGTTTGAATTCAAGTGATGTTTTATTGGTTTCAACATAGGAACTTACCAGAGGTCCAATATGAGACAAAAAAAAAACAATTTATGAAGTATTGGTTGATCCAAATTACAAATATAATGTGATCAATTACCAATCATAATCACACCGAATGTTTTTTGATAGATCAAAAATATCATATGGAGGCTTTATAGTTCTACTAAATCTTCATGTGATACTGTGTTACTTGATATTTCAAAGTGATGGAATATTTTGAAGATAACAGCCATTTTTTAAATATAAAAATGTTATTGGTCATTTGGATATACATAGATGCATCCAGATTCTAAAGCCAATGTTTAGATTGCATATATTGATGAATTATTCAGAAATATAAATAGAACTCTAAAGTGATGTCATCTGCTCATAAGATTGCTACTGGTGTTAAATTTATAAAAATAAAACAGATAAGACTGCAATATCCACAAGAGTTTATAGAACAGATTGTTTTCACAGTCACATGGATTTCTATGAAGGATTCACTTTGATTTAAGAAAATTAAAAAAAAACTATTTTGTTGCCATACAATCACCAAAAAAAACTGTCATGAGAAAAGACAGAATTTAAATATTTCTATTGATTTGATATTTGACCACTAAACATCACATGACCACCATTCTTTATGCTTACACAAACTGTTTTCATAAAAGCAAAACTCTCCATACAGTAGTGCCACTTAGTGCAAACTAGAGTAATCAATGGATGCATGAAGGCTTGTGCATCAAATCCCTATCTAGTGCCTTCTTATCCAATATCCCCAGACTAGTTTCTAGCTTGTGGCTTTCATCAGTCAGGAGCCTTGGATATAAGGTCTAAGTGCAATGTTCTCAGATCCAAGGCTCTTCACTGATGAAAATCACAAGCTACAAACTAGTCTGGGAATATTGGATGACTAGGCACTAGACAGGGATTTTATGCACAAACCTTCCTACATCCATCGATTACTCTGGCTTAGAGCTTTTTTTTTTAAAGACAGTATCACAAACAAAGCTTTAGGGGAAATATTCCAATTTAGAGATAGATTCATTAATGGCTTTATTAAGTCCTTAAATATCTGCCCTGTAACCATAGATTTGATGATCTTTAACTGTGATTCATAGTTTGCATTTGTCCACATCTCCATAGGATAATGGCTGCTATCATAACAACTATAAGTTTTCCTGAATTTGTTGATGATCATGATATTTAATGATTGAAAATGTTTACAGCAATCTTTGAAATTTAACTGGTTATCCAAAATTTATTCATGCTATAAATGATATATTGTTTAGGCAGCGAAAATATTAAGTTAAAACTTGTTGATTACTAGAGCTTCCACTAGGTAGCACTAGTGTGTGAAGGGAAAAATTATGTTTTAACACACTTTATCTCGGAACAGTGTTATTCAATCTTCAGTAACTCAAGAGTTGTTTAGGTAGCTTAAATATTACCAAGCTAGCAATTGCTGATTACTAGAGATGCAAAAAGTAAAATGAAAATATTTGGTAGATTGCAGTTTATGGATAATAAAAGAACAGCCAAAATAGTATTTAATTGGGTTATGAGTAAAGGGCAGGTAACAAGATGGGTGAGAAAGGTAATGTGGTATGCAGAAGATTTGGATAAAGAATTTATATCAGTATATTGGTACAAAAGATGGGATGATTGTGTTAAGATGATTGTTGAGTGTTATAGTAGTAAGTAATGGGATAAAAGAATAGATTTATTAATAAAGAATAGGAAGTTAGAGAGATGGAGAACTAGTATGGAGAATAAAAAGTTTAAATATATATAGAAATAAACAATATTAATTGCGAGTTAATATATGATAATAGTAAGAAAGTAGTTTATTGTTTAATGCTCGAACAGGATCTTTATCTACAAGAGAATATACATGTAAATGGAAAAATATGGGTGATTTATTTTGTAAATTATGTAAAGAAGGAATAGAAAATAATATTAGGCATTTGTTAATTGAATGTAAATGTTTGAAAACAGAAAGGGTACATATAATGAAGTTATGAAAGAATAAATATGAAAAAAGTGATTATACAGAAAGTGAATTATTGGTTTTTAGGCTGGGTTTGGGAAAAGATAGGGGGGGTTTAGATATGAAGGCCTTGGAGTTGACAAAGATTATGTTGTGGAAATGGGATGGAGCAGAATATGGGAAAACTTAGACTGGGGAATGTAAAATAAAGTAGCTAACAGGTTTCTCTGGGAAAAATTGCTGAGAGATTCTTGACTTCGTTTAAGGAGAAGCCACAGTACATTACATCACATCACATCTACTGTTTTAGCACACTGTATCTTGGAGCAAT